>JAJPCS010000410.1:657414-675183 GCA_021164005.1 Willisornis vidua nigrigula | reverse complement strand
TGGAGCACAAGTGCTGTGGGGAGAGGCTGAGGGAGCTGGGGGTGTTTAGGCTGGAGAAGAGGAGGCTCAGAGGTGACCTCAGCACTGTCTGGAACTCCCTGAAAGGATGTTGTAGCCAGGTGGGGGTTGGTCTCTTCTCCCAGGCAACCAACAGTAGGACAACAGGGCACGGGCTTGAGCTCTGCCAGGGGAGGTTTAGGTTGGAAGAAGTTCTTTACAGAGAGAGTGCTCAGGCATTGGAATGGCCTGCCCAGGGAGGTGGTGGATTCTCTGACCCTCGAGGTTTTTAAGATGAGTCTGGACGTGACACTCAGTGCCATGATCTGTTGATCAAAGTGGGGTTGGATTAAGATTTGGATATGATCAGAGGTCTCTTCCAACCCAACTGATTCTATGATTCTATAAGTTTTGTCCTAATGTAGGGAGTTCATATCCCAAATAAGCTGCCTCCTTTCCCTCTTGTTCTTACCTGGTGCTTCTTCACTGCTACTTCTGGCTGAAGGCAGCCTGTGAATGGTGATGGTTCTGCATTCCAGACAAGCACCTGGAGTAGCAATAGAGAGACTTGGGATAATTTTTTTGCTATGAAAAACTTCTGTATGGTGATTAAACATGGTAAATGAGAACCAATTCTGTTCTTTTTTGACCCCTGGGATTTAAACTGTTGCAGATAAGCCCTGAAATCATAGAATCATTGAATAGTCTGTGTTGGAAGGGACCTTAAAACCCACCCAGTCCCACCCCTGCCATGGGCAGGGACACCTTCCACCAGCCCAGGTTGCTCCAAGCCCTGTCCAGCCTTCCAGGGATGGGGCAGCCACAGCTTCTCTGGGCACCTGTGGCAGGGCCTGCCCACCTCTCTAGCCAGGAATTCCTTCCCAATATCCCATCTATCCCTGCCCTCTGGCAGTGGAAAGCCATTCCCTGTGTCCTGTCCCTCCATCTCTTGTCCCCAGTCCCTCTCCAGCTCTCTTGGAGCCCCTTTAGGCCCTGGAAGGGGCTCTCAGGTCTCCCTGGAGCCTTCTCTTCTCCAGGGGAACATTCCCAGCTCTCCCAGCCTGGCTCTAGAGCAGAGGGGCTCCAGCGTTTTGATCACCTTAGTGGCCTCCTCTGGCCTTTTTCCAAGAGGTCCACACCTTTCAGGTGTTGGGGAGCCCAGAGCTGGATTGGGTATTAAATGTCTCTGTGACTTGCAGCGTTACAGTGAAAACAAAATTAGTCTGGGTGCCAGTGAGCCAAAATACTCCCAAGGTTTCCTCATCTTGTGAGAATGTCACAAGTAAAGAATGTCCTCAGAAAAGCTTGGCTGATACAAAAACCATGGCTCTTCTCTCTGGGTCAGTCCCAGCACTCCTGAGCCTGGCAAAGGGCCCCTGAGCACTCACATTACCTGTGATTGTGGGCCCTGCCCCTTTAACTCACTGCAATAGTTTAGAAAACATCAACAGTTGTGCATCCATCAGAATAGATCCAACACTCATCTTTGTGGTTTACTATCCTTCAGCTAATTTGGTGTTGGTCCTTGGTGGGAGTTACAAATAAAATTGCAGATAAATATTTGGAGATGCTTTTTTTCCTATAAAATAATTTAAAAGCAACATGTACATTTACATGGTGAGTGCCAGAGATTTGATTTCTGAATCTTGAATCTGTTATAATTTATAGACCTATCAGGCACAGCTGCCCAGGTTGTTCCCATCCTTGGAGGGATTTAATAGATGTGTAGATGTGGCACTTGGGGACATGGTTTAGTGGTGGCCTTGGCAGTGCTGGGGGAACAGTTCATCACAGAGGGATTTTCCAACCTAAATGATTCTATGGTTCAATGATTCCATGATTCAGTTATTCTGTGGTTCAATTAGTCTATGATTCCATAATTCTGTGATTCCATGAAAATGTTTGTCAATCCTATTGGCCCACTTTGAGTAAGGCTCATGCAGTGTAGGCACTGAGCATGATGTGCATATTTCTGCAGCAGTATTTGAACAGCAGGTTCCAGTCTCAGGCATTCTTTCCATGTTTTTTCATAAATTTGTGGGATTTAAAGGCAAAGATTTGCTTTCACCATGGATTAACCTGTACAATCATCACGAAACAACATAATCAATCAAAGTTACAGAACAATAGACCTAAATTAGTCATCTACAACTGAGGAAGCACCCATATGAAATGAAGTTTAGAGCTTCAGTATTAAGTTGCTTTTCTTTTCTAATACAAATTTAGCCAAGCTAAACTCCCTTTTAGCTTGAATATTTGATAGGGATTTCATGACTCAATTATGGATCAGTTGTAGCTGCCAGCTCTGTAGGGTGGGTCTTCAAGTGTGCAGGAAAACATTAAACCCAGCAGCATAAAAATAAGAGTTTAGCAAAACTATAACTATACATTGAGGGTTGGCAGGACCAGTGAGACAGAAAGGGCAAATGTGCTGCAGTCATTTACCAGAGGGAAGAAATGAGTGGGAAGTAATGAGGATATAACCTAAAAATAAATCCCTAAACCCAGTGCAGTATGGACAGCAAAGGGATTTCCTAGGAGAGGTTGCAGTGCCAGCCCCAGGAGGGGCATCTGAGTGGGGGAAGGTAAAATCAAACACCCATGCCAACTGTCCTGCTGGGGATGTCCCTGGGAGAGGGGCAGAGTGGCTCTGGATTGCGAAAAGAAATCAGATTTTACACGTGCAGCCAGGCAGGAAATGTTAGCTCTGGAAACAGCCTCGATTAGGAAATTGTGAGAGAGGCTGCTGAAAAGAGTGTTTTAGAATTGCACAGAAATACAGAATCACAGGTAGGATCTCCATGGAAAATTGGGTTCTTAATTAACCTGCCCTTATCATTTTGATTTTTGAGCTTCAAGTCTTTAAATGCCTTTCATGTTATTTTAGGAGCTAATGTTAATCTCTCCTTTTCCTTAGCACAAGGGGTTTTCATTTTTTTCCTCTGAAAAGATAATGTGCATATAGAAATGTATATATATTTTTTAACACTGACCCCTTATTTACCTTGAAAGCTAAAATATTTCCTAATGATCCAAAGATAATTTTTATATTTACCACCATGATCTTTTTCCTGACACTTCACAAAGAAAAGGAACATTTTAACTATTCCTTCTCATTCAGGAAGGACTGTATTTTTTTCTTCATACTTTACCAACTTAAAAAAGTATTTTCCATTCAACTGCAATATTATTATGAATTATAGCCTCTGTGAGTCTTACAATTAACCAGATCATCCTGTCCTCTTTAACTAATGGGAACACAGTGAAAACCCCAGTAGCCTTAGCACCAGATATTGGAACTGATCCATGAAGATATGAATCCCATTCCCAATTCTCTTGGGAAGTCCTCACATGGGATTTTGCATTTAAATGTAAGAAAATGGTCTCCCTTTACAGTCTGGGCCCCCAAATTTCTTTTTGTCCTTTATGTAGTAATGGAATTATGCTTGGAAAAGTTAGGAAAATGAGTTTTGCTTCAGTAGGCATCTTTGCTTTTGCTTTCTGCAGATACCTTGAGATTTTATAAACATGAAATATCATTTTAATTTGTATCTGTACTGTCCTCTCTGTTTCTAATTTTATCTTTTAACCCAAATATATAGATTTCATTTACTGGTTGTTGCTCAGCTCTCTCTTTAGGCAATAAAAGCTGTGAAAAAAGTAATATTAGTGTTAATTTAAGTAAGATATGGGCAAGCAGAAACAGCTAAGTGGAAACTGAGACAAACCAGTCAGTTTTTATTACAGTTTGGCTACTCTTCCATAGGAAAACTTCCCTGTCTCTGTTCTTCAAGATAAATTAAAAGAGATAACCTGTTCTTTCAGGGAGATTGACTGTCCTCCTTCTCTGTATGAGGCTGATGCCCCTTTGATCTCTGGCAGACCAGGAGATAAAGGCTCTGTCAGCGCTGCCCTGATGATTTTCCAGCAGCCTCATTTCCTGCAAACTTCCCGGTCGCATTCCAGAGGGATGGATGGGAATGTGGCACCTGACAGGCAAGGGATAAACACATCCTTCTAAAGGGAAAATTGGGGCTGCAGTGCCAGGACTGGCAGTGCTGCCAGACTCGTTTTGATGTTCTTGTGGATTTTCCTGGAAGTTACAGACAATAAATTACTCTCTGTCAGAGTGGGAAGGCACTTGAGCAGAGAGGTGATTGCTCCCTATCACATGAACCTAAACAGCCTTAAAAAAATCATAGTCTTTTTAACAAATGTACCAACAGAGCAGAATTCAAATAGTCTGAGTTAATTTCCAGCCCCCAGAATATTCTGATTTCTAAGGTATTTAATGCCTTATGTAAGGAGAACACATTTCGATTTCATTGTTATTGTAATGTAACAGTCTGGCTCACTAATTCCTGCGAGTGTAGAAACAAAGGAGAGGGAATGGAAGGATTAGACTGATCTCTTGGGAAGCTTTAGTGTTGTATTCAGTAAAATTCAAAGTCATCTCCTTGCCCACAAACTTGAAAGAAGTCGTTATTCCCTTCTAATGAAGTTAATGGAAATTTGGCAATTATTTCTTCTGCAGAAAGACCAAGTTTACTCTTCCTATTCCTTCTTACAGATGGCAGAAAAATATGATGGGAGAGTTAGTGAGTTCTTCAAATTAAAACATTAGCCCTGTGCAGTTGGAAAATGGGTTAAAAACATTACATGCCTGTAAGGTATTGTTTTAAAATGCTGACAATTAATAAGATATCTTGAAACTATGAATCCAAGCTCTGACACTGTGAATGCTGCTGGTTTGTCTGTATCTCCTTCAGAAATGCACGTCTAGCCCATAGCATGGGAAGTGTCAGTGCTTGGAACACTCAGAAAATCTGATTTATTTTAATTGCACCCTAATTAGCGGGATTTTTTTCCTACATTCAATGACAAAAGTAGGGCAGCAGAGCAGCAACTATTGTGTGGCAAAGGGAAGTGCTGGAATAAAGGTGCTTTTGTAAAAAACTGTCAGGCCTGGGGGGAAAAAAGGAAGAGAGTTGGCAGGAGATCCACATCTAAACAGAAAGTATATTTAGTGCCTATTCATTTGATCAACTTTTTTTTAAGGTAAAATAAGCATTGACTGCAGAGTGTGCAGGGATTAAGATGTGTGGGAATGTGGGGGACAAGTCCTGATAGTGGAGTTGATGGGACAGTCATGAAATCATTAAGGTTGGAAAAAACCTCTGAGTTCACCAAATCCAACCATCAACCCAGCACCACCATCCTTCTATTCAGGAGAATCCTGAGAACCTCAGGTCTGTCCCTGATCCAGACTTTTGCCCTGTTTTCTCTCTGCACTGATTGGTCAGAACAGACCTTCTTCCATCCTGTTCAAACCATGAGTTTACTTAAATAATCATTCCAATGCTTAAAATTTTAAAGAGCTTTATGGGCATACAAATGCTGCCTGTTCTGAAGTGACCAGCATTGTCTCATCCTCCTTTGTGTTGGCTCAGTTCTCTTCCTCAGAAGCCAAACACATTTTTAAAGAGTCTTGCTGAGGAGGACAGTCCTTTATGAAGGCAGCTCTGAGGCTCTGGGAACATTAAGTTATGTGCGTGTAAAGCGACACACCAGGAGCAAAACCTCCACAGAAATACATTTCCCTTTTATTAGGAATGCCTTCTGTAGGCTTAATTACCACGGACACAAAGAGCAGGCTGTTCCCAGGGAAATACTACCCACTGATAGCACAGGAATACAGCCCTGCTCCAGTGCTGGGGCACGTTCTCAGCACACTTCTAATGGGGTTGTTGTCACCATGTGTCCCAGTTCAGCAGGTGGGACCAGTTTATCCCTGTGTGGGTGTGACCAAAGCTGTGCATTCTAAACCCTCTGGGCCATTGCCCAGGAACTGTTCCCAAGGGCCCATTGGCAGCAGCTGCCCAGGGCACAGCTGAGCCCTCAGGCTGGGAGCTGGCTGGGAAAGAAGCCTGGCAGAGGAGCTGGGAGAACTCCCCTGCAGGGAGTCCTTGGCACCTCCACACCCACCTGAGGGCTCAGCTCTGCTCATGGGCCAGCAACGATTCCAAAATGCCCCCTGACTCCCAGAGTCAGATCCTCCAGTGTGGAACTCCCTGCCCTGGGGGAGGGACTCCCACCTGCACCTGAGGGGATGGAATCTTGGGGTTTGGGACTTGTGGGACCACTCATGGGATCCAGATGAGGAGCAGAACCTCAACAGGAGGAGACCACCACTCTCGACCGGACTGTGCCATCATCTGCACCAACAGGTTTTTCACCTCCTTTACTTTGGACTTGGGGGAACCACGTGGGGCTCAGCACAGGGGCCAACGACCACCATTGTATTTGTGCCCCAGGGGGCTGGGTTACACTGCTGGGGTTTGCAGTTTAAAACCATTTTCTCTTTGTGCTATTGCATTTATGGTAATATTTTTATTAAATTGTATCTCTGACTTATAATCTCTCTTGTGGTGAGTCTGTTTCTCCTGCTGGTTTACCTTTAAACCAGCACACCATGGTTATGAGACTGAACTGAGTGAAAACTGTGTGCAGTTGTCTCATTAATGCCTCATGTTGGAGTTTGTTTGGGAACTGCAAGCCCTGCTGCCCAGGGAAGGCTGTGCTGGGATGAGCCCTGACAACAAGGCACTGCAGAACAGCCTGCCTGGCTCGTGGCACAGGTTTCACACGAGTTTTGTTACCAATTCTTGGGGGGTTTAGTTGTTAAATAACTTTGTTCTGTGCTGGTTTGCTTTGTGACTTGGTGTCCTTTGTAGGCTGCAGGTCTCACAAAACAAGGATGTGCTTCTGGTGCTCTTTGTGTGTATTCAGTGCCTTTTGGACCATCTCAGCATAATGTGCATTTAGATTTTTACCTTTCCCTCTCCTCTCTCTGGTTCATCTCTTTTTATATCCTCTCAGACACAACAGTTCTCAGCTCTGATCCTGGGACTGAACATTGTCACACTTCTCTGCTTGGAAGATAATTAAAGATGTTCCAATTTAATTTCTATTGTTCTTGAAACAAAACATGTAAAATCATCTGTGATATCAGTAACATTTGGATCAAACCAGAATTAATGTATTTGTACCCTCCCCCCCACCTTCTCTAGTCTGCTTTGTTATGGACAAGAGTTACCCCAAAATACCCAAGGCCAGGTTGGATGGGGTTTGGAACAACCTGGGCTGGTGGGAGGTGTCCCTGCCCACGGCAGGAGGTGGCACTGGAGGGGCTTTAAGGTCCATTCCAGGCTGAACCAGTCTGCGATTCTGTGATCTATGAAAATTAAATCCTCTCATTTGATCAGAAACTTTGATGGAAATGGGAAGCTTTCATTTATCAACCAGTCTTTTTTTTTTTTTTTCTGGTTTACAATCTTGTGGCGTAGGATTTGTGCAGAGTATAAAAAAAGACACATAACTCCATCACTTTGACCTCTGAATAGAATTGTCATCCATCAAAAGTGGAAGGCTGGATGATTTTGTGTTTCTTACATGATCAGACTACACATTTTGAATTTCTTCTTGCAATGTATTTTCTATGCAGAAGGTAAAAGTACCAGAGCGAGAGAGGAGAAGGAAGAAGGGGAAGGTACCTGGAAAAGTAAAAAACTGAATAATATAAGTATACAGATTTGAAAACTTTGGAAAAAGTCCTTGTTTATTGCCCTATTTATAAAGCATTGCCTTTCATTGCTATTATTAGAACTGTGTTTTATTACTTCCCTATAACAATCATGAATGTCTGTAAGTCACATTAAAATTTAACTCCTCTCAGCTTTTTTCATATATACAGTTTTCTTCTGAATTGGTGTGTTTATATAACCAGTCTCTAAAAGTGAAAAAACTTTTAACGAAGATTTTTCCCCATTCTGCCTTTTGGCACATCTAAAACACCAAGTGCTATCACTCCAAACAGTGACAATCTCTATATCTTGCATAATTCAGATGAAGAGTGAGGAAAAATGAACAAAAAGGGGCACAATAACTATAAAGCTGCTTATAACCCTCCTTATTTTGTGATTTCAGGAGGCATAAGAATAATAAGAATGGATAGGAGTTGTAAAATTTGCTTTATACTTTATACATTTCATATAACTTTATGAAGCTGCTTTGCCTTATGGTCAAATGGTTGAAAATCATAATAATATGCAAACCAAACCAACACTCAACTAAATGGGTCTTTAAATGAAGAATTGCATAGATCAATGCTGAGCATAATATTTCAGAGTTAGGATAAAACTCCTTACAACATTCACCTGTTATTTATTGTCTTCTGGATATTTATCTTATTTAATCTGGTGACTCTCTTTGGTATTAGAGAAAGAGATTAGGATTCTGTATTTGGGCTGGGGGGGGCTATCAAAACAGGAGATTTTAGAATGGCATTTTGGACTACCTGTTGGCAGAGGACTGAAGGGTCCCAGGTAAATCAGAGCTGTCATCCCAGCCACGTCCAAGCCAAATCTGAAGCCTGGGCAAGAGCCTTTGTGCTGATTCAGGATTATTAACTAAACTCATGGTAAATCTGGTGCTGTGATAAATGTTAAAGATTGCCAAGTACAAGCAGGAAGACAACCTGGTGGATCTTGTTTCCCTGCCCAGTTGCTCCCAGGCTTGTCCCAGGCTTCTTCTGGGTATCCTCTCCATGGGCTGCTGGCACTGCAAAGGGTCTCCTGCTCCGCTCCCAGCAACACCAGTTCGAAGGGATGGAACGGTGCCAAGAGCTTGGAATGGCCTGAAATTTCATATATTCTTTGCAAAAGTGTGAGAAGAGTGTGAAATCTGGGGTGTTTCAAGAACAGGCTGATCCAGCTGCAGCCTCCCACACGTGCTGGTGGTAGCACAGACTGTGAGAGAGCCAGGCAACCCTCAGCAACATGAACATTCAGGGTTTATTTTAGAAAACCTTCACATTCTTTTCAAAACAGACTGGTAGAATACCAGACTCCCTTCTGTTCTTTAGGGTGAATGCTGGGTGTCTGGGTGTGTGTCACTCAGTTGCTCAGGGAAGGCTGGATTTGGGAAATCTGCTCCTTGACCCTGTAATTCAGGCTTTTTCTCCAGGAGATCCAGAGCTGAATATAATAGCTGAAGTAGTAGAAGATAAAAGAAGTTTTATTCAAAACTGTGGCAAATCACCAAATGAGAGTAAATCTGGCCACAATTTCTGAAACAGTTAAAGGAAGAGAAGGAGTTCCAAGATAGTGGCTGAGAACAGTTTGGGAGGGGTGTGATAGAGGGATTGGTTGTCCTTTGACACATATCCCATGACCAGCATTCCCTGCTGTGGCTGTTTGTATTATTTTTATTCCACTTTGGCTTTCTTCTTTCTGCCTGGTCTTGATACAAAGGAGAAGCAACCACAAGGCTATGAATTTTCTACAGCACCCAATCCACTGTAAGAAATGGGAGATCCTGGTATCTCCATCTATGCTGAGGCTTTGGGGGTTTTGTGTTTTTTTTTTTAAAAAAATTTGAATATATTTACTCATCATGTTGCACCAGAGGGTGTTTAGGGTGGATATTATGAAAAATTTATTCCCTGAAAGGATGATCAGGCACTGACCCAGAGCACAGGCTGCCCAGGGCAGTGGTGGAATCACCCACCATTCCTGGAAGTGTCCAAGAAACATGTGGATGTGGTGCTTGGGGACATGGTTTAGTAGGGCATCTGGCAGTGCTGGGTTAATGCTGGGACTTGACCATCTCAGGGGCTTTTCCAACCTTAATGAGTCTCTGATTTAAAGAGCTGCGCTTTGCCAAACACAATCCTCAAGTGTTAAGCCAGAGCTGTGCTTCTGTTTTGATAAATGCAGCTGTACTTTGGTTCTGTGGCCATGGATTTGGTAATTACAACAGACTCAATGTCTAGAACTTTGTGTCTAAACTTGGGCCCTTCCACCACTACCACCATTATAAATAGAGCTCATAAAAGATTTTTTCTTCCAAATCCCTCTGGGCTTCACTGGAAGAGTCAAATTTCTTCCACGATTTCAACAAGGAGTTGTCATGTGCACCGGTTTTGACTGGAAAATATCCCAGTCCTCATTTTTATAAACCTCATTTAGCAAATTCCTTGTGACTGCCACAGCCACGAAAAATAAATCCTGTTTAGACTGTTGGTCAGCTGCTGGGATGGCATTAAACTATTACAGTATTATACTATTGTAGTTGTTGTAGGGTGATAGCCCTGATACGAGTTGAGGGAAACACCTTGACCCCCTGGAAGGATGTTTGCAGGAATGATTAGCTCCCTGAAAGTGCTTATTGATGGGGATACAGAGGAATGGAGTGCTATGGAAATGACATGGCCCTTCTTTGCTGCAGAGACCCAAGGAGCCACCCCTCAGGCATCTGTCTATCACCCCCAAAATATTGACTATAATCACTCAACCTGCCTAAAGGAAAAAAAAAAGGTATAAAAAGAGATTGGGCATGAGCAAAAACTGGGGAGAAAACTTCCACCACCTCTTGGAGGGCAACCTATGAGGTGTCCTGTCTCCCCCCACCCTACTGCACATTAAGGGGTGAGCAACAAATTCTTACTCTATTTTCCTATGCCTTACTAATTATAATTTCCTCTAACTCACCAGGTATAAATGTGTTAGTGGGAAGTGGCTCTATTCTTCCTTTAGCTTTGGGTTACTGAGTGTGTTTAAATGTGGGGTTGAGCTGTTGTGTTTCTGCTTAGTAATCTTCTGTTAGTTAAGTTTGTCGTGAGGGGTTTACTGCTGGAGTTGCCTATAGAATGTTTTGTGCCAGTTTCTTTTGGGTTTTTTTGTAATCAATTAAATACAATCCTGCAGCTAAATGTTGACACCAGCTAAGCAACCCCATAGTCATTGTCACATACTTGTTTTAATAAAAGTTATTTCGGGAGCTGTTCTTGCAGTTAAGTGTGGTCCCTAAACTGAGTATCAAAGCCCTTCCCAGGCAGTTGCTGTCCTGTGTTGTCTCATCAGGTGAGACACAGACAGGCTGATCTGGGTTATATAAAGCTTTGATGTTCTGGGGTGCTTGTAGTTAATAAGTTCTTCCAGGCTAAAGTGTGGGCTTCATAGGAAGGTTGAAAATCTTTCCAGCCCGTGTTCTCCCCGTGCTCAACAGGCAGTGCTGGGTTCATAAGGTTTTTGTTGTTCCAAAGACACTTATAGCCAATAACTTTGTATTAATATAGGTGGGGCTAAAAGTCTTTGCATTTCTGTTCCTCTCCCCTCTTTCATGTACAGTAGTATTTGTATAGTGTTGGGATATTACAGTGTGTGTGAGGATTCTCTGCAACAGAAATAACGCTGCGGTTTGTGGCATTGGTGGTACATTTGCAGTCACCCTTTGTGCAATTAAATGGTGTCATTTCACCCTAATTAAGTCTGAAATGTCTCACTAAAAGGAAACTTTATGCAATGATTCTGTGAACTCCTCAGTCTGCTTTGAGTAACCCACCAAGTGCTTCTGCTCCATTCCCTGGGCACAGGTGACGGAGACGCGGACGGGGCCCCTGGGCTGCAGTAACTATGACAACCTGGACTCCGTCAGCTCTGTCCTGGTGCAGAGTCCCGAGAACAAGATCCAGCTGCAAGGTATGCAGGGGAACCTTCAGGAATTTGCTTTGGAGCAGGCTGGCATTTATCACACTCTTTGTTTTGCTTTCTTTCTGCTCATAAAAAGCGATTTTGCTAATTTGTGTGTGTGCGCAATGGCTGAGAGGGGCTCCAGGTCCCAGGAGTTAACCTGGAGGGGATGTGCTCCCCTGCTGGCCCCCACCACATGGTCCCCAGGGAACCCAAAACCAGCCACACAGAGACCACAGGAGAGGAACGAGAGAGAGCTTATTGATCATGGGTATAGAATCACAGAATGGATTGGGTTGGAAAAGACCTCCAAGTTCATCGAGTCCAACCCTTGGTCCGACTCCAGTCCCTTTACCAGATCATGGCACTCAGTGCCACGTATATAAAGGTTTTGGGGGACTCAAAATACTACCAATAAGGAGCCAAGGGGGATTTGGACTGTTACCAATAGAAATCCAGGGGTACCAACAAATAGAAAACGGTAAATAAGGGCCAATGAGAATAATTCTTGAAGCTTTTTCCAGGGTACTCCATGCATTGCTGAGTGGTGAGATAATGGTTATCTCGGGGGATTTTGGGAAGGGACAGTGACTAAGCAAAAGAGAACAAAAGAATCCATTTTGTAACATGCATTTTTACAACAGTAAAGACTTCTGTCTTTAAGGCATTTGGACCAGCTGCTTCATCTTCTTCACAAGTCCATTTCTGACAGGACGTTTTCCATTCCAGATACTGGAGATCTGTGGAAATTGATTCATAATATCTAGAATGGAGAAAGTCCTGCCAGAAATGGATTTGTGAAGAAAATCAACAAGCCACTGATAATGCTTTAACAGCTGATGTTTTTAATGTTGTTTGAATGTACACAATGTCTGGTAAAGTGTCTTCTTGCAAAGTCACTGCTTCTTCTTCCCAGAATACCCTCTAATCTCAGGGGTCTGGAGGAAGGTTGTGACATGCTGTTACCTGAACCCCCTCCTATTGAATGTAAATCCCCTTATTCCCATTGGCCCAGAGCCAAAGTCCCCTCTTGTCTCTTATTGATGGGTTTGAATCCCTCCAAACCTCTGACCACGAATAAACTTTCTCTTTGTTCTTCTCCCTCTCCGGGTGGTCCCTCTGTGTCCTTCTCAAGGGCTCTCCAGGACCACGTGGTCAGGGAAGGTGGGGAGCACATTTTCTCCTAGGGAATGGACTAAACTCCAGGACCAGGAGATCCATCCATACCATTGCAGATTGCACCCCTACAACAGGCACCAACGAGGCAGAAAGAACCCCCAAAGGGACAGAGATCCATTGCTACATGTGTGTAGGCAAAGTGGAGGAAATAGAAACGATTTCTGGCTGCATCAGAAAATAATTTGAATAGCCCTGATAACATCTGACATCCCTATTTAGCACATCTTTGAAAGAGCCTGAACTGCCAGAGGTGCCACCAAGCAGGGAGGGACATCCCTTGGGCTCCCAGCAGTGCCTTGGACCTCAGGCAGGGGTTCCACCAAAATTCAGGGAGGCACCAGAGGAGCAGGATATACACTTTTATATCCTCTAAAAAATGAGCAGCCCAAAGGCTCCTCTTGGGAATTTTAAGAAAACTTTGAAGATTAAGCATCTCACTCCTTAGGTAAATAGTAATTATTTCTATACAAAAATGCAAAAGGAAACAGAGAGAAACAGAAAGAGAAAGGGAAAGGAAGAAGACAGTCATCATTCTAAAATATTTTTATTTTTTTAGACATTTAAATATTGCCATTTTTAAAAAAATTCCTGTAGCTGCATTTCCCAACCTGCATATTAGGTAGATAAAAATTTCTGAAAAGTCCTCCTACATGGTATTAGGCTGTTAATAATTGCTTTTGCTTATAACAAATAGTAATTATATATAAATATATAAAAATGAAAAAGGACAAAAATAGAAAGAGAAACAGAAAGAGAAAGGAAAAGGAGGAAGAGAATCATCAGTTTTATTTATTTATTTTTAATTCTAGTATATGCATTTCCCAACCAACATATTAGGTAGATAAAAGTTTTTGAAAAGTCCCCCTGTATTAGGCTGTTATTAATTGCTCTTTTCAGTTATGCAAATGAAGCAATAACAACTGCTTACCATGAAAAGACACTAAAGTATCTTTAATGTATGTGTTTGTGTAGACCTCTGACTTACTGTAGACCATGAGAGAACAACACAATTCTTAATTGGCACTTGCAGGTAGATACACAATTATTTCCAATTTTTAAAATGTTTTGTATTGATTTGTGAATCAGTTGGACAGAGAGGATGAAGCTGTTGGTGACTGCTAAGAAGAGCTGTCAGGGATGATGATCCTTGTGGTCCCTTCCATTTCAGGAGTTTTTAGGAGTCTGTGACTGTTGCTTAAAATATCCATGTGCTTTTTCCTCCCTTTTCCATCCTATCTCCCCAGAATAAATTAAAAGCTATAAAATTATTTCCCAGAGAGAATATATATTTTTAAAAAAACCTTGTCATTTCCACTGGGATGCAATGAATATATCCAGAAAGACTTTGTGATTTTTAGTGGTTTCCAGCATGTTTGTGTTGTTTGTCAGTCAAAATTCAGAAATTACATCCCTCAGACAGTGGTTGGTTTCCATTGGATTGTCTTTAGGAGAAATTTATTATCAGAACTGCTTAAATTATCAGAACTGTTGAAACTATTTAATGGAAGAATCAAACAAGACTCAAGTTTGCTGTTTTACAAATATACAAGAACACTGAAAAATTTGCTTAGGGAACAGCAGAGTTTTACAAATTTTGACATGAGATAGAAGAAAGATCTAGGCCTGGTGTCAGCAACTGGGACATGAGTTTCATCTTGGAAGGGCTATGAAATTACTTTTACAGCTACAATTTTGTATTTACCTAAAAATAAGGGATGATTCTATGAAGTTGTCCAAGTGCATATGTAAAAAATATTATATCATAAATATCCAATTCATGTGCTGAGAAATTACCTGGACCACAAAGAAGCTCCGCTGGTTCCAGAGAGATTATTTTTGCAACAGAAAATAGCAACAAATAGTAAATAAAATGTGTAATTTACCTCACTGTGGCTCTTTGGTTCATCACTAATGTAGCTATAAAATATGTCTAAAATATGTATAAAATGCTCATTCCCATCGCTGGGATCTCATAAAGGATGATCAAATTTTTCAGATGAATTTCTGGTCACAAGCAATGTGAGATTTTGATTCCCCTGCTCTGTGGTTCTGGTGCCCCTCAATGTGCCATCCTTTTGCAAGGGCTCTGCATGTCACAGCAAAGGGGTTGTGGTTTTGAAACCCCACTGGAGCTGGACTTGTCACCTTTTCTCCTTTAGTAGCTTTAAGAATATTTTCTTTCTCAATGTTTTGTAGCCCATCACATCCACATGTGTCCCAGAGCAATTTAATACCAATATTAGAAAAAAAACCCCAAAAAACAAATCAGCTCAATTTTATTTTTCAAAAATTTCATTTTTCCACAACTTCTTCCCACCCCATTTCCCCATCCTTCTCAGTTTGTCTCTTGAGAGATAACTTGAGTTCTTCAGACAAGCTCTATCTTGCTGTGTCAAAGGAAACATGGCAGTGTTTGTCCTCACCCCTCTTGTCCTGGTTGTGCTGCCTCTTTGCTCAGGGCTCTTTGTCCTTCCTCAGCATCTTCAGAATGTGCTTTGGCTGCCAGCACCAGGGTTATCATTCAGCTCCCCTGCTGCCAGCTCTGCCTGCTGGGGCTGTTCCTGCAGCACAAGGAGGAGTTGGTGGGATCCTTTCTGGTTTGGACAATCCCACTAGAAAGGAGTTAAAAATTAAAATTCCTCCATCTGAGGAATGGAGGCTGCTTGTTTGTGGATGGGATACTGAGAGGGAAATGTGAGGAATGGACCTGAAATTAATTCTTAAGGAAGGAAATACAGTGACAAAGTGCAAATGCTGGATGGATGTGTAAATTGTCTTAACAAACCTATATATTTTTAGTTTGTTTGATTGCTACATATGTTGAAGAAGCTGCTCGGCTCCAGCACTGCTTTGTGTTTCATAACACAATATTTGCTCCATTTCCTTCAGGCCTTCAGGTGATCCTGCCCGAGTACCTGCAGGAGCACTTTGTGCAGGCAGCCCTGAGCTACATTGCCTGCAATTCCGAGGGGGAGTTCATCTGCAAGGACAATGACTGCTGGTGCCAGTGCGGCCCCAAATTCCCCGAGTGCAACTGCCCCTACATGGACATTCAGGCCATGGAAGAGAGTCTGCTCCGCATTAGTGAGACTTGGAATGCCTACAACAGTGAATTTGAGGAATCTGGTGAGATTTTTGTATTTTGTTTTCCTCTTTGGCTGTATCTCATACAATGGTCTGGATTAGAAAGGGCCTTAAAGGTCACCTTCCACTAGACCCACTATTTGTTCAACAGGTTTTATCTAAAGCCTCCAGAATTCACATATCCAAAGGTAAATGTTTCTAAATTCATCCTGGGTCAGAGTCAAAGTTATAATAATGATGCCTTGGATCACATATCCCTGTGGAAAGAGACACAAATGGAGAAAGATAGAGGGTTTTATTAGAAGAAGCTTCCATGTTGAAACCCAGGGGGTTTGACACTTAGGTCAGGAAGTTACAGGGTTTATATACCTGCTTTTAACATCCAAGCAGAATTCTCATTTTTCTTTAATGCCCTCCCAAAAGTTCTGCCAATCTACCCCCTTCACCATGGAGGGGCAGTTGGGCCTTCTCCTGTTGTTTTTCTCCTGTTGCCTTGCAGGTGTCTGCTGAAAAACAGCTGGGCCTTGACAAGGCCTGCCAGCTCGTCAGAAAGGCACTTTAATATTCAGACTTAAGATCAGAGCAACTTAGCAGAGACTTTATGATTCTAAAACCTTCTAAAATGACATTAAATTCTTAGGCATCAATAATAACAACAACTTTCTACTGGAAAGTGTTGTCCTCATCACCTCATGATGCCCCCAGTCCGTGCAATTACACTGGGATTTAGCTGGGTGGGTTTGACTGTACTTTGTGGAGTCCAGGACTGAGGCTCTGCTGGAGCAAGAAGTGGACTGGCTGAGGCAGAAAGCAGAAAAACGAGGAGCAAAGCCAGGTTATCCACTTTCTATGTGCATTCTGAATTTCTGCTCTGTACTGTAGCTGAAACAGCTGTTTCATTTCACATCCATTCTTCAGTTTCTCCTGTGCTTCCCCTTTATCCTGTCCCTCCAGCAATACCATAAAGCTGACATAGAGAACAAAGGCAGCCCTTGATTGACCAAGTTCATCCCATCATAGCTGGCAAATTGTTTCTTCATAGGATTTCTGTCTGAACTGGCCCTGTCTATGTTGTCTCGACAACTCACTTGTGCCACATTAGTTTTCCTTTAATGCATCAAGGTTTGTTTCATACATCATTTCACCTGTCCTGATCATCAGAACTTCCAGTCCCAGAGAGAATGGGAACTACAGGTAAAATCAGTGTCTGAACAACTGTTTTCACAAGTCACTTGCTCAGTGATGTCAGTAACAGCTGTCTAAGCAGATGGTGGGAAAAGTAAGGAGAGCTCAGCAGACCTGGGAAAAATCACTGAGGAAAAAACAGAAATGAGGGAGATAAGGAAGAGACAGAAAAAAATATATTATTCACAGGGTTTAATGAGTTGTGTTGGAGAAAGAGAACAAATCAGTAGAAGAGGGAGGGGAGAAGACTATACAGTGATCATGGGAAGAGCAGGATAAATATCAGTACAATACCTAACTGTGAGTGAACAGTGCTTTATACACAATCAATTTTTGTATTTTTTGTTTTATTGTTAGGGACTGATTCCTCAGTTCAAGAGAACTGAAAATTTCAAGAGACCATTTAAAGTAAACAAACTTATCGGCGGAGAGAAAGGACTTCACCAACAAGCTTATGAAGTTTATAGTGAAGACCCTTTATTACACAAAGCACACAGTTTATATAGGGTTAGGACTACAGCTTATTGGCTAAAAGAGTTAACACACCACCACGCCAGATACTTCAATTGGTTAAAACCCATATCTCACAAGTCCCATGTTTATATTATTTCATCCTGGCTGTTTTCCTGCACCTGCAGAGTCTTGTGAATTCTTACTATGTGAATTCTTAGGGAGTAACCTCCTCCCTAACAGCAGCAGCAGCTGAGCTCCTTGCTGCTTCTGCCTGAGAGGGAGTTTCACAGGGCTTTCTATAGATCTGAATTGCTCACTTTTGATTTTACTGTAGCAACAA
>JAJPCS010000410.1:584050-657404 GCA_021164005.1 Willisornis vidua nigrigula | reverse complement strand
TTTCTATAGATCTGAATTGCTCACTTTTGATTTTACTGTAGCAACAACCATTTATCAGTAAAAATGCAACTTTTAGTGAGACCTGATGCCTAAACCTGAGTCTGTTTAGAAGATCTCAGACTCTTTTCCTGTCCCAGTTCTCACTTTTAGCAGGAGGACACCAGAATTTACAGTATTTCTCCTTGGGTCACACACTCCTCTGATTATAAAAGCATGAATTTCTGTTTTGATCCATGGACATTTGGGTGCAGCCTCCCAGGGACTGTTTTGGCACTTTTAAGTGTTTATGGAGCCATGTTCTCATTTACTGCTTTGGCCGTGGCACTGAGTGCCATGATCTGGTAAAGGAACTGGAGTTGGACCAAGGGTTGGACTCGATGATCTCGGAGGTCTTTTCCAACCCAATCCATTCTATGATTCTGTGATTCTATGAAACTGGGGCAAGTGTATTGACCCTACAGAGGGACACAGACATATTTTGTCCTGTTTGAATGGGGTGTGACACTGCTCAGTGCCTGAAGAATGTCATTTGAAGGCACCTACCTAAGAGCAGTTTTAGTTAAGCTGGAAGAGCACACACACCTGAATGTGTGGAGGATTCCTATAACAAGCTGTAGAGGGGCATCAAGTTAATGATGACTTTGACTTGTTGTCAGCTACATTTGTAGTCACAAGTCTGTGACATGAATGTCAGGGGAAGATTGGTGAGAGCTAAATCCTTTGCTTTTAAAAAAGACTCTTCAGCTGTGCTGTGTGAATCTCTAAAATGCCAACTTCACATCTATCTGTCAGTTAGGTAATTCTTGGTAGGTGTGGTTACTAAGAAGTGTGAAATTTAGGTTATTAATGTCATTAAGACATATGCCACACTCCCTTCTTTAGACTTTGAATTATTTAAACAATTTTTAGTCTAATAAATATACCAAGCATGACTTCCACCTCTCAGAGGTAGCTTAGGGAATGTCTGCTTTTATCTTACAAACTGTTTTCCATAAAGATGTTCGTGGAAAGGTGAGATGGGTAACCTTGGATGGGTCTGTACTTGGATAAGAGTTGGCATGTGAACTTTTGATAGATGGCTTAATCCTTGTGCATTCAACCCAACCCTACAGAATTCATGTATTAACCCCTGAGCAGCTCTTCCAGTGCTGTCTCACGTGGTCTGGAAGCATTTCCAGCCACAGTGATACAGATACATGTATTTTTCTAACCACTGAGACATAATCTGAAATAGTTGGAGATTGAGCAACATTTAAATTCTGAGAAACACTAAAACATCAGTGTGATCTGATCTATGTTAATAGCATGTTCTGGGAACAAAAGTGACCTTTATTAAGCAAAACTAAAAAACTACCAAAACTAGTCTTTGTCTGAAATAGTAGGAGTCAGCTTTTGAGATGAGTATGTTGTTTTATTCTAATTATTTATCATAATAATAAACTAGGTAGAAAGAAGGCCAGATTCTGTAGTAATTTCAGTCTGAGCAGCAAGATAACCCAAAGCACTAACTGCTGGCTCATGTGGGCTGCTGTTAACAGCAGAGGAATGAATGAATTCATGAATTCTGTTCTTTGACACTGTAAACTCCAGATTCAAGTAAAGTAAATACAAGTGAATTAATTCTTTAACTTTTCTGCCTTCCAAACCCTTTCTTATCTTACATGTTACAAAATAGTCCTGTGACTCCAGAAACTAATCTTGTCCCCTAATACAGACCTGTAAGACTTACCAGGTTCACTTGAGGTCGTGCTCAGTGTCTGTGGACAGAATTTAGTTTAAAGAGGAAGAAGCAAATATTCTATTTAAGATGGCTTGTTTACCCTTGGTGTTATCTCTCCTCCTGTCTGTTCAAGATAAAACAACTGAGGAATAGATTTTTTTTTTAAGGATGAGAAGGCTGGAACTGTTCAGCCTGGAGAGGAGAAGGCTCAGGGACAATTACCTGAAGGGAGAGTGCAAAGGGGACATAGTCAGGCTCTTTCCAGTGGGGCCCGGGGACAGGACCAGGGGCAATGGGCACTAAACATAGAAGGTTCCTTCTGAACACCAGTAAACACTTTTCCTCTATGGGGGGGACTAAGCATGGTTTGCCCAGGGAGGGTGTGGAGTCTCCATCCTTGGAGTTATTCAGAGGTTGACTGGCCATGGGCCTGGCAACTGGGTCTAGGTGGCCTGTCTTCAGCAGGAGTTTGGATCAGGTGTTGTTTCCCATCTCAGCTATTCTGTTCAGCAATCAAAGAATTTTCCTGGTTTCCATACTGGAGGACTCTGGTC
The DNA here is from genome assembly GCA_021164005.1 of Willisornis vidua nigrigula. NCBI lineage: Eukaryota > Metazoa > Chordata > Aves > Passeriformes > Thamnophilidae > Willisornis > Willisornis vidua. The sequence goes on along the minus strand of JAJPCS010000410.1, from coordinate 655,130 downwards.
TGCACTTTGGGCTTGCTGGTGGTGACAGTTCTCTTTTGAGCCACCATGACTGTCAGAGATTATGAGCATGTTCCAGCTCAGACTGTGTCAATCCTCACTGTGTGCAGTTTGCCTTTCACTCAGGCTCTTCTGGCACTTTTTAACTACTCAGGTGCCATTTTGGAGGCTGTGGAGCAGTATCTTGTTTATCTCTCAGTAAATTTGGCTGCCTTTTCATGTCTCCAGATGCCCTCCAGCAATAAGTGCTTGATCACTATTAGCTCAATGAAATTCATGTAACCTCTTAATGTCAGGTTATGTACGAAGTTCTCAAAGAAATTACGAGAGCTACTTCTAATTGTTTGCTCTGAACCATCTGCTTATTCTTTATCAGATCTTGTGGCCTCCAGACTCAGCCACAACCCAAGCAAATGAGCAGCTGTTTCCTTATAAAAAATCCATACTAAAGCTCTTCAACCTTTAATAACAAATTCCATCACTTTGGTGAGGCCTTGGAATTACTGTGTCAGCAAAGTTCTCCCTGAGACCACCATTCCAAGAAGCTGTTTTTTACCATCCAACCTGTGGCCTAAAAATATCATCTCTGATGGAATCCAGCAGTGTTTCATTTACCCTTTCTTAACCTTCATGAAAGTTGCATTTCATGGGAATTTGTGGCCTGAAACACAACTGGATCACGCAGCTGACCTGCTGTCGTCACAAGTCCCTGAATTTGGCAGAGATTCCAGGGCATGGAGTCCACCCATGAGATTAAAGCACTGCAATCTTCACTGCACTTCCCTCTACCCTCCCCACCTTTTCATTGGGTTGTTCTTTAATGCTGCCACCTTTCTTGTTCCCCGAACACCAGGAGCATGTACTTGTCCAGGTGCTCCTGCTGCCTCATCCTCTCAGTGAGCTCTGTCTTCCCAATTCAAGAGAAACCTCTGAGCTAAGCACTCAAGTGCAATTAGTTTTTCACAACAGATTCCTTGAAAAAATTCTCCAGTTTTGAAGCATGTAGGACTTTCACAGCTTATGGTTACAGCAGTGTTGAAGAGAATGGTGGTAGATATGTTGTCTTGTTACACAACACTGATTTGGGAAGTTTTTGAAACTGTCTTTTCAAGGCTTAATGTAAAAAAGAAGCAAATTCTGTCGTACAGCTCTGGCAGTTTAACATTTTACAGAGCTCTAAAACACAGGAGAGTCAGGAAGACCCCTGAAAGCATCCACGGGCTCTGGATTCTGACAACAAGGATAAGAATATGATCACACATTCCCTGCACCATAGTCTTGGTGGGGTTGGCTGTTGAGGGCCTTTGGAAATCTGAGCACTTCATTAAACAACTTAAATGACAGCAATTTCCTTTTAAGGTGATCTGCTCCTTGACATTGAAAAGGAATTTGTAGCAGTCCCTGTAGCAACTTAATCTCATTTTTTCTAAATAAAAAAGGCCATCAAAACAAAGAAGGACACAGATGATAGGGTTGTTCAAACAATAGAAAATGGAAGAAGAGCATTTTCATGGTTTCTTTTATTTCTTTTTTTTTTTTAATTGCTGGCATTTATGAGGCCTCCTGGAAACATGAAAGTAGAATCTGCACTGAAATATGGGCCTGTTTGAATCCTTTGTAGTCCATTAACTTCACGGCTTTGACTTGTGTGCTTGGATGTCCAGCAGCAGCTCAAGGAGATGAGGGGCAGAGCCATGGAGGACCTTGCAGAGCTTGGCCACTGAACGCAACCACTGTTTACTCAGCCAGATGTGTGGCTTCACAGACATAATTAAACATCAAAAGTCACCTTGTAAATATTTTGAAATGCATCCTTCTCCAGCCCTAAATGACAAACAACTTCTCAAAATGTCGAGTTTGATTTTTTCAGTCATTTCTGTATCTGCTTTACAGAGATAATTCAAAAGGTAAATTTCAGTGTCACAGAAAGTGCCAGTGATGTAAGTACAGCCAAAGTAAATTGATAGTAACTTTCACATTCATATTTGCTGAAAGTATTTTTCATTGTACATCCATCCTCCATCACTGCTTTGATTGCAAAGTGCTAACAGAAGTGAATTGCTGTTGCAAGCTGTTCTTAAATCCCTGGATTCATTGGATTTGGATTTCATGTCTAATGCATTTCATAATTCCCTAATAGCCCTGGGATGTCTTGCTATTGGTTACCCTTTACATGTGCCGACTTAAAATCATCTGAAAACACCCACAGTTTTGAAGGGTTCACCTTAAATTCAGGCTGAAGCCTCAGTTAATGTATAGCACTGCACAGCTGTTGCCCAAGTTTTCTTGTTTGCATCAGCAGAGATTGCTTTTGAGACTTTGGAGTCCTGCTTCCTCCGTTCAATTATATTTTTCCATTTCTTTACAATGATTGAATTAATGATGTTCCCAAAATCCCTTGGATAAAAGAATTGGATTTAAAGGGTTGTAGAAAGTGGATTCTAATAGAGGAGGTGATAAGCTTATTACTGAACTAAATATCAGTAATACTGAAGATGAGCAAGTTCAAGCAGCCCATTATTTTTTGGGGGTAGCATTTGCATCTTATATAATTACTTTTATGTAAAACCTACAGAGAGTAATAGGACAGATAATCTCCACCATTCCATAATCTGCAGTGAGATTTAGAGAATTATCCATTTAGTAGTGTCATGAATTTGTATCTCCATCTTCAAAACTGCAAAATGTGGAAACCCCCCAATCCACTTTCCTAACTCTGTCCCTTCTCCTTCAGCTCATGTTTTCCCATATGAAATATGGCCATGCTGTAAAATGCCAATTTTGGGATGAGAAAGGCTCTTTTTACTAAGCACATTTGTTCCCCAGATCTGCAAAACTCTTTTAGGAAACCCAAACACAGCAAGAGCCCAAAGCTGGTCTTGGAAAGAGTGAAGAATTAGTTTTCTCTCACTCTGGAAGTTAAGCTGGCCCTTTATCAGTGGAAACTCCTCTGCAAACCTGGCCACTATTTTTTGAATGCTGCTAAAAGACAAAATATGTGCCCAATCACACTTTGCATGGTGGGGTGGGTGGTGGTCCTGCTTCTTCCAAGGTCCTGAGCAACCCTTTGTGGTCACACTCCAATGTCTTTATAAGACAGGCCCATGTCCTCAGTCCTGGCTTCCAAACTGCTCTGCTGCTTCTTCTGAAGGCTCCTGGTCCCTATTTCCATGGTGGAAATTGTTTCCAACTCCCATGCTACAAACTGCTGTAAAATAGAGCAAACCCAAGCCTGAACATCACAATTGGCTCAGAGATTGAAGTGCAGCTGCTCAGGGGAGAATTCTCTGCACACTCTGCCAGCCTTTTGTATTTGTTACAGATGGACAGCATTGTGTTGATGGTTATTGAGGCTGTAAAGAAGCTGGAAAGGAGAAATTCTAAGATTGTTCCAAAGCAAGGGATCATATTTGGTCTCATAATCTGCACAAATCTCTTTGTATTTCTCAGAAAAGAGAATTGTATAGTCACTTTTCTTGCATGTACATACTCTTAAATGCTGAGCACACAGTAACAGAGAATAATACATCTTTTTCTTTTGTTCATTTGGTGTAATAACCAAAAAATATCAGCCATAGCCAGACTCATTTAATTTGCTAAAAATATATTTATGCTTAAATAAAGCAGATGCAAACTCAGGCATCTGAGTGAAGTTAAATCTTTAGCTTAGATTTAAATAGACTAAATTTAAAATTAACAAAGAAATACGTAAATACATTTAAATGGATTGTCCAGAGCTGAAGACAGAAATCTGAGATGTCTGGTGTACAGAATGCACTATGATGAGAGCCAAAGACAAACTGAAATCTGCAAGGTGTGAATCACAGCAAAAAGACCCAGGAAACCTGGGGGCAAGGAGTCTGCACCATGAGATAAGTATTGGCTTTTTCACCATTTCATACACAATTGTCAGCTGAAGTTCTGGAATCATCCTAATTATGGGTTATATTATTGAGTCCTGGCTGTGCACTGAGGGATGCACCCAGTGTCTTTCATGAGGAGCATTCTTCCTCCTCCTCTCCATCAGACAAGCATTTTAAAATATTCCTGTGTTTATAGTGTATCAGGTTCTTTCTAATGCACAACTCCAGAAAAACTGCAGCAGTCTCTGATGTTTGACAGTAAAAATCCCTCTATCTGGCCAGAAAAATCCAGTATAAAATTGTTTGCCACCCCAGTAAGGTACAGATTTTTGCTATTCCCTGGACTCAAATTCTTTCTTAAAACTGCTCTAGCAGAGGTGGACACCATGAGGTTCCTTTGCATTGCCTCTCACTCTCTTTACATCAAAGTCTCCTGGCTGACAAGTGAAAAGGTAATTCTTGCAGCTGCCAAGTTTGTAGATTGTCCATCATGTGGACACTGGCTGGTGAGAAGGTTCCAGCCTTCTTACCAGCTGGAATAATGTTCTAAACAATGCCCTCAATAGCTCCTGTGCAAACTAGAGTGATGTTGCTCTAAAAATGTTTAGACTGCCCTTTAATCACCAGCTAAAAACTGTCTTAGCATTTATAGTGTTCCCTGTGATTCTTCTAGTACAGAAGAGAAAATAACCTCCAACCTCCCCACACAAACCCCACAAAAAACCTCCAAGAGAAATTGCCTCCTACGATGGACATTTTAAAACATAATTAATGTACCAAATGCCTCGTTTATACCCGTTCCAAATTGCTAAAAGGCAGTAAAAGGTAACTGCAGGCATAATTTGGAAATGTCAGTTTTAACAGAGGTGTTTCTATATGTACACTCTGATCAGAAGAAACTTATTGAACTTATAATGATAAAAAAGTACCCAGACTGACTTTGGGTCTCAATGTTGAGATTCCAAGTGTTAAATAACATGACAAGATGACTGGGTTTGCCTTGGCATCCCACTATAAACTCACGCTGATTTGCACTGAAAACAGTTCCCACTGGAAGTTCTGTCCAGTGACACATTCCTGCTTTTCCAGCTGCTGTGATTCCCATTAAAATGCACACAAAATAAGCTGAAAAGTGAAACCTGGAATCAAAACTGAATACTGGAGTATTTCTTCAGTGCATAGAACCAGCAAGTTTGACCTTGCTGAGAAGCTCTGTGCTCACTGACTGGGGGGGACGTGCCTGTCAGAGGGTCCTTGGCAGCTCCTTGGGCAGGGACACACCAGGGGTGCTGGCCCAGGGCACTCAGGTGGCACAGCCCATCCCTCTGTTGACCACACCAAGCCAAGTGCAATGCAAAGTGAGTCTCATTGGAGATCTAAATTGAAAGACTCCTTGTGCTGAACTGACTCCCCGGCAGCTGAAGGTGCTTTTTAATCACGGAGAATGAAGACCTCAATCAATATGGTTCAAACTATTTGCCCCTGAGCTGTAGAGCTGTGGTTTGCTTTAAAATGGTGCTTACAGCTTCAGGCTCAAGGCCAAGAAAAGTTAGCCCCCTGAGTTCTTAATATAATTATTGTTTTCTCCATTATCTTGCAAGGGTGTTAATTTGCCTCCCAGTAATTAACTTCCCTCTGTGGTTGTCAGGAAGTTTAATCAATAACAGGAGCAGAAACACCAAGCTGTCATTCCTTCTGTGACCAAAACTCCCCTCCCCACCTCTGCCACCCCTGTGGAGGTGACAGTGGTCTAATAAAATGAACAGGTGGGATGTTCATCATTTCTTTGGAGAGTCAGTGCCTAAATTGTGCCTCTCCTACCCCGAAAATGATGGTACAGCCTAAATAATTGCCCCTGCTCCCAAACTAAAAGCATTATACACCTCCTGCTAAAGCAGCACCTGGCAAATCAACTTACTAAAGTTTTGCATGGCATTGCACTCTCAGGTACTGCAAACATTGTGGTGACATTGTAATAAGAGGAGGAGCAGAAGGCTTGATCTAATATAATTCTACTTATGTCCACCATGTACAGGACATAATGTAATTCCCTTCAAAGCTAGTGACAAAAACCCCCTCGTTCTTGGTGGGATTCCAATCTGCCTTGGCAGCTTTGGGCTTGCTTTATTAAGAGTGATGTCACTCTGTGGCCTCTCTTTTCTTCTAGGGCAGTGTTGTCTGTTTTGATTCATAGCTTCTTAAATCTTCTCCTGGAACAGCTTAACACTGGTTATTTACTTCAATGTGTTTTCCAAGAACACTTTTCAGTTTCACTCATTCTCTTCTCTCATCTCTCCTTCTGTGAATCATTACATGTTTATTTACCCTTCCCAGTTTTCAAACTGCAGGAGTTCCCAGCATGATCAAGATCAAATAAGGTAAATTTTGGACTGACAGAAGTTATGTCTTTATCTGCCCAAAAGAATCACATCTTAGGCATTAAGTGCATTTATAGATCTGAAAATAATAGACATTGAAACATTTATGCTGCAGGACTACTTGGAAACAATATTGAAATCATCCAAGTGTTTACAAAAAAACAAAAAATCCAAATTAACCCATAGGTACATTTTTAACATGCTTTTCTTGAAAGCTGACTGTGAATTCCAAGGAACATCCCTTTGAAGGGTAGTGATAGAAACAGTTTTGAAAGAGTAACGAGCCAAAATCACACCCAAAAGAAAACCTGACAGGCTGAAGGGAACGTCCTTCAAATGCTGGATGTGCAGAGACAGCTGTTGGAGTCTGGCTTTTTGGCTTCTGAAAAGTCAGCTTGCTGTCAAGGTCATACTTAGACTGAGACTAAGAAACAAGTCACTTGATCACAGGAAATGTGAGTCCTTTCAGTAGCAGAGCCCAGGGAAGGTTGTTTTCTCCTGCCTACCAGAACTTGTCTATTAATCCACAATTTGCAGGAGGATATTCTGGTTTTACTACCAATTTTGACACTGCAATTTTTTCATTATCTGCACCAGCAGAGCTTCAAGGCTTGCAAGGGGAGGATTTGTGGTCTCCTATTCCTCTAAGAGGTTGGCAGAACCAGCGTTAACCGTGTCACATACATGTATATGCACGTGTGTGTATATAGAGACACAAATGTAACATATGCCATAGAATCAGAGAATCGTTAAGGTTGGAAATTTCCTTTAAGATCATCAAGTCCAACCACCAACTCAGCACCACCACCATGTTCACCACTAACCCATGTCCTCAAGTGCCATATTCACATGCTTTTTAAACACTTCCAGGATGAGTGACTCCACCACTGACCTGGGCAGCTCCTTCCAGTGCTTGACAACCCTTTTGATGAAAAAATGTTCCCAATATCCAATCCAAACCTCCCGTGGCCCAGCCTGAGGCCATTGCCTCTCAGTTTTACCATTTCCCCAAGGTTCCTCACAACTGTCTATTCATGACTGACCAGAGGATCTCTGCTCCCCACTGATTCCACCTTCACCTGCACTGACACTTATCCCTGTTCTTCCCCTCTTGCAAAGCACAGGGTGGAGAGGAGCTATCCCTGCAGCATCCCCCACTTCTTAAAAGAAATCAAAGAGGAGAAAAAAACCAAACCCCAAACCTCCCTCACTGTGAGAATCATCAAAATTTGCCTCCCCTGCAGCTTGTGAGGCAGCTCCATTGTTCCCACTCCCAGCAGCCTGTTCAGAGTCCAGACCTTGCAGACAACACACATTTCCTTCCTTCCCTTTGTCCTTCAGAAAGTTTAAGGGAGAAATCCTTCAGTCTGGAGCAGGAAACATTGTAGTTATCAGGAGAGCTGACTGATTCAGCCTAACTAGGGGGGAAGGGAAATCCAGATTTACTACCTCTTCTGTGCAGAAATAAGGCTGTTGCAAGCTGCAGTCTTCTCCTTCTTTGAGTCGCATTATTTTCAAACATATATTTCTTGGTACAGCTGCTACTTCTTTGACAAATTGAGTAATGCATCATGAAGAACTAAAATTCATGGCAACATAAAAACAAATATATGTTCATTTTAGCACTTTGTTCTCTCCAGGCTTTTGAATCAGGGTGGGATATTTTAAAAAACTTCTATCTTTTTATAAATCTCTTTAATAATATCCACCCAGTTTTGAGGCAGCCCTTTAATGAGCAGCAATCCTACCCAACCATTGGAAATGTAGGTCCTGTGGCTTTATATCCACCAGCTTTGTGGTTCCAGGGTTTGATTTACAGCTGAGGCTGGTGTTTGACTTGCTGTCATGTTTATTGCCCTGATTCCAGTTTGCAAAGGATTGTTATGGGGAAGGAATGACAACACCCTGGTCACATCGTTAGAGCAGCAGGTTTGCACCAGCACTGCAGGAGAAAGTGTGATAAAAGGGGGATTATGAGATCATTCCTCCCACAATTCTCTAATTGCAGCTCCCACAGAGGACTCCAAGGAGGGTGCAGTTGCCTGGAGCCACAGACAAATTTATTTTTATTATTTCTAATAAATGGCAACAATTAAATTTGGGGTCTATTGTGCTAACTGCCCTATAAAGCTATAATAAGAGCCAGGCTCTTCTCTGAAGAGCTTGTAGTCTAAACAGAAAAGGCAATTGAAGTATAGCAGAAATAAAGATTTATATACAGAATATTACAAAATAATAAGGCAGCTGCTTTGAAAAAAACCCAACCAGGAATAATCTTTCAGTAATTGCAAAATGATGCTTATTTTTTTTGAAAGAATACAGTAAAGCTTTTGAACTTCGTTTTGAAATATTTATTAATTTTGGTAATTTTTTATTTAATAACATGATATAATATGAAATTAAATATTGACATAACAATAAAAATTTCTCTTCTGTCAAGATGAAGTCTTTTGAATGATTCAAAACAAACTAAAAGAGGGAAACTTTGTTCCTTTTAGAGGTTTTCAGAGGAATCTGAAGCATTTGGAGAATTCTAGAAAAATACCAAAGATTTAAGATAATTTTGGAATGTTAAAAATCCTTTCACAAAATGACTTTTCTTTGCACAGTTCTTTGTCTTCGTGGTGACATGAGTAGCTCGAGCAGCTTTCCTTGCCTTTGGTGTGGGATTAATTGACAGCTTCTAACCTGTAAGATAAATCAAGCAGTATTTATATTAAATAAGAGGCTGATGTACAGCATCAGCAGATAATCAGCCCTGAAATGGACACAGAGCTGATTTGTTTGCTGCTCTGTGTCACCTTTTCTGTAGGTAAATAAACTACTGGAGGTATTTCCTAAGTGCTTTTCAAGGAGAGGTTTTGGTCTGAATGTTCCTGTTGGTTCTGAGCGTTGCTGCTTTTCCTTGTGCAATACTCCCTGTTTATTTTGGCTTGCTGTTGGAATGAATTGTGCCAAAGGAGGGCTGGAGTCCCCTTAAAACCAGGTGTAGGCCAAAGATTAACACAGACAAGGAGACAGGTTATTTTGAAGGAAACACACACCACTAGAAAGAACTAAAATTACAGCTGATTCCTTTTTTAATTTATTTTTAATTTCTTCAGTGTAAAGTTTCAAGTTCCTTAGGTAGCTTTTCCTCTCTCAGGCAGGAACCTGGAAAGGCCCCTGCATGTGGAGCATCATCTCATGAATCACTCCTCAGAGATGGAGTTGTATTGCCTCTGCAAAGCCCTGGGGGAGAGGGAGTAAAGAGAGGGGTTCTCCAGAGAGTCCCTGCAGAGCCCAGTGGGAGCCCTCAGTGCACAGGGTGGGGTCTGTGCTCCTTCCATGGGCACGTGCACACAGTCAGGGTGGGGGAACAGGAGACCTGGCACTTCTGGCACTGGGAAAACCAGCTCCTTTCCCACCTCTGGATCTGTGGGTGTAAAATAGGTTGAGTCTTGGGGACCCACCTGAGCTGGCCAAGGCACTAAAACCAGTGGGGAACAGCATTTGAGGTGAAGATCCCCCTCTGCTGACCTGACCTGCTCCCTGTGGATGTTTTCTGGATCTGGGAGGTTGAGGAGAGGCTGCTGAGGCTCATTTGGCTCATCTTCCATTATTACCCTTTGCTGTTCATCCTTGTGAGCACCATCTACACAGCCAGAGGAGAGCTGGAGTACATCAGGGTCACTCCATGGCTTAGGTCCATCAACTAAAGTGGGAATCTTCCCTAGGAATACACAGTGCAGAGGGACAGTAACAAGAGCAAAGAGAAAAGCTGGCAAAAGGGAACCCACCTTGAGCTCAAAGGCACGTGGTGTGTGAAAGCAGCAGGATGAGGGATGATGAGGAAGGCAGTTGCCCTCTCTCTTAAGGAGCAGCCTGGCTGTATGGAGCTCTGGATGTTTGGAGCTCTGCTATGGGATGGACAACAGGGATGAGAACTTGTGGGTCAGGGGCAGAGGAGACATCAGCAAAGGAGATGTTGGGGTGGGAATGTGTTACAGACCACATGACCAATGTGAGAAAGTGGATGAAGCCTTTCTTAAACAACTTGGGGATGTGTCTGGATCAGAGACCCTTCTTCTCATGGGGAACTTGGCTCTCTCTGGCATCTGAAAAACCAACATAGGGGGAGAAAAGCAGTCAAGGAGCCAGACTGTGTGCTGAGAGACAACAGGCAGAAACTGAAACAAGAGAGATTCAGACTGGGAGATATGGAGAAGCTTTTTCTCCATAAGGGCATCTGAGTCTTGATTACAGCAGTTTCCAAAACATAACTGGACCAAGCCCTGAGCAAGCTGATTTGGTGTCAGACCTGCTGGGAGCAAGAGATCATCTTTCCCTGGACTCCAGATTGCCCAAGGAAATATCAAGTGTGAGCTAAGATGTGGTGCTCTCACTATGGTTTAAGGAGAGAGCTGGTGTCCTACATAGCAGTGCTTGTAGAGAGTAGTGGCCATTGCAGGGGATGCTCCTTATAGGAGTGGGAAAAGAGGAAATGCAGTGGACAACATGAATTCACTTCAGCTAAGTTTGAAATTGCAGGAAGGACTCTCATTTTGCCACCAACATCAGTTTTTGTGCAGACATTGCATCACACCCTCCCTTGGTCAAGCCTTTTTTTGTCCCTTTGCCTTAAAGCCACTGCAGCATTTTGTTGGAGCTGAAGCAGGGTGGTGTTTCCAGGAGGTGTTACACACTTCCAGGCTGTGATGGCAGAATTTTAATACCTTCAGAGCTTGATTAAAACAAGAGGGTTTGAGCACGAATGACAGATGTATAGATTTTTAAGGGAGAAAATTGTTTTGTTAAAGCATCGAGAGAAATGGCAAAGTAGCCCATTTCAATTGCTGTCTGACGGTGGATTTTGACATGATAATATGATGTAAAAAGTGGTTTTCTCCTACAGACATGCTTTTACTCAACTTTGTTAAATGGAAAACGCCACTAAAATCCAAATTCTTATTGATTTTAGAAAATACATAGACTCTGTATAAGTCTATTGTGAATATTAGGTTTCAGTCAGGCTGCTTTTGCTCAGAAAATGTGATTGCTTTTTCCAAATTTTTTAATATTGTTTTAAAAAAATAAAGTTAATTTGGGGTAGATGATGTAATCCACCATTAGACAGGGTTATATATTTACTGAAACACTGTGCTGTAATTCCCAATGTTAAAGGTTTTGTCTCCCTAAGATGAAATTATTTCATTTTAGGTAAAAAGGCTCATCCAAATATGACATTAAATTAAACAGCAGAATAAAACTTGATGGAATGTCATCTTCCCAGAAACTGTCATTTCTGGAGACTGAGAGGAGGTGGTTGAGATTCCTTTCAGTTTGCTTTGCTGTGAAACAATTCCTTTCTTAACATATCACCAAATGCAGATTAGTTCCAAACTGTGTTTTACTTTACATTCTCCGAAATTATATGTAGATTTTCACCTCAGTGTTTCCCACATGTGCACTTATGTCATCATTAATTTCAGCTATAACAAGAGCCAACAGCAAAAAGAAGAAAAAAAGAAGAAAAAAATAGGTATTTTTTCTTTGACAGAAATCCATGTCAAGTTTGAATTTTGCAATTACTCAGGAGTTCTGGTCTTCCATAAATCACATTACTGAGACCTCTTTAGACACAAGCTGTGTTTAAAGGAGCTGTTGTTTTATCCCTCTCTCCTCTTACCCTGACTGCAGGAGCTCAGGCTGTTCTCAGACAGAGCATTTCTGGGCTGTGAGAAGCAAATTGCTCTAAGACCCACAGTGGAGATAAAACCTCTGTTACACTGATTGGGGAAACAGTGTCTGTATGATTGAAAAGAAAATTTTAGGAAAGGCAATTTAAGAGCTCAGCTGTGGATTGTTTATTCTAAAGAAAATAGGAGAAGAAAATGTAGGGATATTATTTGGCTTTTTAATATTTCCAGCATTACTTGGTGATCAGATGTCAGCCTGTGGGACCTTTAGTAACAGTGTTCTGAATTCTCAAGCTGGTAGGAATCCATTGACTTCCAAGATGCTTCCAAAGATCCTCCAGAAGGGATCTTAGGAAACAAGCTCATCCAAGACATTTGGGTAGCCTGGAAATGTTGCACAAACCACTCAGGCTCAGGTGGAACAAATCCAGTGGTCTTGTATGTGGGAGAGTCTTGTACAGGTCCGGGAGTAAAATATCAGGGCTATGCAAAATATTCCCAGCAGAGCAATCCTGTTCTCCTCCAACACAGAGCAGGCAGGTTTTCCCTTGTGGCAGAGCACTGTGGAGTCCTTTAGTGAGGCTTTCTGTGTCTTGCTGGCCTTTGCCAGCTCTGTGTGCAGAATGTTGGTCACTGCATTGAGCTCTGGGACCTGCTCTGGTACCCAGAACACCGAGAGGCAGTGTCCCATCCCTACAGCTCTTTGTGGTTCTCACAGCCTAAATATGTCTGAGAGTCACCTGATTTTAGCAGTACTTTTTGCTACCATTAGAATATTCCTCCTTTATTCTTTCCCACTGAAATATGCCAGTTCAATCTCCAGACAGTGTTGAACAAGGAAGATGTACCTGGAGGAAAGGGGGAGGTGCAAAACAGACACAACCAGCCAGCAAATGGACTTGTTTGACCAGCCCCTGCATATGATGTTTTACCTTTTTTCCTTAGCTGCAATTGGTTAAGAATGCATAAAATTGTATTGCATGTTACCCATGTGAAAATGAAAGAGGAAGGGCTGAAATCAGACTGTGTGTGGTATCAAGTATCTTGGTGGGGTTCTTGGGTGTTCTCTGCAGGGCCAGGAGTTGGACTTTGTGGGTCCCTTCCAGCTCAGTATATTCTCTGATGTTGTGTTTTGGAAGTATCCATTCCTGTGTCCCCCAGGACTGTAATACTGGCTGTTAATCCTCAGGAATGGCTGGCACAGTGTGTTGATTAGAGTGTAATAGTTTAATCATCTCTCAGTGTTAGGAGTTCATGTTGTCATTTCACAGATCATGAAATGTGTCTGTTTAAGATATGGGCACATTATCTTCTCTATTTTTTTTTTATGCAGCAGACACTCTATAACCATGCTCCTTTTATCTCTGTCTCTGCTTTACCTGCATTACAGAGCTCATTACCTGGTTCATACAGGGCACGGGGGTAGACAAAGATGATGTTTATTACAGCGAGAGAAAGAAACGTTTTCTTGTTGGAAATGCTGTTGCAGTGCAAGCTGAGGAGTGTAAACCCTCCTTATCACTTCTAAACACTGCAGCTGATGAGTTGTTGGCTGTAGAGCTCAGTGCCATCGTGCAGGGGACAGCACAGTGACACTGTTTCTTAAATAAGTGATTACAGAAACACGAGAGATGCAAAGGCATCTTCTGAGTCTATTGTCTCCCCACGGAGGTGGTTTTGTTTTGGCTTCGTGGAGCTCATTTTAAGTAGCTCCACCAGTGGCTCAGAGGAACAGAAGGGAAAGGAGGAGTTAGTGATTTAAACAGGTAGTGAGGAGTGTGGCCTTGGGATCTAATCCTCCCAAGGTGTCAGGGTACACACATATATTTATATATATATATACCCTCACTCCTCTGGGTTTAGTAGAACTTGTCTGATCTTCACAAGCTGCAGACCTGTGTTTTACCAAAGGATATACTTTGTATCAGTTCAGTTAACCTGATATCCTATTAATTTACTTATTTTTTAAAGTAAAAAATTTAAATCTTTAGGTTTGGAAGACTTTACCAAACCAGTGGAACTGTGGTTCCTGCAGACAAGCCAGACATAACCCTGTGTCATATCTTCTGTGCAAACCTTGAAAGGAATTAAGGACTGAGAAGGGCAGTGTGAGAAGGCAGAGACTTAATGGGGCTCTAAAAAGCCTCATCTGATGGAAGGTGTCTCTGCTCATCCCAGTGGGGGGTGGACTGTATCACCTTTAATGGTCCCTTGCAACCCAAACTGTTCCATAATTCTGCGAAAGGTATAATTGTCACTTGGGAAGAAGAAAAGAGGGAACTGATTTTCCCAAAACTGCACTAAGATTCACAGAGATGCTCATCTTGTAATGGAGACTTCCTGTTGTTGAGCTGTACACCCAGGAAAGGGTACTATTGTTGGACAGAGGGGTGTAACCAACTTAGACAAAACTAAGGAAAGGGAAAAGCAAAAGATAAAAAGATCCAAATACTTGATAAATTAAATAAACATTTCCTTTCCCTCAGTCCCTAAATTGTACCCAGGGACAGCAGAGGGGCAGCGTTTCTGTCCTTACACCCAAAGAGGAAGGCACAAGGAGAACATTACCAACACATTTCCAAAGAACTCCCAGATGAATTATTAAAACCACTTTATTAAATATAGAATCATCATCTTTGCCCCTTGCCTTTCATTTTTTACCTTCCAGAAGACCTTTCAAGACCTTCATCCATCACAGAAAATGCTGTGCCAAAGTGGCACTGGTCTGTTCCATCATTGCTGTGGTCAAGAGCCACTCAGTTTATTTACAAAAGATATTTCTTCTCCACTTATAAAAAAGAGAATGTTTTTGCCTGCTTTATGTAAGAATGTTGTTAAAAAAGCTAAACTAAAGTAAAACCAAAAGACTCCTGAGCAATGGTGGTAACAGAATATCCTTTGATGTGAGCAGACGTTTTCCCCAATCAACCCTCTCCCACGAGCAGCCTAAAATTACACAATGTTAAATATTATGATTATTTTAGTTGTAAGAGGGAGGCTCCTTCAGGCAGTTGGATCCCTGCTTGCACATAGTCTGCTGAAGTGTAGACTACCCAAAAGGAGCATCTGGCAGGGTGAAAGCCAAAGTGTGGGATTAGTGGCTTTGCTGCAGGAACAAGCTGAAAGAAAAATATGGATTGTGAAGGGTGGGAGGAGAGCAGGAGGCAGGAGGGCACACAGGGAAATGGGCTGAGACAGGAAAACAAGGGAGAAAGGGCTAAACACGTGCATTCAAGTGTGCTACTCAGTCTTGCATTTTTTCCCCAGTAATTGGAGCCCTTTTAATGAAAGTTTATTTAGGTTCAGAAGTCATAAATCAACTTCCAAATTATCCTGCTTATGGAAATAGACTCACTGATTAATAAACTTCTGTTAATAAGATCCTTTCTGTGTATCTTATGTGGACTGAGCCACCAGAACAAATCACAAGGCAGAGGATGTTCACAGTGCCAGTGACCTTGTGATTGAAGAGCTCCTTTTCACCACTTTAGAGTCAAAAAGAAGTTATGGGGACATTCTTGAAATGTCATAAAATTTTGAAGTATCATAAAATGCTTTGAAAGGCTCCATTTTAATTGTAAATACTTTTGAATGTCTGATTTAATGGCTCGTCTCAGGTGAAATAACATGTATATAGGAGCAATGGCCTGTAAAATCACATTTATTTGCATTTCCCAAGTGTTGGAATATACTTCTTTTGAAACAGTTTCTGATCTTCCTCAAATGAGTCAATATATATTGATCATTAAGTGCACATTTACTTTCAGATCCTCGATTGGGAGGTAAGAAACTGGTTTTTACTTAATCTTCATATTATCCAGGTTGAGAAATAAGGACAATCTTTGTATTTGATTTAATATCCATTTAAAAATTACATAAATATTGACTTTTGCTGACTTTATTGCAGCAATATCACCAATAAACATGTGGGCACCTTTCTACTTCCAATAAGTTAAAACTTTCAATTTTAAAATTTCAAAAGATCAAGTTTACAAAAATTAGTTGAAGAACAAACAGACAAAAATTTCCGCTGCAAAAATTGATATAAGTACATCATTAAAGGCTATCAATTTTTTTTTTTCCAGATGAATTCAAACTGTTTATGAAGAGGCTGCCCATGAACTACTTCCTGAACACATCTGCTGTCATGCACTTGTGGACGATGGATTCCAACTTCCAGCGCCGCTACGAGCAGCTGGAGAGCAGCACCAGGCAGCTGTTCCTCAAAGCCCAGAGGACGGTGCACAAGCTCTTTGGCCTCAGCAAGAGGTGCCACAAGCAGCCCCTGATCCGTGTGCCACGGCAGAGGTAAGGGCACCTGTGGGACCCAGCACCCAGGGGCACAAAGGGAAGGGTGTTCATCAGCGCTTGTGCTGAGCGTCGTGTGGGCCCCCTGAGTGCAAAGTAAAAGGAAAGAGATTGAGGGGCTGGAGCGGGTCCAGAGAAGAGCAATGAGACTGGTGAAGGGACTGGAGTACAAGTGCTGTGGGGAAAGGCTGAGGGAGCTGGGGGTGTTCAGCCTAGAGAAGAGGAGGCTCAGGGGAGACCTTATCACTCTCTACAACTCCCTGAAAGAATGTTGTACCCAGATGGGGGTTGGTCTCTTCTCCCAGGCACTCAGCAATAGGACAAGAGGGCATGGGTTTAAAGTCTGCCAGGGGAGGTTCAGGTTGGATATCAGAAAGAAATTCTTTCCAGAGAGAGTAATCAGGCATTGGAATGGTCTGGCCAGAGAGGGGGTGGATTCTCCACCCCTGGAGGTTTTTAAGATGAGACTGGATGTGGCACTGAGTGCCCTGATCTGGTAATCAAAGTGGGGTTGGATCAGGGGTTGGACTTGATGATCTTGGAGGTCTCTTCCAACCCAACTGATTCTATGATTCTATCATTCTATGATTCTATGATGAGTCTATGATTCTATGATTCTGTTGGTGAGGATGACATCATAGTCTGGTTGAGAGTTGCAGTCCTGTTGAGGTTCTGGTTCTTCTCTGGATGCCACAAGTAGTACCAGAAGTCCCAAACCCCCAAGATTATCTATGCTCAGGTTCATGTGGGAATGCCCAGGGCGAGGAGTTTCACAGTGGGTGATTTAACTCTGGGACTCATTGGATATTTTTGGAACCTTTGATGGTCTGGGTCACTGTAGCTGCCTGTTATGCCAGTCCATGATGGCCTATTAGCAGAGATGACCCCTCAGGCTGGGTTTGAAGTTGCTGGTGCCTCTCTGGAGGGCAGTTATCACAGCTGAGTCATTGGTGTGAAGACAGAAACACTCCTCTGTTTCACAGGGTTCTTTCACACCCAGCTCCCAGCCTGAGGGGTCAGGTGTGCCCTGGGCAGCTGCTGCAAATGGTCCATTGTTAACAGTTTGTCAGAAATGACACAGAGAGTGTAGAATGCACAGTTTGGTTACACCCACACAGTGATAAACTGGTCCTGGTCCCTGTAACTGGGACAGCAGGAGCTGAACAATCCCAGCTTTCAATATCCCTTCTTTCCTGTTTTCTTAAATATGATAGGGAAGGTCCATAGAAATCCTGATTTGTGGAGTCTGTGTGGAACACTGAAAGGATACAAGCACATGGATTCATCCCATAGTCCTCCTGTTTTCCAGAGCCATGTTTTCAGTGGAGCTGGGCCAGGTTTGACGATGCCAAATAGTCCTACACCAAACACTGAGCACCTGCTCTGGAGCGAGCACGGCTGTTTGGAGAACTTTGTGGGTCATTATCCAGTCCACACCACACACAATTGATTTCTTGTCTTGTTTGTCAGGTATGAATTAGATTTGAAAGGATGCCTAAGGAAAGAAAATAGAAGTGTTTCAGTCCTTCCTAGAAACAGAGAGCTCCTGACAGATCTACATTAGCATAACGTGGGATAGCTGATTGCTGGTCGAAAATTGCTTTATTGAAATTAGGGGAATGACACTGTAGGAAATCTGAAATGAATGAGCTTTGAAGAACATTGCTCTTCTGAGCACAAGCATTGTGGGATAGTCCAGTGAGTGCAGCATTTAACACATATCTCTATTGATTTTAAAGAAATCTAGTTTAGGTTCAGTGTTCCAGAACTGCCAGGGGTACTTTCCACTCCCCTGCTTTCAGCTCTGCTGTTGCAAGCTCAGAGGCCATCAATTCCTCTTTGCCTTTTGGTGGCCCTTTCCCGTCTCTCAGGAGACCGTTGTTGTGGCTGTCATGCTCCTCTTCTTGTACATGTTGTGTTTTGTGCTGTGATCTTCTGGTTGAAACCAAAAATGTATTTGTCACTTGTGGGGTCATTTCCTAATTAGAAAACATTCTGCTAAGAAAGGTTATATAATCACTGCAATGCTTAAATATCCTCTCCTGTATGTCTTGGGCATGACCTGGATGAGCATCCTGCTAAAGAAATGATTCACCAGGACCAAGTTCAGCAGGAACCCAGAGCTTTTTAAAACACAAGAAATAACCCAAACTCAGTATTTTTGCTCCCCAGCAAAACTGAATAAATATATTTAAAATAGTTTTAAATAATCAGGTCTTCCAAAGAGACCTCCATACAGGGTCTTGGCACAATCTCTGCCTGCCATCCATAATGACAGTGATAGAGTAAGGATGAGCTGAGGTATATAAAGCAAAGATCTCTTGCAAAGATTGATCAAAACACGTATTTGTTTTATAGAAAGGATTTTTTTAAAAAAAACCCCTTGCAAGTTCACAGTTTATTTTTTGATATAAAGACATGGCAGTATACCAAAAAGGTATGGACAGGCTGGAGAGGGTCCAGAGAAGGGCCACAAAGATGATCCAAGGACAGGAAACTGCCCTGTGAGGAAATGCTGAGAGACCTGGGTTTGTTCAGCCCTGAGAAAAGAAGGCTGAGGGCAGACCTGAACACCATATTCCAGTATTTAAAGGGTGGCTACAAAGAAGGTGGAGTCTCCCTTCTTACAAAGAAGCACATGGAAAAGACAAGGGGGAATGGGTACAAGTTAGTGCTGGGAAGATTCTGGCTGGATACCAGAGGGAAGTGGTTCACCATGAGAACAGTCAGCCATTGGAATAATCTCCCAGGGAAGGGGTGAATTCCCCAGGGTTGGACACTTTAAGGTGTAGCTGGAAAGAATGCTGGGCCATTTTATGTAGACCACACTTGTACCAGGAAAGGTTGGAGCAAGTGGCCTTTGAGATCCCTTCCAACCTGGTATTCTATAATCCTATCACCCTAAATTTGACTAGCAAGGGATTTGCCTGTTTTCCAGGGAGTTGCATCAAACCTTCATAGCAGTTTGATTTTGCAATGCATCTCCAGCTTACAAATACCATCACTTGCTTTTTAAGTTAATTATGTCTTGTTCTAGTGACTACCTTAGACTTTTTCTGGTCAATACAGAAGGAGATTGGTTGTATGATATAAAGATGGTCAACAGATGACTCCAAGACCAGTGGTAAAGGCAGGCTTGGCAATGCTTAACCAGTGGGATGTGTTTGCCAGAAGGGAATGTTTTCAGAGGTTGGATTCCATCTGACTATCTGATAAAATTGCCTTCTGACACTCAGGCTTTTATGGCTGATAAGAAGAGCTTTAAACTAAGAATCAAGGGGAAAAGGTCAAAAGAAACTGGTTTAATGTCCAAACCTGGTTAAAAAACACTCTGGCAGACCAAGATAAAGAGTGGATGAAAAAAATATCAGTGGTGAAAAGACAGATAACGAGGAGAAAGAAAACACAGGTATTGACAGAATAGTTTTCAGATGCTGCTCATGATGAGAACATATCTAAGGCAAATAAGGTACTGAATGTTTTGATACCTGTTAGCAGGTAAGCAGGCAATGAATAAAGCAGTGGAGAAGGAATACCTGAGTCTTGTCATGGAGAAACAGGAACCATTGCTCAGGCTGTAACCTCAGACATCTCAGCAGGCAGTGAGTGCAATCAGAGAATCAGACTCAGGACCAAACATTTTGTCTTTAAGGGAGAGAGAAATAAAAGCAGAAACACAGCTTCATGATCTTTAAGGTCCCTTGCAGCCCCAGCCAGTGTAGGAGTCTGTGATTCTCTGTGCCACAGGTAGTCTGGGCTTCAAAGAAACAAGAAGGGGGAATTGGAACAAAATGTCATCCTTTGCCAAGGCTTTCTAAACAACTCCTTCAGATTATTGTTTGGGCTCTGCTAGTGAGAGCTAAGGGGGAATTTTACTGTGGAAGAGGAATTAGGCTGAGTTAATGAAAATATAAATACTATTTTAAATTGCATTTTTTAGGCACTTGTCTTTTCAGATAGAGATTAAACAGGCAATGCTTCAGTTTTTAATAAAGGCCACGGTGCTGGCAGTGAGGAAACCAACTCTGCTAATGTTTAATTTTACCCCATATTTCACTAGTCAATAGCAGATATGTACAGAGGATTTTTACAGGAATATGCCAAAACTGAGAGTTGGTTTTTCTCTTTCATGAAATTGGGAGGTCTGTCCTAATAGTTTAATGCAATTCATGAAAACTTTCTCAGAAACTCGATTTTGGAGGGATTTATCTGTGTAGTCTGCCAGAAATCGTTTGGTCATGCTTGAAGGAGCTCCTACAGACAGTCAAGGTTATCATTAATTACTGAAAGTGCTCATCTCTTTTCTCTGCCCACAAAACTTTTTTACTGAACATGAAACAAATTGTTGCCTGATTGTTTTTAAATGGGACTTAATTAATGAGTTAGACAGAATTTCTTGCAACTTATTTCGTGTTTCCTGAATTCCAGCCTACTTAGTAATCATGAGACTAAATTACATTAATATTTTAATTTTCTAATCCTGAAACCAGAATACCATGGAAGCCTCTCCTAATGTCATTGTTCATAGCAAAAAAGACTCAATTAACTTGCAAGCTGAAGAAACTACATTCCTGTGTCTCCTTTTTGAACACAGTTTATATTCTTCAACTGGAATAAAACCTTTCCGTTTCCACTCACCATCAGAACAGTTTGCTGCAGCACTTTTGTGTACAGTGGGGATGGGAACAGGATTAGTATTTTTATTTTATTCTGTTCATTGCAAAGCTTTTCAAGTTCCAGATGTTCTGCCCAGCTTTTCAACTTGCTTTCATTAACATGAAACAGACGGTCGTTCCTTTTCCTGAAAGTCAAATCGTGCCAAGATGCATCACAAGTCCATAGATCTCCATGGCACTGCTGAATGAAACTCTTAAAATTCACCTGAGTTAATCAATGCCTTTCTGTAATCAGTGGAGTATTTACTGGTTGTCTTGAGTTCAGTGAAAAATACTGACTGAAAATTCAAACCCAACAAGGAGCAGTGAAATTGCTGTGTGGGTGATCTGTTCCCATGTTGTGTATAGGGATGGAGTGATAAAACATTCAGTTTCGAGAGATAAAGAGGAAAACAAGATAAAAAAAAAAGCACTCTGCCAAAGAAATTTGTTCTGTGGAGTAACACTGCCAGGTGAGCTGCTGCCTCCATGAATTTGGGGCTCTGCTGCTTCGTGTCCTCCTTGCACTGACACCTGCAGGTTGAACCTTTTCATGTTTTCAAAGCCAACCTGAGTGGAGGGAGTAAGGAAATCCTCAACAGGGTGTCAGCACAGGGACTGTAAGTCACACATGGCAATGGGAAGAGGTAAAGTAGAGTCCTGGTTGCACATTTGTTGCTGTGTTATGGGGGGAAAGTTGGTTTTCTTTCTGTTTTGGTTAATACAACAGTAAGGTTTATTTTCAAATGCAATGACTACGTGCTGAGAGGCTGAAAATCCCAGGAACAGAAGACCTGATGCCACCCTTGAGTTGCTGTCAGTGACCCAGAGCTGGCCCCCCATCCACCCACATCATGGATTCAAAGGGAGGAAACTGGAATCTCTACACTTGAGGGCATAGAAGAAACATAAAGCAACTTGATGGAGAAGGAAAATCTTCACTTTCCCAAATATTTTTTGAGAAGAACAGCAATAATTTCCTCCAATTTGAGTTAATATCCAAGCACTGCAGAAAGACATTGAAGAGAGGGGGAAACTTTCCTTTCTTCCTTCAGAGGTGCCAGCTTAGCACTTGATTTCATTCTTTCCTGTCATTTAAATGGGATCCTTGACTAATGTCACCCTTTTGAGTGAGTGCACTCAGTCCAGGACTTTGCTCTGTGTATAACCTGATCTGTGTGCAGTTTAAATCACTTCATAATGCAAAAGCATCACTGGAGGCCAAATTTAATCAGCACAATCTGTGATTTAATAAAGACATAAACAAAAATATTGAAAGGAGAAGCATAATGTAAATAAAACACTAAGTCAGTGCAAAAAAACTTGAATCTTCCTTGCACAGTAACAAAATGGAAACCCACTGCAACAAACTGCAAATGAGGATTATGAGCATCTTAAGTAAATATGAATTTCAGTCTTAAAAGACCAAGGTATGACATGCACACAAAAGCCTGGAGTCTTGAATAAAATGTTAGTATTTGAATTTCTGAAGAGACTGGATGCTTAATATTAACAGAGAATTTACAGTGAAGGGGGTGGCTCTAACAAGAGTCCACCAGTTTTTTAAAGGATATTATTCTGGTAACAGAAGTGAAGACAAATATAGACAAAACTCCTCAATAACTTTATATATATATATATATATACACACACATATATGTATATATGTGTATATATATGTATATATGTGTGTATATATATATGTATGTATGTGTGTGTGTGTGTGTATATATATATATATATTTATAAAATTCCTATTTCTGAAAGGAAAGTCATTCTTGGCAGCCTTATGTTTGAAGTATGTCCTTATCTCCAGAAAGGTTATTTTTTTAGGCAACCTACTCTGCAGCTAATGTAGACTTAGGAGGCGTTCATCACTAGAGGCAGTGAACAGCTACATCAAACAGAAGAGCTTCAGAAAGAATTCTGCTTTTTAAAATCAGATTTTTTTTTGGAATTTCCCACAGAATGCAGCACAGGCAGCTATGAAAGGAGGAAGAGCCAGGAATTTACATTTTCTCGTTTTTCTCTTCGTTTTGAATTTCACAGAGCAAAAATTTCTCATGCCCCAGACGCACTACAGGGCTCTGAAAACACTTCAGAGAAGGGACTTAGTCTTCTCTTCAGTTCATGACTTTTTTACAGCATCTGTAACACAGATCCATCAGGACATTGAAGCCTTGAAACATGTTTCCTTGAGAATGTTCCAGAAAGAAATACATGAAAAATAAAAAGGATAGTGCAGATTAATCCCATTCCCTCGGGATTTAACACAGGATTAGTTCCTTACATCCCAGAGTTGGTTATCAGCTGCTTTAAATTGCTTTGCAATAAGTATAATTGATTCATGGGCACAAAATTACCAAGGAATAAAATCTTCCAGCAGGGTTCAAGACTTGAGAGTCTCACAGTGCATCACACAGAGACTTTTCTTTTCAAAGCGCATTTGTGACATTGGGTGTAAGAGACGACAATCTAATTATCCATCACTTAACTAGATGCTGGAATGAGGGTGAGCAGTGAGTCTGGATGAAACCTGTGTAAGGGAAAGGCAGTGTAAGACAACATAAGCTCCTCTGAGTGGGTTGGGTCTAATGTAGATGATGCATCTGAAAAAGAGGGGCTAAGTAAACAATATTTTGTCTGATTTTAGAACAGCTTTTGATAAAGGTTCATTGAGATGTTTCAAAACAAAAAGGATTCCAAGAAAGAACAAAGTATTATTATTATTAGATCAAATATTTTTTTAATCTGCCCTAATTAAGATACTGCATTTGGGAGTTAAAGATGGATTTACAAGTTTCAATCTGAAGGAATGCCCCTCTGGTGGAAATCTGCTTTGTATCTGACTCAGCAGGTGCACATCTGGAAGTTGTATGTCCCAGAAAAGGAAGGTGATAAGATGAAAGGGTGTGAGATAAAATGAAGGTCAGTTTGGCAGGGGTTGCTTTACTAACCTGAACAAGAAGTCAGCATCTGTTCTCCAAGGAAATGAAATGATCCTCTTTGAGGTGGTACCTTTAATTGGATTGGGGATTAGAGTTATTTAAAACTAACGTGACACACATAAAAATAGGACCTCCAGCCCTGCAAATAATAGGTCTGATAAGAGTGAGAAGCAGAGATAAACTGTGTGTGTGTGTGGGGGGGGTGTGTTTGCACACACAGCTGAGGAGCTGTCACTACGTGGGGCAGAGCCTGCTCTTGGCATCTGTCCTTGGAGGACAGTTCCTCTCAAGGAGCTTTGGCTTCCTAATGTTGTAACACTTTATTACACCCTCACAGAGGCTGTTCTTGACCAGCTGCTCCACATGGAAATGTTTCCAGCCACCCCACAACTCCACTTTGGATATTTTTGGTGAACAGCAACATTAGGATGAAGTAATTTCAGCACATCAGAGAATGCTGTGAAATGAGTAGACAGTTTATGTTAATGTGACAGGGCAGGGCTACTCCTGCTCCCGTGCTCTGGAAACACCCTGTGTGCATTGTGTGGAATGAAGTCATGTTTCCACACCAATGTTTTGTCCTTTTAAGCTATAAAATACTTAACCAGTGTCCCCTGACAGCAGTGCTTTAGCAGTCATGGTTAACATTGCCTCAGGATGTGGGAAAAAGGAAATCACCTTAGTAGGAATCACCTGACAGGAAAGGAGTTGGACCAATACAGTCTGACATATGATATTGATTTAATGCTGCAGGGTGTTGTATTACACCTTGTTCTGAGACTTGCAATCCTAAAATCTGGTTCCTGAATCACTAATCACTATTGCAGTGGCAAAGAGTCTCTAAAAGGACAGAAGGTTGGCACAGCAGATGTGGCTTGTCCTGCCATACATTATGTATTACTGCTGGATATCCAGGCACCTTGAAGGAGAAGTGCAACAGCAGGACATGACTCAAAGAGATAATTTTATGACTTTCTTGTGGGCTCGTTTCTAAGAGTAACAGGGGGGTAAGAATGCAAATCACATATTCTGTTGGAACACGAATTTCCTCTGTATAGCCCAGTTCTGAGAAGTGGGAAGCTGGGCTCAGTTTTTCCTTCTACCTCGTGAAACAGTATCTGGGGTATCCATTATTTCATATCTGCTGGCACTGTAAATAATCTGCTTCCACTGCAAATTGCTCTGGTCTTTCCACCTTCCAAAACACTTGGTTGTTTCCAACCCAAATGTCCAAGATTTCCCACCCCAACCCCAGACAAATTTTGTACTGGAGTCTAAAAATTTGAAGAAAAATAAACATAAGGAGCTTGAAATAACATTTTATTTTACAGATATGTGGTATTAAAATAAAAAAAAGGAAAGCAAAGCATGAGTTAGGAAAAACTGCTGCAGAATTTCAGCTATAATATATTCAGCATATTTAATCCCCAGTGTAGATCCACAGTCCTCAATATCTTGCTTTTGGCCTTTCAGCATTTGCTGTGACCAAACTGCTGCAAAGGACTTTCCCTCAGGCCAGATTTAAAGATCTCTTAATCACCTATCCACATGAATCACTTGTAGAGACAACATCAGAGCCAGCACTGTGGTGACTCACAAGGCTTGGAAGTCTACACTTTAAAATAATTACTTGACACGAGGATGGATCCTGGCACACATTTCTGGGCTTGGCAGCTTCCGTTTGCTCCTGGCCTGGTGACCATCTGTCTTTGCAGTCATGGCATGTGACACGGTGGCCATGAGCCCCTCCAGATAGCACCCACCACCCTGGTGACCATGGACACCACAAGCACAGCTGGAGGTCAGGCAAGGACACCAGAAGGACACACGGGATCGTGGAGCACCCTGGGCTTCAGGCCATCCCCAGCCCAGAAAGTGCAGCGTCTTCCACAGTTCACCTGTGTAACAACAGCCCATTTGAACAGACAGATTATAAAATATACCATAAGGGCACATCTTTTATCATCTCTGAATTATTCTGTAAGACATGTACAAACTCAGAAAGAATGGGCTTTGTCTCCAGCATCAGGAATTCTCTGTGGACTCACCCAAGCCCCTCAGCCTGTGCCCAGCACAGTCCCACAGGCCTGACAGGAGCCTGCCTGTATCACATCTCCCTTGCCCTCCTCTTCCTCCTGTGTTCCTTCCCAGTGCCAGGCAGAGTTTGTGCCCCAGCAGGGCCCCAGCCCAGGCTGCCAGCAATGGCTGGGACAGAAACTCCTCTCTGCTCTGTGCTGTTCAAAGGGCAAACCTGCTCTGTGGGAAGGTGGGACTAATGCACAGCACAAGAAAGCTTTGCCACGAGCACAGAGGGAAGGTGAAGGTTGGACGAGCAAGGGTGGGGGATGTTGCTGTGCACATCCAGATTCCAGGGAAAGCCTTTCATCACTCCCATGCCTCACTGTGACAGTGAGGGCTCTGCCTGTCAGGTCGTGTCTGTCAGCACTCTAAAACCAGGCATTTCAGACTCAAAATCAGAGAAAAAAATCTCAATTAAGCAAAACTCAGGGCTGTAAAACATGCAGTGACATAGAATTGGACAGAGCCATGCAATGATCTGATATTTTTCAGCTGGGCTAAATCATATGCAAGTTCTTTTGTTAGATTACTCCAAAGAGGAGATACCAGCTCCACAAGAGGACATCAAAAGCCATTCTTTAACCTTCAGGGTTGTGCCTCAGGTCATCTTGGCTAAGGACATATAGTTGCTTTGGACAGATAAGTATAAATTTGATAGTTTCAGTCCTGCAGACAGTGGGAATTTCAGGCTTCTGACTTTTAAAAAGTCTTTGTAAAGAGCTGAGAAGCACTGTAAGCCTCCAGCTGAGTTGTTTGTGATGTCTAATGTCTACTCTTTTGTTCCTTTATAAATAGATAAATAAAAAAGTCCTTGCCTTTCAACATGCAGAATGCACCAATCCCATTGTTTCTTATGTGCTTTCAAAAATGACATATTCCTGAGAACATCTTCCTATCAGGTCAGTATGTCCAGAGATTAGATATAAGAAATAAATCCTTCCCTTGGAGGGTGGGCAGGCCCTGGCACAGATGCCCAGAGAATCTGTGGCTGCCCCACCCCTGGGAGTGTCCCAGGCCAGGTTGGGCAGGGCGTGGAGCACCCTGGGCTGGTGGGAGGTGTCCCTGCCCATGGCAGGGAGTGGAATGAGATGACCTTTAAGGTCCCTCCCATCCCAAATCATCCAATGATTCTGTGATTCTGTGAAAAAATTTGTGCAAAGTTTGGCATGGTTGGTTCATACTACACCATTCTTCCATTTGCAGCACAAAGAAAGAAATAACTGCAATATATCACCTTCCCAGTCATCCAAAGTTAGTAATAGTTTCTTATTTACAATCTATTATGTCTTTTTTAGGCCAGAAAGTCATTAATTTTTGGTGGGTATATTCTCTGTATTTTCTTAGATGCACTTGATAAGTGAAAAATAACTGGGTAGCAGGAGAAAGGTGGAAGGGTAAAAAATAGGGAGGAATTTGATTTTTCTGAAATAGAACTGCTAGTTAAAAATTCACTTTGTGTATAATTACTATGGATAGTGCTAAGGGTAATTTAGGGGCAAAAACAGTAGGAAAAAATATATTCAAGAGTACTTAATTTTTGGAAACATAAGGAAACCTCTGAAAAGTGAAGATTTTCAGATTCTGAGTTCAGTCCTGGTATCTCATGCGTGTACAGATTGGTAAAGGTTGGGTTGGAAGGGACCTTAAAGCTCATCCCATCCCAGGCCCTGCCATGGGCAGGGACACCTCCCACCAGCCCAGGTTGCTCCAAGCCCTGTCCAACATGACTTTGTACAACTTGGATATTTTTGAATCTGAAAAGATATTCCAAGTGTTTAATTAGAAACAGATAATCAGATTCTAATCTGGGTCATCTCTCTTTGATGGTTGGACTTGGTGATCTTAGAGGTCTTTTCCAACCTTAACGATTCAATGAGTATCAGAGTTAGAAAAATGTCAAGAGTAGCTTCTGCTGTGCTTCTTCAGCTTGACCAAGTTGCTTTTACCTGGAACAGGATCATTTCCTTTCAGAATAGTTGGCAAACAGGAGAGTAGAAAATAGATGTGACAGAAGTTGCCCGTTAGAAATGTCAGTTTTCAGTGCAGTCATTAACTGTGATGGGTCCTTGTAGTCTGTAAAGAACTCATTATTGTATTGATGTGTAAACTTAGATCACAGGTTCATATGGTTCTGGAAAAAAAAAATATTGGGACTTTCCATAGTTACTGTGCAAGAGGCATAGACCTAAAATGATGCAAATTTCCCCCAGATATTTCTTGATGTTTTGATTCTTTTGGAGAAGGACCATAAACATCCCACAGAAAACGAACACAAATCACAGTGTTAGCAGTAACATCCTTAAAAAAAAAAAAATCAAGCCTTTTTTAGGCAGGAAACAGGAAAGCTTCAGGCTGAGAGGATGCAAATGAAGTTTTATTGCACCAACAAGTGAAGGAGATCAGGGCCTTAAAGCAACATTTGAAATAAAAACAAGATGGCTTTGCTATCAAGTTTCCTTCCTCCACATTCCCACCCTGACCAGTATTTTGGAATTAGACAGTTGACTCCATATCCAGTGACTGGAGACAACGAAATGTCTGAGCCAT
Source organism: Willisornis vidua nigrigula (assembly GCA_021164005.1). Taxonomy (NCBI): domain Eukaryota; kingdom Metazoa; phylum Chordata; class Aves; order Passeriformes; family Thamnophilidae; genus Willisornis; species Willisornis vidua. Next base: position 626,677 of record JAJPCS010000410.1, on the reverse strand, counting down.
CAGTGTGCAATGGCTTCAACCCCCACCTGGCTGAAGGGGTGGCAGGAAGGGCTCTTTCCACAGCCAGGTGTCAGAATTCCTGATTTAAAACTTATCATCTGTTTCCCCCTTTTTTGGACTCTGAGACATATTAACGAGATGCAATCAGTGCAGTAGTTTAAAATGGATGGCCACAGATCATTAAAAAATCTCTTAAGTAGCAGATGATGCAGCAGAACTGCAGAAGGAATTAATTCCAATTAATTTGAAAGGAATTCATCCCGATCAGAGTATTATCAGTTTTCTAGGAACCCATCTCTGAAACGATAGATGATGATAAGTATAAAATAAAGGACTTCTATACTGCAAGGAGCAGAAGTAATAAAATTTGTTGGCACTCCAGAAAAAAGGTGACACTTGCTAATTTTCTAACATAGTTATATTTTATTGTCTTTAATGACTGACTTCTCTCAGTTATATTTTATTGTCTTTAATGACTGACTTCTCTCAATTGTCAAGATATTAAAGTAAGATGACTCAAACCAAATGAGGACCTTCTCGGAGTTCTACCCAGAATTACCTTCTTTTCTTACTTTGCAATAATAAATTATTTGTTTAAAACTCAAGAAATTACAAACAACCTCTATGGAAAGGAAAGTTTGTGAAGCTGCTGCCATATGTATCACAAAATGTATTTTCTCCAGGTGTTTGTTAGAAAAGAAAACCAAAGTTATTTTGGTGGGGTTTAATTTTTTTTTTTTATTTTTTAAATTTTTTAAAATTTTCTTGGTTTTTTTTTTTTTTGGTCATTCAGAGTCTTAGATAATTATTTCCTGTTCTACCCACGGGACAGGAATAACTTCAATATGCTTTCAAATCTCTCCTGTTACATAAAAGTACAGCAAATATATTTGTTGAATTAATTAAAATTAATGTGTCTGTTAAAAAAAAGACATTTGGAATGATATTAACTTTGTGAAATACATTTCTTTTTAGTAAGCAGTTAGATATCTTTTTTGACATTGCATAAATTCTGTTCATTATATTCCCCAAGACTCTCCTTCCTTATTTGGAACCGTGATATTTCCCATAGAATTTAAAATCAGGATCTTTAACATTTATTAGTTTGTTGTAGTATTTTTTTAAAAAAAAATCTTCCAAAGTTAAGAAACTTCTCCTTGATAGTTAAGATGAAATGCTGACAAGGTTTTTAAGTGACCTGAGAAGAACCCAAAGGCACCCTGCCCTTGAAACTTGGTGTCTATTATTCCATAGATTTTTGAACAAAGCTGCCTTAATTTTGGAAGAACCCAGGCCCAGTAAGTGATGATTTGTGTAATGAGAGCTGATGGCTCACCATCTGTGTGCTCCATCAGAGCATGGTGTGCAGCGGGCACTGCCAGGCTGGACCACCCCAGAGCAGGGGCTGACAGGGAGAACAGAACCCGGGCATTGGCAAACGTGTGAGCAGGGCACTGTGTGCTGGGCACCGAGCTGCTGTCTGGGCTGCCCTGAGCTCTGCCCAAACCCTGCCCTCCAGCAGCCCCTCAGCAGCACATCCCAGCCCGCAGCCAGCCTGGCTGTGCCATCAGCTCAGTCCATCAGCCCCTCAGCAGCACATCCCAGCCCGCAGCCAGGCTGGCTGTGCCATCATCTCAGTCCATCAGCCCCCCAGCAGCACATCCCAGCCCGCAGCCAGGCTGGCTGTGCCATCAGCTCAGCCCTCAGCACTCCACGAAACACTCGAGCAGCACTTTCCATCTTGCTGAGTCCAGCCCCGGTTTAATGATCTTGCCACTGCTCTGAGGTTGTTCCCCATTAAGTGATTTTTTATTTCTTTTGCTGCCCATCTGCTGCATGTGCTGACTGCTCATCTCTGTAAGCCCCATTTGGGTATAACATCAACTGTGTGGCACATCAAACATTTTACTTGTGGGTTAAGAGATGAGCAAAAGTTCCTAAAAGCCAGAATCCTCAGCTTTGAGTCACAGAAGTAAGTAGAGACAGGTTTCCAGTCATGAATATTTAAAAGGAAGTCCATACAGAATAACTGTATTTGGGCTTCCAAGTGTTGCTGCAACTTTGGGTTGGATTAACTTCAAAGGCAAAAATAGACCCTCTGTCTGTGAAAGGCGGAATTTCTCTGCACTGAATAGAGATCAGTGTCCTGACACTGAGGAGGGAGGCTTTATAACGAGGTTTTCTGCAGGAGGCACCTGTGAATCTTGGCAAATTATGACTCCAGAGCCTGTTTCTTCCTTTTTTTTTTTTCCTGAATAGAGGACAGTCATCTGGTTATAGAGCTCCATAGACAAATTCAGATGAATGGTGCCTCGCAGTTGTGAAATCCATGACATTGCAAGGCTCACTGTCCATGGGATCACACATCCCACATGAATTTTCAAATCTAATTTACAAAAATCTCCCTCTTTTAATCTCTTTCACCTTTGAAGTTTGCAAGAGCATCCCTGGTACCCCATGTGTGATGGTGATAGTGAAATGGAACTGATGGTCTGTGCCTGTGAAATTCACATTTTTGTATAATTCCTAGTTTAAATTTCTCCCCCTGATGGTAAACATAACCAGAAATTCCTTGCAATGTTTGCAGGTCATCATCCCTAATCATGGCTATAAAAAACACAACTCTGCAGACACAGAATCTACTTGTTTGCACTCTTATGTCTGCAAGCTCCCACAGGCACTAATAAGAATTTTGTTTTCTTATTGGCAATATCAGTCTAGCACAGATTCATTCTTTTAAATCCCAAAACTCTTCTCCCCACAATGGTGTAGGTTTACCATGTACTATTCTTTGTGCTCAGTACCCTCGTGGGAAAGTACAGATCCTAAATCAGTTCAGATAACCTGTGAAGAAACAGAATTACTGATCTATTTGTGTTTTTTTTTAAATGTTGTTAACACTTTCTGGTCGGGTCTGGGAGCTGCCATGCTACGGTTTCTTTTGCTTTGCCCACATTGCCAGGCTCTTCTGTTGTTGACATCAGAAGGTGCTGAATTAACATTTCCACTGGAGGAAGGGAAAGATTGAGTGCTTAATTTCTTGAGAAGATTTTAAAATGCAGTTAAAGGTGTGCAAGTGGCAGGACTGAGGCACCTGAATGGCAGCAACACTTTGCATACTTTTAAGCAGTAAAGTAAAACTGAGTGTGATTAATGGGCTGGCTTTGCACATAACGGCACAGCTGGGGATTATGTTGTTTTATATTCATCTTCCAAACTCCCATAAAAGTAGATTGTTGTAGCACTGCACTTGTGAACAGTTACATGATGACTGGAGTCCAAACAGCCCCCATGTCCTTACAAAAGGAAATACGCCGCAGAGAAACTCAACCTTCCCCTGTGGAACTCACCCTTCAGGGAGGACTAGGAATAGAAAAAGCTGGAAGGTTGTTTAGAGGACATTGGGGTCATCATAAAATATTGGAGGAGGTGTAAATATTTGGCTGGGCATGGGAGTGCATGAACAAAATATTTGTTGAACTGGACTGAGAAGAGATGAAGGTCCTGCCTGGGGCTGGGGGCACTGGTGTCTGAGCAGCAGCCCCACAGTTCCTACTGCTCTCCACAGAGAGGACAGGAGACACAAAGCCATGATCAGAGCATCAAGAAGGTGCCTCTCTGCTTTTAAGGAACATTTGTGAGCCTCAAGACATGCCCAGAGTGTCTGTGGGTGTGGCAGCGGCATCGTGGTGGGACCTGGACACAGGCACCTGAGTGACCTGAACAGCAACAGAGAGCTTAGAGATACAGAAGTTACAGAGAAATAGAGATTATACATATTCATAGGATATGAATGAGTCTGAAAGGGGGTTTGATTTATGGTTTTCATTGCCCACTAATTACAAAGAATTTGCAGCCATCTGAATTCCTCTGAAACTCAGCTGGAGTTGGAATTGCTGCCACGTGTGGTGTGAAAACTCCTTCCCAAAGGAAGTTCATTTGGAAGTTCTCTTGGCATCAGGTGAGAGATACCCACTGATGTCATGGTATAAGAATAAGGGTCCTCCTTTATAATGACTAGATTAAAATACTTTTTTGTAAAAAATAAATTTTTACCTTGATTCATTTTCTTTCTTTTTCAAAGATTCTTTTATTCACAACCAGTTGAGCCACGAGAGAAATTTCTTATTGCTTAAGTTCTTTGTCATTCCTTTTTACTGCTACTTGTGACATAATAAAAGTTTACCTATAATTAAATATTAACACTTTAATTTCATTAATTTTAAGTGTATCCAAAGCTAAAAGGATTCAGGTTGATTGTGCAGCAGCAATTGTGTTGATCTGCACAACTTCATTTGCAGGTATCAAGCAGACACAGGAACTAAGAACAGTAACAAGTAATTTATAATTTTCTAAAGTTTCTTTACATGAATAAAATTCATTGAGCAGGATTTCAATTATTTTAAAAATAATTTTGAATAGAAAACCAGTACTCATTAAGTCCACATTTCTGGACTCTGATGTACATTAAGGACCAAACCAGTTACTGACATGGGCTCAGATAATACTTTCCTGAAATAATTTTTAATTTCTCATGGATATGTTGCACTTTAAGTGGATGAATAAGAGAAAATGTTTAATGTATTTCAACCCCCCTAATTTTCCATGGGAAATCTACTTTTTCAGCTGTTTATTTGTAAGCACAGGTTATTCCATGTCTTTCCTGAGGCAATGATGGTGTGCTTAACTAAACACTGAAAACTCCTGATATTTTCCATATATTACTGTAGTGCCACTCCTAAAGTCCTTAAAAGGATGGATCCTGCCTAAGGAGAAACTTAAGTTTAATAGGGAATACTTAGCAGGCCAGGAGGAAATGAGTAATAACAGGTGACATGGCACTTTTCCTGACAAGGAGGAATAGTGCAAATATTGTGATGCAAATGCAAATAAATGCATATAAATGAATTGTTCTCTATGGCAAAACATAATTTGATTCCTTATGTTTTAAAAATATATGTCAAAATAATAGTTGTTGTGGGGTTCTTTTTCCCCAGGAATCTTTGTAATTTTTTTAAACTGTTGCAAAAAACAAAACAAAACAAAACCCCCAAACAAACAAACAAAACAACAACAACAAAAACAAACCCCCCAAATACAACAGTAACAACAGAAATTCAAATAGAAAGTATTTCTATAAGTGCTGAAACTGCTAAGTTCTTTCCCCCTATAAATTAGCCTCTCATTGTTGAATTCCCTTGTGAATTTTTGGATTATTTGGGCTCACACTGCAACTTAGTGGGTTCTCCTTCCTATGGACTATCTTCTTGTTTTCACAGAACATGGAGAAACTCAACTTTCTTGCTAATTGTGACCCTCTGCCAAATTTTGTAGATATGAACTGAACACTTCCAAAGCTTGTTGGCAGAAATAGTACAGGAATGGGAGACAGCACTGATAAATAACACTCCTAAACAAGCTGCTTTTCCTTCAGAATCCAAGTGGGAGCACCTGCACCATGAAAACAAAACAAGCACAAGTGGCTCCTCTGGAGCCCCAAAGGAGAGCACTTATGGCAGGGAGGTCTCAGCACCAAAAACATCATTATGAGCATTTATCCTTAATGAGTGTTTCATCCCCAATTAGATTTCTCTCTACACATTGCAGAACTGTTGATATATGACCACATTTTTTCCTAGAATTCCCTCAATCTTAAATTTATGACCACCTATTCACTTATTCCTTTCCCTTTGAGATCTCTGTTAATTATCAGCACCATCCCCATGGACAGGTTTCCATCTGAGCTTTTTCCAGCATTCAGAGAACATGAAGGAGGTGTGAGTTTGACAAATAAATATGTGGAGATGTGAGAATAAAGGCAAACAATAAAGGCAAATGTACCTGCACGTGGGTACAGAGGAGCTGCATCAGTGCTACAGCAAAATTCTTGGGTATTGAAAGGGATGAGCCATCAAAACCAGACACAAAAGCAGTTAATAGGGAATAAAAAACCCCCAAGCTTTAAAATCATCATGTCTCAAAAAAACCCCAAGCCATACTGTAAGTTTGATGAAACACAGGAAATTGGGAAACCAGCAAAGGCCCTCACAATGTAAATAATGTAGAAGCAGAATCTTTGTCATCTCTAATATTTGTAAATCAAACCATCAGGGTAGGATTTGCCAAGTCAAAAATGGAACAATCATTTTTTTCTGTCTGTAGTAAGTTCTCCAAAGTAACAAACACAAAATAATCCCTTATATATACCTAGTGATGTGGTGGAAAATTGCAAATTTAGCAGCAGATGGCAGGAAATGGAATTTGTGTCTTATCAGGACAATAAAACTGAAAACAGTTGGGGTAAACTTGTTACAAAGGAAAAAAAGTTGCAAAAGAAAATAGAACAGATCCTCTAGTTCACATTTATAGATTCTATTAAGGACAATCTGGTTTTAATTGGAGAGGGCTCCCTGAGCCTGAAAATGTAGTGTCTGAGAAAGTGTTTGCAAGTTATTGTCATGCTGAACACGAGTGCTGCTCATGCACTAAATTAAATTCACTGCTCAGAGACTCCTCAGCTCTGGTAGCAAAGCAGGAGAATCATGAGCAGTGTCTGAAGCAGCATCTTCACAAATCACTTCCCTTGTAGTGGAGCCTGAGGAGAGAAGCTGCTTATTTGGACAGCTGAGCTCAGTCATTGTTGTTCAAGGCTCTGCAAACTTCCCACACAGATGACTGGTGTGTTCAACGTGGCTCAGCACAGCCTGGAATGGCCTGAATTTCCCTCTCAGGTGGGGTGGGACAGGGGAAATTCCTGAGCCATTTGCTGTGCAAGGGAACTGCTTGCAGGAACAGACAAATGAATAAAAGATGACTCCTGGTATATGCAAAAAATAGAGGGATACCCCAGTTTTAGGGGTGACCCCAAATGTTTTCACTTCTGAACTTTGCATGACTTATCCTCTTTTTATTTTTGTTGTTGCTGTTTAAGGTTGGTGTTTGATGAGGAAAAAAAAGGGAGGAAAGATGTGATGCAGTGGCAGTTCTGAGCTCACTGTGATTGACCTCATAGGACCCTTCGAAGGAGCTTTGGGTCTCTGTCCTTGGCAGAGTGTCCTTTGGAGGCAGAAAGTCTCATCCATCAATCATTTCTGAGAAAGATCCCTGCTCAAGGAGCAAAAGACTTGTAGCTATGTCCAATGTCTGAACCAGTCACTGGCAGAAGAAGAAGAAGTCATGACTTATCCATCCCCTTCTGTGTGATGTGTGGACAACACGCTGCCTCCACCCTCCTCCCAGCTAAGAAAGCTATTCCAGAATTGCTCTGGGTCTAGAACCAGAACAGGTTATCTCTCTGCACAATGTCAAGTGACATATTTTCCTCAACATTTGCCAAGTTTTCCTAGAAAAAAACGTGTAGACCATCTTTTATGTATTAGTAATTAATCTCCCAGTGCTATTTAGAGGACAATCTGGTCACTCTTATGTACAAGGTGTTTTCAATTAGCTCTTTGTCTATATCAGATATTGTCAGTTTGTGCTTCAAAGGGATCATACATGAATAAAAATAAAGAAATAAATAGAGAAAAACAAACAAACAAAATTAGTGAGGAAGAAAATAATAATAAAAAAAAGCTTTCCAGCTTGTAAAGATGGTAATTTTCCTGCAGAACAGTAGAGAGCCGAGAAAGGTTATTTTTCTTTGTGATGTGAGAAGACTAAAGCCAAATTTCTGCTTTTGTGTTTTTGATCACCTGTTCTCCACCTTGTGTTCCTAATCTGAAATTCCCTGGCTCCAAGTCGTGGTTCATGCTTTAGCAAAGGACATGGGAATTAGTTCCCCAAGACCTCCTGCTGGAATTCAGCCACTCTCCTGCCTTCTGTTCCTGCACGTGAGGACTGGTCTTGACTCCAGGATTACCTTGATCTGAGGGTGGGAGGTTTGTCTTGGCATTACAGCTGTTGCTTTTGAACTCCATCTAATGGGTTTGTGTTTTACATGCTCAGCAGCACTGGCTGAATACAGGCTGGCTGAAAACATAATCGTGTTCCTCGTGGTTCACAATGGAAAAGGTAAAAATACAGACTACATTAAATAGTTCAACATGTAAAGTGTCTGTGAAACAACCTTATCAACAACCACGCTCAACCTCAGCAGAAAATTTGCAGTACAAAGGATCAATCAAATTGCAGATCAGGATGTAGGAAAGCCATGGACCCCTTGGCAAGGCAGTGGGGCTTTCTCCCTCAACAACCCCGTCCTCCTCTCTCTGTAATTTTATTTCTACTCTGATATCATCTTCAACCAGAGGCTGGGAAATTGTTGCAACCCCCAACCTGCAGGATTTAGCAGGATGCAGGGAGGATTATGCCATGGCACTTCGTTTTCTCCCCCAGTTCAATCATTTCATGCTGGGAAACTAAATGGTCTTTGAGCACCCAACAAACCTGTATTTCTGGAGCTGAAGGTATAGAGATTTCATTTGGAGTTCAAGTACCCATATGTGGGCAGGGTGTCTGTGCAGCAATTCAATCCTGTGAGACAAAATAATAGCTGAATATGTTTCCATAGAAACTGAAAACATCCAGTGGGAACTGCTACAGAGTATTAACAGAATTCAGCCAAGTTACATTTGAGTAAATAAGGATCACTCGCAGTGTACTACTGGTTACAAGGACAGGTGGTGCTCTTAAAATTACCTTTAAAATTACATCCTTGAGCTGCAGCTTCTGTGGTTTCTCACAGGTTGTTATTAAACAAGTGATTGATCATGAATGCTCTCAAGTTAAAGGGGTAATTTCTACCAATGCCTCCATTTTTTTTTGGAGCAAATGCACAGCGAGGTAAATTAAATAGATGAAGGGAGCAATAAGCACTCAGGTAACAGTAATGTTTGACAGAACTATATTGCAATGAGCAGCACTGATTGTAAAACTCCTGCCAGCTACAAAGGCAACACTAATTTGCTCTCCTTATAGCCCATATAATGCTTGGGTTTTGGTGAATGTTGGGCTGTTAAGAGTTAACTTCAAAATGAAAGAGATGAGAAACATTTGGGCAGGGTCAAGTTCTCTTTGACTTTCTAGTACTGTCAGTTCTGGCTGTTGGCAGCCTGCAGATAACACTGGATTACCTGTGCATTTGGGCTCCTCAGTCCTTTGCCAGCAGAGACTGATGGTGGGGCAGAGGCAAAGGGATCACTCACCAAGGTGGGAGTCCCATGTCCCTTCCTGGTGACAAACCTTTGCTGTCATCAGGAGCACCACAAAGAGCCAGAGATGAGGGCAAAGGCATTAATGCCCTGAACCAAAGTGCCAGGGAAGGCAGGCTGGAAGAGATCCCACCAAAATGTTCCTTTAATAAAAATGCTAAGCCACCTTATCCACCAAAATCCATGTAAATGATACTTCCCAAACCCATGTATGTGGACTGTGTGTTGGACAAACAGGATGATGTTTGCCTGAGGGCATTAGTGCTGTTTTTGTGGCTATTCCTTGTTATTCAGTGCTGGGACAGAGGGAATATTGAAGCTCCGTTCTTGCCCTTTAGTTGGTGGCTCTACAGTTTTCCCCCTCCAGTGCTCAGCATCCCTCACCACAACTCCCAAACCTGAGAGCTCATCTGACAGCCTATTTCTATTTGTTTTGGCTGGTTTGCACTTAGCTTGGAAACTTTTCAAGGCCAAGACTCTTGTGGCAAATTGGGGCTTTTCTATATGGATCATGACTTCAGGCTTTTGTTTGTTGTTACTTTTATTATAAATGCACCAGAAAGTGCAATACCATTTGTAGAGTGTTGAGAAAAATGGATGGAATCCTTTTGGGGACATTTTGGTAGTGCTGTTACCCTGGAATTGAACAGTTGAAAACTATCACTGTGACATTCCTCATGTTTCATGACCTCATTCCCAGCCTTCCATTTTATCCATCCTTTCTGAGCTTCATAACTTTAAAGTGCAAAGATACTGAACTACAGATGTAAAATTTTGTACAAGGTGGTAAAAAATGAGCTCTTTACTTTCATTTCTCTTACCCCAGTTTAAAAAAAAAATCAGTTTTATCTTATTTATCATTCATTTCCATTCATTATCATCACTCTCCTAATGACATCATGAGCCTTGTTGCCTTGGTTCAGTCACAGCCCCTGAGCCTGGCAGGATTTTTGTAGCTTTGTTGTATATTTTCCCCTGGTGAAAACATGTGACCTTTCTGGAAGGGACAGATCAACCTTTCAGGGAGTGCCTGGGGTATTAAGGAGTGTGTGCCTTTATATCTATCTATATATCTATCTCTCTCTGTATAAAAGATAATAGAGACCTTGTTCATGATAGAGTTCCTCCAGAGCCTTTGGCATCCCACTGTGCCTATAATCAAAGATGCTTGGAATAACGATGTTGAGAATACTAAATGCCTCTTATCTTGTTGGAGGCTCTGAAAAATGTCACTTCTCAGAAGAAAGTATTCTTTAACAGATCTTTTTTTCTTCTCCTACAAGGAAATCTTGTCTGCTCCAATCCTCTTCTGGTTATTAATGTTAACTTTTAGGAATTCTTTGTGAAAGACAAGGTCCTTAAATGAATTCCTTCCAGTAACAGCATGTTAGTCTTACTAAAAAGGAATGTAAAGGGGACTAAAATGGTTGAGAGCCTTGTTTTGAGTTATGGTGTGTCTCTTGGGTTTTGGTTTGTTTGGTTTTTTTAGGTTGGTTTTTGTTTTGTTTTAAGTAATTCTCCCTGAAATAAAAATTGCAGGGTATTAAGGAAGCTGTTCTGTATGGGGAGATTTTCTTTCCACTCTTTAATATTAAGGCATATAAAAACAAATGACAGCAAGAAGGGGATTAATTTGACAGCTGATTGGGGTGAGAATAGTTCTATGGGATAAATTTTCCCTTGGTATCATTGTAGATATTCCAAAATAAATTTGTACAGTCTCCCAAGGTGGGGCTTTGGTTCCTCACTCTGCTGTCTCTACTACTTTTTTTTTTTTTTATGCAGATCAACTTGCAGAAAATGGTTCTTTTTTTTTCCCCCAATATCAGCCTTTCTATCATGTTCTATGTTGCATTTCAGGCTGTGAGTTTGATTTTTAAAGGAAGACAAAAATGCCCAAAGAGTTGCAATTACTTGGCATTTGTTAAAAGCATTATATTGCCTTCTAATTGGAATCATATAGTTTTATATATAAAGTATTAAGTCTGCCTCCTAATTTATCTTTTAGACATGTAATATTTGGCCATGTATATTAATACTTTCCCTGATTATGACTGTTCCACAAGTGACATCTTATTACAGGAATTACACATTATTAAGTGAAATACACAGGTTTGTTTTTTTTTTTTTTAAACAGCAGGATGCAGCTTTTCTAGACAGCCCTTAATTTCCCTTCAGAAATATAAGGGTGCCCTTACAATTTATGCAAACACATCATGGCAGGAAAACAAACTTCTCTTCTGGAAAGTGTTTTGTGCCTCTATTAAAATTTTAAAGGTTTGCTCAAAATTAGTGATTTTCAGATATTCTAAAATTAGAGGGAAAAAGTACACAAAGCTCAGAAACTTATTTTGGTTTGTTTTGTTTAATAACAAGATAAACGAAATATGAATACAGAACTGAGTTTTGGGTTCTTTAATTAAAACCATTATTTTGGACTGGGAAATTCCTGTTTGTGGTTCTACACAATGGAAGAAAATGACAGCTTGTTGCTGATTATTTTACAGCAGAATCTGGGGGTGGGGGAAACTACATTTATAATTCAAACAGGCAAACAGAAGGGACAAACTGAACACCATTAACCAAGGAAAGGCCAAGGGTCTGGTCCATAGTCATCATCACACAGAAGAATTGTGAATAAGCCAGGAATAAATGCAGATTTTTTCCACCTCCATATTTATATCTGCAAAAAATTTTGCAGAAACAGATTATTATTTATTTAATGACTTAAATAAATTATTTCAGTTACTTTTATCTGGGAATAAGGATTCCTAGAACAGGACTGGAGGTCCTGTCTCTAAACAACAGGAAGCCCTAAAGGTCCTTTAGTAGTTCCACAGATGGAACCACAGACCTGCCTTTCTGCTGCTGGCTGTTCATGAGGCTTTGATTTGACCTGGAGGAAGGAGGTTTAGTTGCAGAAAATCAGAGAATTTATTGTTGGGGCACTAAATCTCTTTTCATATCCCAATTTATCCCTCACTATGATTAAAACTTGGGCTGCTTTTGTCACCAGAGACTTTTTTGTGCATTCACTGTGGTTTAGTCACCCTCCCAGTTACCCTTTCTCCTTATTTTCAACTATCCTACAAAACATTGGAAAACTTTGGCTCAGAAATTATCTCCAGTCTCTGAACTTTCTGTTCTACTCCTGTTTTGAATAAAATCCACCACGACCATGGTTGCTACTTCCTCCCCTCCTAAGTCCATGAAGCCACACAGCATCCTGAATGGTTTCCAGTGGATTTTATGGTCTGCTGCACTACTCATGAAGACCTTTCAATCAAGGCTATATTTTTCATTAATTCTAGAATTTCTACTGAATGTTAGATCTGCCAGTGCCTTTTGTTATTGTTGCACATAGTTCATAGCTATACCTTAGACTATCATTGTGCCTTTGGACCCAAGATGCTGACAAGGGAATGCAGTTGGACTTTGTGGCCCTTTACTGGCTCCCTTTCTCCTCCAGATCAACTACTGAAATTAGGTTTATGTCAGCATGTGCAAGAACTCTGATGAAGTCCTGTCCTCATAATTATACTACAATTGTTTCATAGCTACATGTTTATTAAAATGCAATTAAATCCCTAAATTGGCTACTTCTAGGCTTCCATCATCAGTTATTCAATGAAAGATGTTTCCATTTCAAGACCCCATGTAATTTTTCTCCTTTTTCTAAGGCAGGGTGTTCCTCCTCTTGGTTCGTTGCACATTCTGGACTGATGAGCACAGAGCAAAGAGCTGCAAGAGGCCATTGCTCTGTGTGAGTGGGAACCTCTTTCAAAGCTCATAAACCAGCTGGGAGGAAAAGGCTGGGAATAGTGCAGGGAAATAATCCCAACATCAGCACAGACTGGGGGATGAATGGGTTTGTGAGAAATATGAAGAGAGGCTTTTCAAGAAGGCTTTTAGTGATGGAGGTAGATTTAGACTGGACACAAGGAAAGATTCCTTTTAGGATGAGGGTGGGCAGGCCCTGGCACAGGTGCCCAGAGAAGCTGTGGCTGCCCCATCCCTGGGAGTGTCCAAGGCCAGGTTGGACAGGGCTTGGAGCACCCTGGGCTGGTGGGAGGTGTCCCCATCTTTGGGGGACAGTTGGGTTGGATGATCTTCGTGTTCCCTTCCACCCTAAACCATTTTGGGATCCTGTGCAGTTGTGTAAATGGCATTATCACACCCTCATTTTGGCTCTCTCTGTAAAAGCAGAGGCAGGGGATGTTTATTTTCAGTTTGCCCAATATTATGATGCTTCCACAGTTCTCCTTCACACAAGAAAAAAAGATGATCAAACTGCAGTAAACTTGGCTGTTATTTTTCTAATGCCTTAAAGGGGCATATTAATCTGACTGTCACTGAAGCATCTTCTAGTTAAGCCCTGTAATAACTTCATAATTTTTCCTATAGTCACACTTTAAACACATCTGGAAAATTCCACCTAAACTTCCACAGAATTAATGGATAATCTGTGACCCAAGCTCAGTTTTTCTCAGGTCTAACACTGCAAACACAAGTAACAGATCAGTGGCCCCAGGAAACACACGTGGGTTGGTTTGTTTGGTTTTTTTTGGTTTGGAGTACTTTGGTGAGGGTTTGTGCATGTGTGGGGCATCTTTCTTCCTCCTGTGCATGGAAACTCCTATTTTCCTGACCAACTCTGAGTCCTTTCATTCTTCAATTGACACCATTAATTTACTGGGCAGGTATTTCCTTTGTCTCTGCTGCACTGTGGATCATTGTTTAGTAGAAGCTCTCAAAGCTTGTCTCTGATTTGACCCTCTTGAAATAAATAGCTGGTGTCACAAGGCAGGTTATTCCCATTGTGATACAGCACAGTGATCATTATGATTAGAGCTGGGCCAAAAAAAATGTCTGAATGTTTTTTCTACCATTATTCTTTGGTGTGCTTGGCACAACATTCCATATTAGAAAAACTTTGCTAGGAGAATTAGAAAGGTGTAATATTGGTGTAGCTAAAGCTACAAATCAATTCATAGCAGACCAACTACAAATATCCTCTGAAATGTTAAATATTTTAATGCCAAAATATGGTTTTGCTTGGAATATCATGAAACTTATGGCATTTTTTTCTCTGAGATGCAACAGTTTTCCATCACTTAATACAGGGGGTTAATTCCTCTACTTCTCATAATACAAAGACTCTCTGGAATTGGAAAGCTGCATTTATTTCAAATTCACAGTATCAGCCTTGAACAACCCCTGAGGAAGGGTGGCACAAGGGCTCCTTAAATGTGATTAACAGGGGAAAACAAAGTATTTTGGTCCCATAAATCAATAAAGATCCAGTTTAGATTGTGATTCATTCCAGGAGCAGAATCCAGAGTCACACTCCAGGTTCATACAGTCTCCTTCCTGTAGTAGAGGCACCACAGAGTAGTCTCACACTGAGCTGGACAGGGCTTGGAGCAACCTGGGCTGGTGGGAGGTGTCCCTGCCCATGGCAGGAGGTGGGTCTGGGGGGGCTTTAAGGTCCCTTCCAATCCAAACCACTCTGGGATTGGATTCTATCATTCCATGATCACCCACTGGTCTTCTGGTTCCTGCACAGTTGGTAGTTTTACCCTGATTCTTGGAAAAGAACTACATTTTCATAAAGACCACTATCAAATTTAGTAGCAATTACTGTTCATGTTTCCAACGACAGCACAGAAACAAAGTACTTGGGGACTAATTTGTGCTTTGCGGGAGGTGATCCCACAAGATCAAGGGCAGGACATTTTAGAGAAGCCTGTGAGTGCCTTTGGTGTTGATGTTGTTGTCTTACAGATTTATATTGGGCTTGGCCTCCAAAGGAAGGGAAAATAGGTGATGGGTATTTTACTGCCTATCCACTTCTTGTTAAATTGTCTTCATTTTTTCACTTAGCATCTGCCTCACTGAGTGCTCATCATCTGCTACTGAGCCATCTGATGTACAGCAGATGTTAAGCACTTAGTGAGGCAGAGAAGGAGGTAAAAGTGTCATATCATGATTAAATACTTGCTGCATCTCTTATGTAGGGTGACCATCCTGCTCTGCTCTTACATTTAAAGTTACAGTGCACTCAACAGGAGGAAGAACATGCTTTGGGTTCAGCCTGCAACTGCTATTGCAAAAATATGGGTTTTAAAGTTTTTCATTGTAAAAGAGGTCGATAATTATTTTAAATACACTTCAGAATGAAGATTCATGTTTCTCATTAAGATGCTTCTCATCAGGAACTCAGCTGATGTTGATTGACGCATTAACTTCCATAGGATTATCTGAGGTTTTGATCATGGTTGTGTAAAACTGAGATTATGTGATGGGCTTTCTTTACCCTACAAGCAACAGCAACAGCAGCCTGATCTCCTGGGAGTAGAGTAGGAGATGGTCTAAGTGTAAGGAGTAGTTGTTAAACCATAATTAGTTAACAATCTCTTTCCAAGTGAACTTTAAGAATGGAGAACATTTCTGGAGTATTGTCATGCATGAGCAGGAATGTTCATATGGATGTATTTGATCAAACACGGGGGGAGGGACATGTTCAGCCACACAGGAGATGGGCTTTGTGTAACTGGGAACTCTTTGCAGCCAAAGGTGAGATTGAAACCCCAGAATGATGGAGACCAATTTAGGGCCTTAACTAAAATGTGTTCTCTGGCTCAGAGCTCCAGAGACACAGCAGTATCTTGATGGTCTGTTTCCTATGAAAGCAACAGGTTTTGAGCAACAGCTGTTTCAGTGAGAGTTGTTATAATAAGATAAATACTAAGTTACAACCACATAACTAAGTTATAGAAAGAAACTTAATTGTAAAGCTTGTAATTTCATGAAGATTTTTAGACTCCTCCTATTCCTTAACAAAAAAAATAAAAAAACAAACAAAAAAAAAAGAAGGAAAATAGGCTCATTAAAAATAAAAAGAACAAAAAAAAAGTGTCATTAACAATTTTTCTTCTCATAATAATGGAAACAGGAGATTACAACATTAATAAGGAAAAAATAACTTTTAAACACCATGTGGCTGGAGAAGTGAGTAACCCAAACCAAATGAACCCTTGCCAGTGAATGAATGTTGCTGGTTTAAGCAGGCTTATTCTAATAACAGAAAATTCTCCTCTTCCAACAGTGCCCTCTTCCTCACCAGTCCTCCCTCTTCCAATCACTTCTGGGCACTGAGAGATTTCTTCCCTGCTTCCCTGCTCCATTCTCTCCACCAATCTGAAGGAATGCCACATTTTCCATTTCTTTCCTTGCCTGGTCACCCTGAATTCCAGATACTGCAGGAGTTCCTCCCCAAAACCTCTACTGTAGGAAAAAACTAATGTGCAGGACATTTTTTACTTGTTTTAATGCCTAATAATACATTATTGTGCCTAATAATAATAATAAAAAGCAGTAGTAGTAATATCATATATAAATATAAAAATTGTAATGCTATTGACATGCTCTTAGAGGAAGAGAGGGTAGATGAAACACCACAGGGATCAGCTGAAAGCTGGGAATGATCTCCCTTATCATATGGGATGGGTTAAGCACTGCCAGCCCCTCCTTCACTCACCCCCTTCTATAGGAGGGCAGGAGGAGATAAGATAAACCAGCTTTTGAGTCAGGATCAGAGCAGCTGACTGGAACCAGTTTGAGCTGTATGGACTCAGCTGTGGCTGGGATGGGGCAGCCTCTGGTTGCTTCTCAGGAAGGACATAACTGTGCCTGCCCTCCCCTGGTGACAGAACCTTTCCAGTGACACCCAACACACCTCAATAAATCAATATTCAAATAGTCACTCATAAAAGCTCTTCAACTGTTTATCCTCCACTGAGGTGAATTCAAAAGCCCAACTGTAAGCTCAGAACTGGTGTGTGGAAACGAGGCTTTCTGGAAATGTATTCCTAATGTACAACAAAACTTTTCAAAGGCATGGACTTCTGTTCCCAGTAGGAGTGGAAGAAGATGCTAAAATTGGGAGGTACAAATGCCATCAGTGTCAGCTGGTGAACATGTTCAGCCTTGATGCAGCACTCGGGTTGTAACACTACAGGCAGAAAACTTGGAGATTAAAATGCAAATACTACAGCCTTGAGCTCTGCCCAGTTATCTGCCCACTGCAATAAATCAGAAGGTACCAACTCTATGAAGGCTTTTGTGAAGCAAATGGCATAGCCCAAAGATTTACAGGAAAATAAATAAACTAATTTTCTATCTTACATCCAGCAGCTTTTGGGACTCACTATCAAATCTTTAATAAGCACAGAGGGCCAGAAAGAGTCAGGAAGAAGCTGTAATGAGAGACCTTTGAAAGGCTGTTTCTCTCCTTTGGACAAGAATCTTCTCTGCTTTTGCAAAGCACACAGGAACTTCCCATTCCACTTGGGACAGCAAAAGCTTGGAGTCTCCTCAGTTTTGGAGTCACTGTTATATTGTGACACTGACTTTTCTTGTAGAATTGTGATTTTCAGTCAGGAAATGAAGGGATAAACTTGCCAAAATGCAAAATGCTGACTTTCAAATGAGCACAAAGAAGGGTGGTGTTCAGGCATTCAATCTCAGATATTATTATATTTACTTATGTTTCCAGAAAATACCTGCTGACTATATGCATATAAAATCCTAACCCTAAACAACCAAGATTCCTGCCCCAACCAAAAAAAAAAAAAGGAAAAATTAAAAAGAGTAAAAGAATCGCCAGACTGACATAATTTTATTCGACTTTATTTTTGTGTTTCTAGAGAATTTCCAGATAATCAGATTTTAGTTTTAGAATTGATTTGAAAGTTAGGAAAAAAGAACAACAAAAAAGAAGATTTCAGCTTGAGACAAATTCAGATGTGACTTTAAAAGTAAGTCAGCAGTAAATGAGGCTCTTGCCTTTTCTTATTGAAACAATGCAATGAAAAGGGAAGGAACTGTACAACCATCACCATTCATGAGGCAACAATAGATCTGACTGCAGCAGACAAGACAAGTTCTTTAAAGTGTGCATTGCTGGGAATAATAAGAACTGAAAAATGCAAAAATAGAAGATAATTCTTGTGCCTATTTCCTTGTAACTCTGCCCTTCCCATTGTCTTTCTTCTAGCGGCTGTGCTTCATCAGCCTAAACTGTTGGTCTCAGTCTGTTTTCCCAGTGGGATGTAGGGACATTGACTGTTGCTTCTAGGAAAACCAAAATGAGATGCCAAGAAGAACATGAAAGCAATCTTTTAATTTTGTCTCCAAAGATGCAAAGTAAACACAGCATGCTCAGGCATGGCTTCCTGCAGGGATATTGTACTGCTGGAAGCCATCAGAAGAATTAAGAGTGAAGCTCCTTTGGAGGGGTGCAGGGTCCTATTTGCTATTCCAGGAAAGCACTTTGGCTCTCTGTCTATAAATCAGTGCAGCTCCAGCCAGTAACAACAACAAAAAAATCTTCATAATAAACTGGAGGGACAGTACAGTTGCAGACACTTAGATACAGACAAAGCACTTGTCTGGCCAAAGAGAGCCAGGAAAAATTATCTCAGCTGTGGAGGATTTCAAGAAGTTAATCTGAAGACAGTTACAGAAAAATGGCTCTTTGTCAGTCTTCCTTGACAGAGGTACAGAGAAGGAAAATGCATGAACCAAATGTTCCTGTTGTGCCCGTGGGTTTATAAGGAAACTTCTTTTGTGATTTTGCTTTGTTAAGAGGCAATTTATCCATGGATTTATCTGACAGCAGATGCTGTCGTCTGACTACAGGGCCCTAATCTGATACTAAAAACAGCTTTATTTTTCTCTCTTTCTGATAAAATGTAACCAAGTTATATTTGTTGCTGTGGTAGTTTTGGCTTTAGTTTCAGCCAGGCCTCAGCTAGGCCTCAATTCAGCGGGCCCAGAGGATGTGACACAGATTAGAATGGACAGGCATCGCCTGACTTGAGCAACCAAAGAGGTATTTCATATCTTCTCACATCATCAAGAAGTATCAAGAAGTATAAAAAGAGAGGCAGGTGGAGCTTCTGTCTCTTTTGGTCTTTGCCTTAGTCCCAGGAGGACACACTGTGCCATCCCAGGAGGGACAGGAGGAACAGGCCCAGTACCTCGTACCTTTTTGTTTTGTTAGGGAAGTAAAATGTTTTTTCTTAGTCTCTCTCTCTCTACTTGGGTCTCTCTCTGGGCAATTGAGTTCTCCAGAGTGATTTGTAGTTGGAATGGTGGAATTTGTGTTCAATGGGGAGTGGAGAGTTATTTTTTGTTATATCTAACTTGTGGGTGTGTTATATTTTAATTTTCTCCTTTCTGTAGAAATATATAAACCTGTGTTGAATTTCTAGGGTTTTTTCCTTTCTCCCTTTTCTCAGTGGGAGGGGAGGGAGGCTTTGACTCTGTATTGGGCAGTTGGCATTTTTCCAGACCCACCCAAGACAGTTGCATGCGGGTCTCTCTTTGTGTTAAAAGAAGCTC
This sequence comes from Willisornis vidua nigrigula, assembly GCA_021164005.1. NCBI lineage: Eukaryota > Metazoa > Chordata > Aves > Passeriformes > Thamnophilidae > Willisornis > Willisornis vidua. The sequence continues at coordinate 607,118 of JAJPCS010000410.1, read as the reverse complement.
TTCCCTCGTTGCAGATCTTCCAACTATTGGCTCAACCGCATCCAGTCCTTCCTGTACTGCAACGAGAACGGGCTCCTGGGCAGCTTCTCCGAGGAGACTCACACGTGCACGTGCCCCAACGACCAGGTGGCGTGCCATGGGGTGCTGCCCTGCACGCTGGGCGACGGCCCCGCCTGCCTGAGCTGCGCCCCCGACAATCGCACGCGCTGCGGCAGCTGCAACGCCGGCTACATGCTGAGCCAGGGGCTGTGCAAGCCCGAGGTGGCCGACTCCACCGAGCACTACATCGGCTTCGAGACCGACCTGCAGGACCTGGAGATGAGGTATTTGCTGCAGAAGACGGACAGGAGGATCGAGGTGCACGCCATCTTCATCAGCAACGACATGCGCCTCAACAGCTGGTTTGACCCGTCGTGGCGCAAGAGGATGCTGCTCACCCTCAAGAGCAACAAGTACAAGTCCAGCCTGGTCCATATGATACTGGGCCTGTCCCTTCAGATTTGCCTGACTAAGAACAGCACCTTAGAGCCCGTCCTCGCTGTTTATGTCAACCCTTTTGGAGGCAGCCACTCTGAGAGCTGGTTTATGCCTGTGAATGAAAATAATTTCCCAGACTGGGAGCGGACTAAGCTGGACTTACCCCTTCAGTGTTATAACTGGACGCTGACTCTGGGCAACAAGTGGAAGACGTTTTTTGAAACTGTTCACATCTATTTGAGGAGTCGAATAAAGTCAAACGGTCCGAATGGCAACGAGAGCGTCTACTACGAACCCCTGGAATTTATAGACCCCTCGAGGAATCTGGGCTACATGAAAATCAATAACATCCAAGTGTTTGGCTACAGCATGCACTTCGACCCTGAGGCCATCCGGGACTTGATCTTGCAGCTGGACTATCCCTACACTCAGGGCTCGCAGGACTCGGCGCTGCTGCAGCTGCTGGAGATCCGGGACCGTGTCAATAAACTGTCCCCCCCTGGCCAGCGGCGCCTGGACCTCTTCTCGTGCTTGCTCCGTCATAGACTCAAACTGTCGACCAGTGAGGTGGTGAGGATCCAATCTGCTTTGCAGGCCTTCAATGCCAAATTGCCAAACACAGTGGATTATGACACAACCAAATTATGTAGTTAACCATAAACGTGAAGCACAACACGAAACCTTGAAGGAGTTTTTACAGTGCTTTTGTGGAGCAGTTTATGTTTGGAAGAGTAAATTTAAATTGTCTTTTCAATATCTGTCTTATATCAGTCAATACTGTTGGATGGCAATTTACACACATGAACTTGCTGACGATGAATATATTATACCTGCAGTTTTGGTTTATGAATGAAATAAATACTGACACCAGTCTAGAAGACATTCTACTTTTTACAATAAATTTCATTTGTAATTTTATATGTTCCGTGGCAATGCTTTTGTGCATTACATCCTCTAGAGGGAACATAGAAGGGCACCAATAAAATTTTGTAGCTGAACAGTTATTACAAAGAAACGCTGTGGGATTCTTTTTTCTTACACAAAAGTGGTAACATTGATAGACTTTTGTGTGTGTTGAGCACAGGAGGGGGAGGTCAAGGGAGGAGAGTGACTCCAGATTTCAACAGTAGGAAAGTCAAAGCCATAGAATATTTTCTTTTTTAGAATGTTCATCTACAAAAATATTAAGCACATGTACACATTGGCTCCTCCCAAATTCACACTGTAATATTCAGAATTATCTATTTTGAACTATTCACCTACATACAATCCACTCTCTTTAGATTCACATTAATTTTAAACCTTTCCCTGACAATACAACTGTTTAGTAGGTGAACATATTTTTCCATTAAGATGATATACTTTCAGTGCAATATTTTTCAGATTTCAAAAATATGCCCCTTTACAGATATATGGCAGCTCTTGAAATCCAGTTTATAAAGATGAAAGTGCAAATAATTGTGATTTTCAATTAATGAGATTAATTCAACGTGCGTGTCGGTGGGTCAGAATCAGGTTCTTTGCTATTTTACACATCCCAGCAGAAAAACTCCTCTTCTAAGACAACAGAACTTGGGCCTCCCAAGAAGCTTTTGCTGCCTCTTGCAAGAGAATAGAACCAATGGCAGGGCTCTCAGAAGTCCTTGTTAGTAAATACAGGGAAAAGTGAAGGTAATCATATAAAAAGTTTTAGTGACACCTCTTTACACTCAGCCTGAATCTGTGTCATTCACTTAAAAGTCAATTTGTATTCTCAAAATAGGAAAGAATTACATATAAAATTACTGTTTTATGAGCAAACACAGAAAGAAAAAACCCCTGTATTTAGTTCATACACAGTTTTAATTCAACTAGACACCGATTAATTTCACTTAAATTCAGTTTTATTCCATTTAATTGGTTATATTACAACTTAATTTGAATTGTAGCCTAATGTGAATTTAAGGCACACTCCTCACTCCTGGCAAGTTCATGGCAGCCCAGGAAAGGTAAAGCTTCCTAAGGGAATGGAAGCAAATCAAACTACAAGGACAGAAACACTTTAGAAAGCCACTGCCAGCAGAAACCTTCTCATCCTCAGTGATTCCTGTCTCTCTTGACTTCACCAAATATTTAGGAGGATTACTATTTCACAACCACCCATACAGAGAATTCCTCAGACCTTCTATAGCAGGAAGTCCTCAGAAATGAAATTAGAAATTTTCTTTTATTGGCAATCAATCTCTAGATGAATTCCTGTTTGTTTTCTACTCACAGTTTTCTTTGGCACATAATTTATCTCAGCTCCCCATCTATGTGGCCAAATTTTGGCCTGCTCTTGCTTTGATAAGACCTTCCCAGCTGAGATTCCCACTATTCCTGTTTTCATCTCCAAGTCTTTGCTTTGTCCTTGGCAAGGACAGTAACTTGTAAAATTAGATAGTTGGATTTTGCCACTCAGTACCCTGTGCAGTCTTTTAAAATAAATGAAAAACTCTGTTATAAAATGTACAAAAAAAATCCTCATCTGCTTATGGAAAGTAAAAGATCCAATGGAAATGTGGGACAATGCTGAAGCATTTGCTTATGTTATCCCTTCACTGAGGAAAATACTAATTGTCACAGTAAATGATCTGAGGGGTTTCCCCACCCTTTTTATGCTCCTTCCTGAAATAGTTCCTAAAGGACAATATTTTCTTTCTGCCCTGGGTTGGATTTTGGAACCTCCAGGATCATGGAGTGGGAAGAGTTTCTATTTTCCCAGAACTGGATTCCATAAATATAAATATAATAGGAAAAAAGCCCCCAAGTGAACAGTGAGAACAAATAAGTCACAGGTTTATCTTGTTCTCAAGTACAAACAGGAGAAAATAATAATTCCCTTTTGAGATTATTTCCAATTGAAATCTTTCTATGTTCTCAAAAATGAACTTCAGGGGATGTAAAAAAAAAAAAAAGCAGTCTGGATAAATGAAAACAGTCAATGACTTGACCCATAAGAAAGTTTTGTAAGAAGATATGAACCCAATGGTGGGGCAGAAAGAACTGTGGCTACACCAGTGAACACCCATTTCCCTCTGGGCTTTGCAGGTAATACTTATTGAGTGCTCTTTTTTCCCCCTGCCCATTTCCATTTGCATTCACAAGGTTGTTATTTCCTGCCATCACCTACTGAAAAAAAACCCAAGAAAATTGCAGTATCATGGGCAGGGACACCTCCCACCAGCCCAGGGTGCTCCAAGCCCTGTCCAACCTGGCCTTGGACACTTCCAGGGATGGGGCAGCCACAGCTTCTCTGGGCACCTGTGCCGGGGCCTGCCCACCCTCCCAGGGAAGGATTCCTTCCCAATATCCCATCTCACCCTGCCCTCCTTCAACCAGGAGTTATTAACCAGGTAGTTATTAATTATAACACACTCACCATCCTGCCTAATTGAAGGTTTACCTGATCCAAAACTCTCCTAACACTGTTTTCCAAGCCAGTGCAACTCAGATCATGTCTAAAGTCTGGGAGCCAAATGAATGTCTCCAAGTTCTGTCATGGGAAGAGACTGCAATGAGGATGGGGTGCCCTTTTAATACCTGGGAACCAGAATGAGGTTTCCCAGACTGATCTAAATATCTGGGTGAAAAAATTCAGGATACAGAGGCTGAGTTGAATTTTATTTAAAGGTATCAAAGATGAATAAACTTTCATTTGCCTCATTTCTCACTAAAATATATTGGTAGGAAGACAATGTGTTCAAATTCCAGTGGCTGAAGGTGGAGAGAAGTGCAGTTGCATTTCAGGGTGTTTCTTCCCACAACTGGAGGGAGAGCTTTTGTTTCCAAGGGTGTCCATATGCTGACTGCATGTCTTGGGAAAGTGCATATTTGGCAGATACTTCAAGTCAGCAAAGACAGAAAAGCCAAGAAAAGTCAGGTTTTTTTCCTGGCTGAGTAAGCAGCTTGTGCAGGAGAGAGGATGGAGACATGAGGAAGGTCCTACAACTGTCAAAAGGTCTGTTGTTTGGAAATGAATCAAACTTTGAGACAACAAATAGGTACAAGAGACATGGTGAAGGGGCAGTCTTTTACAATCCAGCTGCTGGTTCTTTGGCAGGCAGGTGCCAGCACAGCCACCCCCAGGAACTGCAGCACACCCTGGGTGGGGTGGCCAGGGCTCCTGCCAAGGTAATTGGAGTGCAAGGAGGAAGTCAGGAAAAGTGGAGCGAGAAAAGGAACCAGGATCTCATTTTACTTTGCTTTTAAACAAGCACAAGAGTTCATATGCCCCAGTGCAGTGAAACCCACAATCTCCCTGGGTGTGGAAGGGGTTTGGCACCAAGGAATGTCCTGGAGACACCTGGACAGCAGAACTGGTACATTGTCATTGCTGACATGCACAGCCCAGTGAGACCCAGCAGGGCCACTCCAGGGGCTGTAGGAGTGACTTTGGGTCTGTTCACTCAGCTTCATATTCTAAGCACAAAATCTTATTCCACATGTAGCACATAATTAATACTCAGGCATACAGAGAGCACTTGTGGAGCAACCTACAAGCTGGCTCAGTGTGGGAAATGTCCACTCCTCCACAGGCCCAGGAGTGTTGGAATTGCTCAGCCTCTCTGGGCTCACAGGTCTGGCACCATGGCCACACCACAGACGGCACTGCTTTGGGAACAAGTGCATGAGGAAGAGCAGGAGTCAGGATTTCTTTCCTGCCCTGCCAAACCAAGAACATTAAGGTGTGAGTTACAACTAAGGAAAGAGTTTCACCTCCCAGAAATGCTGCAAAGTTTTCCTTGCCTGCTGATTACCCCTTGGGTGGTAACATGCGTCTAAAAACATCAGCAGATTTGTCAACACACTCACATATTCCTTCATTTTATGGAACATTTTAGTCCAACATATGCATCCATGAAAGAGAAGCACAAGAAAGGACAGTGTCAGTAGTACCAGGTGGTGCAGGATTGCCTTCCCTCTGTACTGAATGGTTGCTCTGATCTCCTCTTGAACACACAGCAAACAGTTTAAAACCATCTGAGAGGCAGAGATAGCTTTGCTCTGAAAACAATGCTCCCCCCAGGAGGACTAATCCAGAGCCTGAGCACCTTTTAAACACATTACAAGGGCTTTCTTCTTTTAGAAAAAGTATTTTTGCTGTTGCTCAGCTGACATGAAAGGGGAAAGAGAAGCAAAGGAATAAAACAAAACGAAATGTGTACACATCAAATCACGATTCTTTGGTGGGGAAAAAGGGAGAACAAAGTGCCTTTGAAGCCCTTTGGGATCCCATCCCAGCTGCATAACTCACTCTAAGAACATGTAGGTATGACGGGAATAAACACAACAGAACACCAAAAATCCAGAGATCAGGTACAATCACTGAGCACGAGTGTGACAGAAGAGGATTGGCCATAACTAGCTCTGAACACACAACATTTTGTGTTACATCTTTCGCCCTCTCTCATCAGGGAAGAAACTTTAAGCATTAAATGGATCTAAGAGAACAACAAGTGAAGACTAATAATATAAATGTATGGAGCTTCTTTCACCTGTCCTTTTCATTGAGACCACTCATCTCCTCTCAGTTATTCAAGTTACCAGTTATGTATCAGGGCATAATTCCTCTCCCTCCAAAATTAAGGCATAAAAGAAAGTTATGGTTGTGTGAGTAAAATGTCCAGATAATTTTAAGCAACTATTTGTCTTGCAGGTACTTATAAATCTTCCAAGTGAGTCCCTCTTCCCCATCAACCAAAGCAACCAACCCAACCCAACCAACCAACCAACCCAACCCAACCCAAATAAATAATAAAAAAGCCCTCACAAAGCACCCCAATCTAATAAGACATAGACAATTTTTAGAAGGAGAATATGATATATTATATAAACATTTTGCTCAATGAATTAATTAATTCAACCTGTTCTGTTTGCAGGAGCTGAAAGTGGTTCATATTCTATTCCAAGTGTGCAAGAAATTTATCCTATCATTTAGTAACAACAGAAATTGTTTTGGTGTATATAATTGTGGTTTTAAAAGACATGTTATAGTTTAGACAGTAATTCCACAGTGTATCAGCTCTCTGAATTTTTATTCTTTTTTTTTTTTTAAACTGGTTTTGTACCCCTGACTTTCTAAGACTTTAATTCCTCTGTTGCTGTCCAGTGTTTAAGATTTCCCTCCCTATTTCTTGAAGGGACTAGTTTGACAGCTTGAGATGTGCAAGTTCTTGTTTACCAGCAGGACATCAGAGAGCATCACAGCTACCTTTTTAATATTTAGATGTATGAAGTTCAGAAGAGAACTGAGCTGCTCAGCCTTTGAAAATGCTGATTTGTCAACACAAAATAGAAAATGGAAATTCTCCGCTATAAATTTTATCTGGACTGCAAACACTAAAGTCTCTAGTCAATCAGAATTTAGTTATAAACATGTAAAACTGCCAAGCATTTATTTTCATACATAATTTCTCAGCTTTAACAGACTCAGAGAGCAAAATGAACAGATGAACTGACTGAGATTGAAAACATCACTGTTATTTCTAATAAGCCTTGGGTTGAATGGAATATATTGATGACAATTTTTTTCCATCATCAGAAAAGGCAATGTAATATCCCTGTCATATCCTCTTATTAGAATAAACTGCAGCAACTCCATCACTTCAGTTCAACCCACAAAGATATGATTCTTTATGTGATTATTTGCTACAGTGGCTGGATTATACACACACATACACACACACTGATTCATTGAACTTGCCCAGTTACTTTTCCCTTTAAGAGGTGACTTTTAGTGTCCTTGCTAGAGTTGGGCAAAGCCACTAGATGAAGAACTGGGCTGTCCTGAGCAGTAATCCCCCTGCAAGGCTGGATATTTGACTTGGAGGTTAATAGATGTCATTTCCACCCAAGCACTCTGGGAACAAGCAGCTCCTGAGCAGCTGAAGTTGCTTGGTAAGCAAACTCTTTGTCACACTGGGAGCAGGTACCACATGTTTCAGGTGGCTGAAGCCACCCCTGCTCACATGGGGCTTTCAGCTGGAAAACTGCTGCATCTGTAATGAAGGGTTTAATGCAGAAGTTTCTTCTCTTTGTAGTGAGGCTCTGAAGGGCAATTCAGACTTCTCAGTAGCCTACAAGTGTCCATCAGCTACCCAAAGATCCAAGGTTCCTAACCTTGATGTGATGTGTAATGATGGGCAGTGGGAATAATCAACTTATGCACAAAACCAGGCAGAAGAACTTAAAGGGGTTTTGGGCAACTCTACTGAGCCTGGGGCCATTTGCTAGGAGTGAAAGTCTGCAATATAAGTAAGAGATTAGGGGCAGAAAAAGCAAAAAAGGGAAAGAAGAAAAAAGAAAGAAAAATAACACCAGTCATATATATATATATATATATATATATGTATATATATGTATATATATATATGTATATATGTATATGTATATATACCCACTCCACTCCCCCCCTCATCCCCCCACCCCAGTTACTAAAACAAACAGCAAGGTGTTATTAATGGCCACATTTGGCCACTGTATTGAATAATGGAATGGTTTGGGTTGGAAGGACCTTAAAACCCATCCAGTGCCACTCCTGCCATGGGCAGGGACAACTTCCACCAGCCCAGGTGGCTCCAAGCCCTGTCCAACCTGGCCTTGGACACTCCCAGGGATGGGGCAGCCGCAGCTTCTCTGGGCACCTGTGCCAGGGCCTACCCACCCTCATAGGGTACAATTCCTTCCTAAGATCTAATCTAAATTTCTTCTCAGTTTGTTTTAAACCATTCTCCCTTGTCCTATCACTCTCTGCCCTTGTAAAAAGTTGTTGTGCCTCTGTTTTAGAAGCCTCTTTAGGCACTGGAAGGGGCTCTTAGGTCTCCCTTTCAGTTTAAACCCGTGATGAAAAGCCCCTCTCCAGCTTCCCTGTGGCCCCTTCAGACCCTGCAAGGTGCTCTGAGGTCTCCACACACCCTTCTCCTCTCCAGGCTGAACAGCCCCAGCTCTCCCAGCCTGCCTCCAAGGGGAGCTGCTCCAGTCCCCTCAGCAACTTGGTGGCCTCCTCTGCATTTTCTTCAACAGTTCTATGTCCTCCTTATGTTTGGGGCATCAAAACTGCACCGAGTTATCCAGGTGGGGTCTCAGGACAGCAGAGCAGAGGAGCAGAATCCCCTCCCTCCACCTGCTGCCCACACTCCTATGGATGCTGCCCAAGATCCTGTTGGCTTTCAGGGCTGTGAGATCTCACTGCTGGCTCAGAGTGAGTTCTTCATCACCCCTCACCCCCAGGTCCTTCTCAATCCCAACCTGTGGGTGTGTCTGAGACTGCCCTGACCCAGGTGTAGGACCTTGCACTGCACTTCGCTGAATCTCCTGAAGTTCACCCAGCTCTGCAACCTGTCCAGCTCCCTCTGGATCCATCCCTTCCCTCCAGCTGTGACCACCCAGCTTGGTGTGCCAAGAGTGTCTCAACCCCACTGTCCATGGCAGTGCCAAGGATGTTGAACAGGATCCTGCAGAGGGTTCCTTAGTCAATGCACTGAGATTCAGCCAGGTGGGATGCAAAGTCAGGGCTCGAGGAAATGTTTTTAACACATTAGGAGGAAATGCAAAATCCTCTTATGAAATATGATGTTTGGATTTATAACTGAGTTTCCCCTGGTAAGTTCTGGGAAATTTCCCTAAATCAAATTAAACTCAGGGAGCTCAACTGGCCTCATAAATCACTTGTCTGAACCAGGCACGCTTCAAGTGCTGCACGTCCCAGGCAGGGAGCACGACTGTAAATTTGATGACACAAAATGAGCCTGTTAGGCCTGGATAAAACTGGGAATAGGCACTTTTTATACCTTGGCTAGACAACTACAAATGAGGCTTGTGTTTGTAAAATGCTGGATGAAGTGTCCAAATGTGCAGCTACAGCCCCACTGGATCTTAGTCAAAATAATGAAAAGTTTTCTGCTCAAAGAATTTTGGAGGTCATTCCAGTCTGAAAATGCTCAGATGGGTATCAGGTCTTGGGTATCTGCTTGTCCAGAGTGTGTGCTATGAGGCAGGAGGGAGAGAAACAGGCAAATCACTGTGATTAACACAAAGATGATTAAGGGACTGGAACAGCTCTCAAGAGGAGAGACTGAAGGAGCTGGGCCTGGTTGGTCTGGAGAAGAGAAAACTGAGAGGGGAACCCATCAAACCACACAAATATCTCCCCAAAGTGAGTGTCCAGAGGGTGGTGCCAGACTCTTCTAAGTTGTGTCCAGTGACAGGACAAGGAGCAATGGACATAAAATAAAACACAAGAAGTTACATCTCCATGTGAGGAAGAAACTTCTTTCCATGGAGATGGCAGAGCCCTGAACAGCTGCCCAGGGAGGGTGTGGAGTCAAATAAAAAATTAAAATGAAATATCCCAGTGAAATCCATAACTTCCTCTTTGTAGCAAAAAAGAAAAAAAGAAACAAACAAACCAAACAAAAAAACAATCCAACCCAAATACTCAGATGGCCTTCTCAAACAATATAATTCTGTTCTGCCTGTTTGTTTCCTAAGCAATCAAACTGCTCTTCAGAATCCCAGAATGGGACAGGTTGGAAGGGCCCAAAATGGGTCATCTGGTGCCACCTCCTGCTCCAGCAGGGCCATCCCAGAGCACATGGTAAAGCATTGTGCCCACATGGCCCTGGAATATCCCCAGGGAGGAGACTCCACCCCCTCTCTGGGCAGCCTGTTCAGTGCTGGGGCACTGCCCAGCAAAGAAGTTCTTCCTCCTACCCAGGTGGGACTTGCTGGGCCTCAGTTCCTGCCCGTTCCTCTGGTGCCAGTGCTGGGCCCCTGAGCAAAGCCTGGTCCATTCTCTGCCCCCTCCTATGAAGGATCTGTATGTATTATTTTATCAAGGATTTAGGGACTGATAGAAAAAGTTATGCTCCATGATTTGGGAACACGAGCCTTAGATTTCAGTCTTGGACTGCAGAATAGTCAGCAGAAGTGTGTGCAAAGTGGATCAAACCAGCCACAGATTGATTTGACAGCATCTGGTATTTTAAGATCTGCCCAGTCTACAGCTTGGATTGGGATATGGAGCCAACATCTCTTTGTGGTACTGATGCGTGATCTCCCTCCAAGTTTTCCTGAGGGAGAGGACAGACAGTCAACCTCATAATCCCGAGGAACTTCTGGACTTTTTTGGCTTTTCCAGACACCCTATTGCATCGTCTTCCAAAAACTCAGAATGAAAAGCCTTTGACTCCATAAAAACTGTAGTTTTGGCCCTTTGAAGCACATCAGAGACCTTTTATATAGACCCACCTCAGCCAATGGAAATCCAAGATGATAGAAACTCTCACTATTTTTTGCTCTAAAGCTTAGAAATTTGAGTTTGTTTTCTGAGGAATCCTCACTCCATCTCTATGTATATATGACAAGACCTTGATGTTAAAGAGACACACAAACAAAGACAGAAATTTATCCTCCTCCTCCCAGCAGAAAGAAGCTTTGCTGAACACCATGACTTCTCCAAAGAACATCATTACTGAGACACCTCCATGGGAAAGGGTTGGGAAGGGACAGCCTGTGGCAATTATTAGTGGTTTCTGTTATCATTCCAAATCTTGTTATAGGCAACAATAAAACACACATTAAAGCAAAGAATTAGTTATCAGCACGTTTAAAACCTTAAGAGAATAACCAAAGAATCCCTATTAGTTCAGATGGAATTATTAGGATAAAAACAAAGAGTAGGATATCATTACACAGAAAATACTAAGATTAGCAACAATAATAATAGTTACACTTATTATCTGGCTTCAGGCTATTGTATGGGGAGGTGCAGCAAGTTATCACTTCCTTTGCTGGGAGGAATAGGATAGGATTTTCCCATCCCCAGGGACAGGCTTGGTATTCTCATGTGATTTCCACAAGCTGATGTAGCTTCCCCTTCCTTCACAGCTCTGAAGGTTCCTGCTATAGGGGAAGCCACTGCATGTGGGACATTTGGGATAAATTAGGTCTTGGGGGTTTGTCCTCTTTGTTACCTCTGACCTACATCTCACCAAAATGGAAGGAAAAAGAAATAAATTATAAAAAATTATAAAATATAAAAAACAATAAAAAGAAATAAATCATGGACTGTAACAGGACTGGCAGTGCTGCCCTGGCCTACCCTGTTACCCCCAGAGGGCACATGGAAAGCTGAGCACAGTGTCAGATATTGCAGCAGGGCTCTGATGGCCCAGGTTCCATTTAGCAGGAGTTGGCTTGGCTTTGTTTTCATTTCCAGAGTGCTTCATTAAGTTTACAAATGTTTCATTAAGCTTTATTAAATGCATTAAGCTGGGAGTAAGGAGCTGCACTTTGCACACTGGGCGAGATGGACTCGGTGGGAAAAGCCCATTATCAAGAGTGATCAAGATTGATCTCGGAATGCTTTGGCCAATTTGGGGCTGGAGGGAGGCAGAATTTTACTGGCTGCTTATTTAAGGGAATGAAGCATATGAATGAAAATAAATCACCAGTTTGATTAGCTTTATTTTTGCTTTCATTTTTATTTTTATTTCCATTTTCATTTTTATTTTTAATTTTATTTTTATTTAAATGTCTGTTCTATTAGCAGGCAGGCTGGACTGACTCTTTAGGGGGCCCTGATGCTTTGCCAGCTCAGGGATTTTCCTGTAAGCCTGGTGATACTGGATTCATGTTTTAAAGGCCAGGTCTTGGAAAGCTGTCATTAAGAGTCTTCATTGTGAACACACAAAAAATTTCTCATCCTCAAGGCTGGAAATGATGGGTGAGACAATAGGAATTTAGTAGGGAATAACCTTCCAGATGGCATGTTCCATACCAGGCTTGAACCCAAAGGAAAATCCAAAGATTTTCAAGCTGCCAAAGCCATCAAAGTTCCTGATATATAAAACCTCCCATGTGAGTTGCAGACAGAAACCTCTCACTGTCCTTGCTCTGAGTACAACTCAGATCTGTGGCTGAAACTGCCTGGTTGGAAAAATCCAAACCAATACACTAAACAAGTGCAAGTCCAAATTTACCCAGCAGCCTCATGCTTTACAAGCCAGATTCCAAGGGCCAAATCCTTGCTGTTTTTCTTATTATGCTCATTATATGTAATTTATGCTAATATAAATTTCTGATTACTGGTGGATTTTTTTTTTACTTGCAAGCTCACAATTAACCAAAAACCTCTTTCTATCCTTGCCTGAACTTGAAATTTTATACTCAAAAAGTTGTACCTGCTACAATGCCTTGGCTCCTCTAGAAGACACTTGTTTTGGAGAAGGGTGAACTCTTTTTTTGATCATATTTGTTTTAGTTTATATATTTTTTGTGTTAATTGGATCAGAACTCTAGAAGGGAGGAGGTCTTGGAGCTGGCAATGAAAGAGTGAAGCTGGGCCTGGAAAAGGAGAAGGATGGAGTGGGGTGGAATCTCTTGTTTATATTTATCTTTTTTTATGCTATCCAATTCTGGCTTTAATTGGCAATAAATAATTAGTTTTCCCCAAAGAGTTTTAAAATCAGGAAATCTGAGCTCTGACTACACTACAGAGAACAAAGATCTGGGATTACCTGTGTTTAATAATTCAAGTTACAATTATTCAGTACATCACTTTGACAGAAAACTTAATCCTAGTCAAAGAATCATCAAATCCTGGAAACATTTAGGTTGGGAAATACCCATTCCTTCAATCTACCAGTCTGCAGACAGCATGGACATGCTATTTACTGGCATGTGTGACAGCTCAGTGTGAGAGCAAAGCGAAGGGTGAAGCAGGTGAAATAACTCCAGAGCCCTCCAGAACCTCCCTGCAAGACATGGCCTTCATCTTCCATGGTGAATAAAGGCCAGAGAACCTCAGGGCTTGCCTGGGCACTTGGCATCCAGCTGAGCCCTGTGGTAAAGGTGTCCTTTGCACTGCTTTTAACTATTATGGGTAAGAGATTATACTGGCAGCAGTGGTAGCTTGACAAGAGATCAGAATGTGGGCAGAGCTCAGCTGGTCCCTCCCTGACAGCAGCTGGACTGTCTTTAGCCACTGATGTGGCACCTACATTTTTTGTAACAAGAGAGTAAGGCCCATTTTTCATGTAAAACATATTTCTGTCGTGGTTTCCAGGTTGTTACACACACATACCTACATATATAAAAAACATACATTGTAAGGTTCAACTCTACAGTCAGTAATAAGGACTTTTGGGGTCTCTGTGATTGCAAAGCTTTACAAACATTTCTGCAACAAAAGAGATTGTTTGAAAACACGAATTGCCCCTTTCACAGTGCACCTCCATCTCAGATTCCAGGGTGACACAATTTGCCAGTTCCATAAGGCAGAAGACATGTGGTTCTCACACATAAAATAACTGTACCTCTCCTACCCTGTACCTCACATCTCACACCTTGCATCTTATTGTGATAATATGATCTCTCTCTCTCCAGGCTGTTGGCATGTGGGCTAAATGGAAGGCATTAAAGGAGAACTTTTCAGTCATTGCCATCCCTGTGGACTTTTTGTGAGACTTTTGTTCTTAGATTAACACAAAACCCTGCAGGGATCTGACATTAGGACTGTGAGTGCCAAGGAATGAACCAGAGACCCAAAGGTGTCCACCAGGTTCCAATTACACTCAGATCTGAAGGTAAGTGAGAGAGTAAGAACAGATTAGATTCACCTCTCCTTGTGCCTGTTGATGTGTTTAGAGGCTCCTGCAATGTGAACAAACACACAGACAGTCCCTGCAGTGCTGCTGAAAGCTCTGGGACCTGCACACTTCCAGGCTTTCACAGGGACTCCATTCAAATGCAGAGGGAGAGTCTCTCCCTTTCCTCTTCCTCTATGAATCACTAAGCACCATCTGAGCCTGCATGTCTTGCTTGAAAGAATCCACATTAATTACTACTCCTCAGCCTTAAATATGGTGACAGCTCCTGTTGGCAGCACTGTTTATTTTGTGACCACCTTTTCAGCTCTGCTGTCAAATGGAGACTTTTCCCCTCATTCCCAAGGAAACAACCTTTCTCTGTGACCAGCTGCTGAGAACAAATCTCCTCTCCCTCCCTTGTCCAACCCTGAATATGCCATCCTCATTTCCTTGCCAATGAAATTCTGTCCTTAGGAACAAGGGCCAGGCTGGAGTTAGAGATAGAATATTTTAGGCTGCTCCAAGGACAAAAGGTCTATCCTGCTCCTCTGCTTTTCCTCTTGCCAGGTGTTGTGATCCAATTGTCAAACAAAGTCCTAAATTTTCCGTGACTGTGTGAGTTTTCCCTTTCTAAAGAAATATTTCTTGTTGTAATGGTTTGTTTGGAACTGTCTCTTCCAGTCTACTCAGTGTGCAAATCCTTTCTGATGGAGATGATATTCAGTAATTCCTTATTATTTTTTGAGTAAACAAAGCCTGAAAACAAAGTGCCTGCAAAGCTACAAAACAAAATGTCTTTTACCATCCTTTTCTCATTAAAAAAAGTAATCTCTCCCAAACTCAAATAATAAAATCCAAACCCCTAACAATATTAGCTGAAGAAGAACAGCAAATAACTTTACAAATAAGGCAGTTTCTACATTTCTGTAAGATGTAAAACTTTCTTTGTTAGAAATCTCAGCATCATTCTTCACACAGGACCACTCTCAGCCCTTAGAATATGGTTATGGACGACAGCAGTTTGTAGCATTTCTCAACTGATCAAAATTCATTCAGGAAGAAAAACATCACCTCAATTCCTTGAAACACCTGGTGTTTCTACTGTAGATACTTTTCCAGCTCTGAGATCCACCAAAGGACTTCATCCCAAATATAAGGTAGGGTAATGATTGCCTGAGGGAAAAAAAAACCCAAACCAACAGCCCCCAAATGAGACACCCCTGAAAGAGAAGAAGGAAAGATTATGAGAGAACTAAAAGTTTTCAGAGACTAAACAGCAGAACCCACAACCACAAAGACAATTTTGTGTAAGTTTTTCACTTATATGACACAACGTGAGTCAGTAAATAAGAGAATGGTAAGAAGGAAGGCACAAAAATCAGGGAAAGCTCTTTTAAAGCAAAGCAGGGGCATACTAATTCTCTGTTCCTCTACTTACTTGCATGGGTACAGTGACAGATGGGTGAGGACAACATGATCACTTTTTGCATTTTCAAACCTTAGGCCTCTGTCCTACACACACTGTGCAACTCAGGTCAACCCAGAAGAACTTCCATTGGCTCTCACTCTTACATTTATGGTACTTAACAATGATGCAGAGATCAGAGTAACGGGCCACTCACACTGGGAGAAGCAACTGGGACAAGGAAGGATCCTTATATGAGACCAGTGAACATCCTTTTCCCCTTTGCTGTCCATGATTTTAGCAGCTAGAGCAAATAATTTGGCATTCTTCTATTTTTCAGTTTCCTCCCTGTTTCTATCAAAGTTTCTGCACTTCATATTTTCAGTCTCTCAGAACTCATTCCTTTGCCCTAAGCAAAACTTTGGTTAGCAGGATGAGCAGGAAAACCCCAACCTGTTGTCATTCCTTGGCAGCACAACCAGCAGAGCAAAAGCACTCAGAGGGACTAACACAGCAAGCAGCATAAGACACCCTTATCCTGCAGTGCTTCAGTTTTAATGTGCTTCTATAATGAGAACTGAGAATTTAATTTGGGCTTTACTACAATGCTGCTTCATTAACTTCCAAACACCTCTAGAGCTTTTCCATTTCCCTGACTCCATTCTTAAACCTGGAGTTAGGGTGCATTAGCCTTTAGTTCAGGTGCAGCATCTCCCTCAGTCTTATGCAGCTGCTCTAATTCTCTTCCTTTACACAAATATCCTATTTCTCCTCCTCTCTTCTTCTTGATTTTTTTTCTTTTGACAGTGTGAGATTAAATCACCTGAACTAATCCTTACTTTCACATCTGAACCATTGACAAAGGACTGCAGGAAGATGCTATTCAACAACTTTGTGAATAACAGAGATGGTTAACAGAGAACAGAAATACAATTTAGTGATGTTGCCAATTCTTTTCCCTTCTACTTTGGGCAAAATTTTAAAAGCCTTAAAGCCAAACAAACATAATTTTGTGACTACCTTGTGTTTGCTTGGAGTGGTTTGGTTTTTGTTTCATCTTCTCCTCCACCAGTTATTTTTACCTGTACTATTACCAGGACCTCATAAAACTTTCAGTGAGAAAGGCTGTCGAAGCAGAGAGACCTCCACGAGATATTTAGCTTTCAATGAAATGGATTTTTCTACTGAAACCCACTTTTTCTGACTAGCCTTGGTGAATGATAACAACTCTGACAGATCTCTCATGGGGGAAGATTTAAGAGAGTGTATGTGTCAGTAACTCCTTGTTCTTGTAGTAACAAGATCTTTCTTATTCTCTCACCAGGCTCTACATCATCACCTGAAAGGAGAGCTGGGTGTCAATGCCAAACTCTAATCAATAAAGAGCTGAAGTACCTGTAATGGTGCCAGAGGTAATGTTTCAATTAATCTTTCACAATTAATGGCTGCTTCATTTCCAGGAAGTCCAGAGGGGTACGTAATGGACCCATTTTGTGCTATTTAAATAGGAGAATAATGTTGCCTTTCTAATGTGGATTACACACCTGCAGGAGGAATTGGGGAGCAGAAACACCACCCTAAGCCACTTTGATTCTGGGAAAGAGCAGAGAAAAATGCAGATCCTTTTTATTCTCTTCTGCAACCAGGCAGAAAAGGAAGGGGAGACACTGTGCCTGCACTGTGCTGCCACCAGCAGCACACAGATCTGCTGCAAATTCAGCTCAAATGCAGTCACTGACCCTGGGGAGGGCTGGAATTGGGATATTGCAGCTCTCCAGCTGAGCTCCTCTCGAGGGCTGGAGTGTTTGGACTGGCCATCTGGCATCAAAGTCAGCTGGGGAGAGGGAGGGCTGTTGAAAACTGCTGGACCTGTCCAAGTTCCTGATGGTGTCTGCAAGAGCCTGGTCCTCATGAGCTCTGTAATCACCTCAGGGAGAATGAGCATCTCAGAATTAGAGTTCTAGGATGGTTTGGGCTGGAAGGAATCCCAAAGGCCACCCAGTGCCACCCCTGCCATAGGCAGGGACACCTTCCACCAGCCCAGGTTGCTCCAAGCCCTGTCCAACCTGGCCTTGGACACTCCCAGAGATGGGGCAGCCACAGCTTCTCTGGGCAATCTGTGCCAGTGGAGCAGCAGCCCAGACTTGTGCTGTCTCCTCCAAACCCAGGGCAGCTCCTGCCTCTCTCTCCTCAGGCTGCCTTTACAGGGCCAGGCTATGGCCATGTGTCTGCATGCAAAGGGATGGAGCTTTCCACCAGCACTGCCATTCCTTGATTTCTTCCAGGGTGTGTGATGATTGTTTGCCTGATGCTTGACTGTCAATACTGAGCTCTCTCTTGCCAACAACTGAGGAAGTATCTGATTGTGTCTTTTTTTCTCCTGTGCTGTTAAACATGTTTGAGGCTCTGCCCTCCTGCTATGCCAGCCAGCAGGAGGGCTCCTCATCCCTGCAATCCTTGTTGAGCCACAAACCAGCTGAAGAGTTCAAAGGAGTGGCTGAGTGGCAAAACCCTGTGTTGTTCCAGCACAGCACCTTGTCACAGCCAAACACACCACCCTGAACAGCACCCCGGGGTGGCCCCTGTGCCAAAGTGCCAGTGGCTGTCCCAGCTCAGGAATTCAGTGCAACTCTTTGGAAAGTCCCCCAAAGAAAAGGCAAATCAAGCTGGAATGGAAGGACTTTTCTGGAACTTCATATTCATTCAGAAGGAAAGCTATCCATTAATATTAGAGAACTAGAGTTCATTTTTGAGGTCCTGTGTGTTTCTGGAGAAGTCACAAATGGTTTCAGAGCTGCAGGCACCCTTAGAGTCTCTCAGCCCAAACCCTAGCACAAACAGTGCAAAGTTGTTGTTTCCTCAGCTATTTGTATTTGGAAAAAAAAAAAGAAAAAAAGGCAGGGAAGTTATTTGAAAGATGCATTCAGAAGGTACCAGAATCTCACCATTTGGAGCTGTAAGAATATACACATAGGCAGAAAATTCTTAGTTAAGATTAATTTCCCTTCTAAAGCTGTTTGGAGTAGATGCCAAAGTCTGGTGTGTTGGTGACTGACTGTATAATACAAAGACATTTGTTAAGAGGATTCTTTTGCACGAAGCATTTCCATGGACACAGACACCTCTATTAAGGACCAAATCTATACCAAGGCTTCCTCTCCAGACTATGCACTTCTAGAGCAGCTCTGGGCCTTCATGTTTTCCATCTGACAATCTCAGTGGCTCTGTCAGAAGTATTTAAGTAATTAACTGTATTTTTGAAGTGGTGACATGTTTGTGAGTAGAGAGAGACTGACGCAAGTAGCAGTTCAGGAGAGCTGGTTTGGGATGAGGGAGAGGTTTTGTCTATTTTTTAAAGATCTGTTGAACTTCAGCGGCTGCTTTTCTGAGGCTCTGTGCAATGACTGTTAACTCCTGTTCAAGGCTTTGACATCTATGAACATTCTGAATTCACTCTTTACTTTTGCTACTCCCTTTAATCAGGGTGAGACACAACCCTAAACCTGCAAATGATCACTAGAAAAAGCCCCCAAACAATTAATAAAGGAAGACATCAGCTTTATTTCAGTGTCTTAAAAAGTATATCTAGAACTTTCTGGTATGTTCAATAGTCACTCAGCCACTCCCCCTCTCTGTCTCCACAGGACACAGATTTTCTCTCTCTTTTTGAATATGCAATTGGTGGAAGTATTTATGGATTATTAACAGAAAGCACCTGCAGGACATGGAAGATTTGGAAATGAAACAATCAGTTGGTATCTGAAATTCATGCTATGAAGTTTCAAAATCTGATTAGGAGAGAGAGAATGGTGGGTGTTCCTTGTACGTACAACCTGGGCTGGAATTCAACCCCAGAACAGCTTCACACTCAGAGTCTGCATCAGGCCAGCAGCCTTTCTGCACATTTAGGATGTTGCAATTGGTACCAGGGTCTGGCCATAAGGACTCGTGGAACACTCGTTATGATGTTGCTCCACTGTAGTTTGCAGCCTGTCAGGCAGTAAATGTTTCCTCCAGAACAGCTTATAAATTCCAGCTCTCACAAATAACAGCATTATCACTGCTCCATGAGGGAAGGCTAATAAATTTTAACAATAACCAAAGCAAAAATATTGCCCTAAAACCCCAAGTGAACGAACTTTCAACAGAGCTGGATGAAAAACAAGGAAAGATTAGGAAGCATAAAAACAGGACAGTGCAGTACTTCAAAATTTGGGTTACTTCAATCCTCCAAGAACTAATACACTTCCCAATTGTCTCTATGAGAACTGAAATTCTCATCAGGTCTCATCATACACATGCAAATGCACTATGGAACTAAAATACTGACTGTTAAATACTGAGGATACCAAATCCTATTGTCAGAGAGGCAGGTCTGGGGGTTGGAAACTTTAAGTACAATTTGGTCACCCAAAAGCTCGAAATACACCCTGTACTTCATCCTACATTAAACCAAAACCAGTGCCATGTGCCCCCACACCCCAAAAATAAATGATTGAGATTTGTCTGTTGTGAGGGGTAAGGCTTACCCAAAATCTGCCAGAAGACATGCATTAAATGTCCCACTGAGGATACCTCTGCAAACAGAGCATGTCACTACTCAAATGAAACACTTTGAGGGACAAACAATTATTTTTTGGCTTGTTGTATCATAGCTGTAAAGAATTATTGCCTTGCTTGTACATTTTTGTGCACTGGACAAGGTTATAATGACTGGCACAGTCAAAGGCACAGAAAATGGGGCTGCTGGAACACCCTTTGGTCCGTTGTCTTCCAGCAAGGCAGCACTAACTACCCAAATGCAGTTGCTGGTGGTTCACTTTTTTTCTCACTGAACTTCACTGCCTGAACCTCCACAGCCCTCGCAGAGAATCCATTCCAGCACTTCACAGCTCTTACATTAGTTACCCAAACATGGGTTTAATATCAAAGTGTCTCATGAAAAGGTGATGGTTTAAGCCATATGTTTCTACTCTCTTCGCAATGGACAGGAAAGTGGGTCATTGCCTTTCCCTTTGAAGTTTGTTGTAGAGACCATTGTTTTCCTTTCAGAGTAAATATGCAGAAGAAAGTTACAGAGAATTAATGATCTCATAGTCCCACTAAGGACATCAAAATAATCCAGGTAGCTCCCACTAAATTAATTATTGAACTTTCTGTAATTAAAAATTGCTCCTAAGAAATGCCTCCCAACAACACAGGGGAACCTCGACACGCCTGGTGAAAAACTGTGCTTGCACCTTCAGGGTTTGATTACCACAGTATAGTTTGATGAACCTTGAAAAGGCCTCACAAAAGCCAAACCAAAGTTTCTCTGCAGATACAATACTGGAATTTATTGATCACAGCTACCCAAGACAGATTTCCTGACCTAATGGTAAAAAAGTTGCTGTTTCCCCTCTGTTAGTGCTGGCAGTGACTGGCACCCAGTGCAGGGGAACACTCCTGTAAACTGTTCATTTGTTGTCATTGCTGGGACAAGTAAAGCCAAAACCATGTTGGTTGTGATGCCGAAGGGGTTTTTGTTCTGATTTTCACATTTTGTAGATTTTAGGAACACAGTAGTTGTAGATTTTTAGAGGGTTAATATTTCTAACAGTTTAATGCCTTTCTATCACTACCCCTGTCCCAGAACAGGGAGCTCAAATTCCTTTAGTTAATTAATCTTGTTTAGACTCCTTTCCAAGGTAGAGCTGAAGGATATCAGAAGGCCCACAGAGCGAAACATAAACACAGGTCAGAGTGACCCAGGAGTCAGAACTGGAAGAGCTCCAAGAGACCTTTGTGTGCCCGAGGAAGAGGAGCTGATGAAGACAGAGGGTCTCAACAACCCCAGACCCAATTCCAGGGGGTGGAACTGGGGTTGGACTGAGAAATGTGTAAAGCAATGATTGGAGGGATCTCATTATAAAAGCCATGGAAACAAGAACTGGGGAGCACATGCATGTCATCAGGTATTCCTGTGGGCCATAGGCCTGTGATATTAAAGGACCTTTACTTTTTATCTTACCCTTCACTAACGTGCTCAGAGTCCTGCTTTGGGGGGTGGTGGTGGTGGTGGTGGTGTCACTCACGGCATCAGTTGCACAGATTTGGAGAAGGAAGAAATTTTGGAGTTGCCTTTTTTTTTTTTGAGAACTCATTTTGCTATTAAGCCACAGAGAGAATTGTGTAATTTCTGGTTCCCCTCTATTCAAAGAGTAAAAAGGTGGCTTCCAATTCTTATTTAGAAAGGAACAATGTCTACATTTGACTGTTCTAACTTTATACTTGTTGGAGCAAAGATTAAATATGCAGATAAAGATGAAAGCAATGGAGGCTTGTGCTTTCCTTGGTGTACCCACAGCAGACACATCTATTCAGGCTCAAAGAGCCTTTTAAAGTAGATATTCATATTTCTAACATGTAAAAAAAAATTATTTAGGAACAACTTACATGAAGAACATTTTTAATTACCCTCTTAATTTACTGGGTGTAAGTGCTGTAGAACTGACAACCAATGGACAAAAGCTCATTTTGCTGCTTTAGCTGTGCAATCATTCCTCTGATACATGACAAAAGGTGGCTAAAAAGAGACCAAAAAGCTGTGAGATTAAAGACTTACATTTCTTCTTCAGTTTCAGGAGAATTAAATTTTATTCTGGATGTTTAAAACTGACAACTTTTAGGCTAATAGTAGTGATAGAATATATATTATTGAGAGCAAAAAGGAAGAAAAGTAGCCAAAAATATTGAAAAAGAACATAATTAGTAGACTCACAGGATGATAAAATCACTAAGAGTGGGAAAGACCTCCAAGATCATCAAGTCCAACCTTTGACCTGACATCACCAAGGCCACTAACCCCCTCTCTGCAAAGAAAGTGTTGGGGTTTTGTTCTTCATGAGAGTTATTTGATCCAACAGTATAATTAGCATTTAACAAAGTAGCCTCAGTGATCACAGGGGGTTTTTTCCCCCTGCAAATTCTATAAATGTGCATATTAAATATGCTTATTAACAGTTCAGATGAAAAATTAAAGCACAAGTTCTCAGTGTCTGGTGAAGGAATTGAGCTCTTGGAGTAGGGTTAGTAACAGTACTGTGAGTATGGAAATCTCTGCTTGGTGGTTTAAATTCTTCCTGAATTATTTCCATCTGAAACTCACTGTCAGGTCTGATCAAATGAAACATTAAATAATTGAATGAATGAATGAATAAATAAATAAATGGATAGATAAATAAATGGATAACTAAATAAATGGATAAATGAATGAATGAACGAATGAATGGATAAATAAATAAATAAATAAATAAATAAATAAATAAATAGATAAATAAATAAATAAATGAAAAATGAAAGAAGAAAGAAAGAAAGAAAGAAAGAAAGAAAGAAAGAAAGAAAGAAAGAAAGAAAGAAAGAAAGAAAGGAAAGAAAGAAAGAAAAGAAAGAAAAGAAAGAAAGAAAGAAAGAAAGAAAGAAAGAAAGAAAGAAAGAAAGAAAGAAAAGAAAGAAAGAAAAGAAAGAAAGAAAGAAAGAAAGAAAGAAAGAGAAAGAAAGAAAGAAAGAAAGAAAGAAAGAAAGAAAGAAAGAAAGA
>JAJPCS010000410.1:543941-582509 GCA_021164005.1 Willisornis vidua nigrigula | reverse complement strand
TGTCGGAGGAGACCAGACCGAGAAGGATTTCAGCGACTGGCAGATCTATTGCCAGCGCTGGCTGGACGAAGAAGCGGAGTCCCGGGACCCCAGGCAGCGCGCGCCGCGGCTGGATCGGGGCCGGGGGCGGTTTTCGGGCAGACACTTCCTCAGTTTAAATGTGATACCCTTAAGATGTTTTCCCGGTTTCTTCTTCCCACAAACCCCTGGAATTTCGCGGCCAACCTCACTCTCCTATTGGTCCTTCTCCCATTCCTCCCCTCCCTCCTTCCCTTCGTTTGCATGCACCCAAAGAGGTGCGTGTCTCCTCCCCTCTTCCCCGCCCTCATCCGGGCATTTCTCGCGCGCCCCTTTTAAGCAAGGGCGGGCGATTAAACTTGGCTTTTCCTCGTGGACCCTCGGCTGCCGTGGACTTATTCCGTTCGGGAGGGTCGCCGGGCCGGGGGCGGGAGGAGCCGATCCCAGCTTCTAAGGAGCCTGATCCTGGGAAAGCGCCGCGTGCGTGCCGCCTGCCGCGTGCTGCTCGCCGCTTTTCTAGCCTTGCTTCTGGGAGCGTGAAAACCCCTCCACTATATTAGTGGTTATTAATAATCCGCTGATAGATAAGGGTATGGAAAGAACAATGGATGAACTTGTGAACTGAAAAATATGCACATGTTTACAAAATTAATGTCAGAGAATGATACCAGTGAGAGGGAGGGAAATGCAGCCACTCCTCAGCTGGGCACTGGTCAGCAGGGGGGGAGCAATTGCATTGGGCTTCACTTATTGGGTATATTCTTCTATCATTTTTTCACCTTCCTTTCCTTTTCTTTTAAACCCTCTTTTTCTCAGCCCTGGGATTAATGAGAGGAACAACAGATGCAGCAGTTAAGAAATTATAACAGTGCAAATCCTTGTGTTTTTTTGTCATCAGTGAGGTCTCCTGGGAGAGGTTTGTGCTACAGGAATGTGGTTTTTTTTTTCTTCTCATTCTCTCTCTGATCCCACTGAGGAGGGAATGAGTGAAGAGCTGTGTGGTGTTCAACTGCCTGCCAGGTAAATCACAACAGTTCTTTTTAGCACCCAACACAGGGCATGAAGGGTTGAGATAATGACAGATCTGACCACAGCATGTTGGAGAAAAAATTGTTAGTCATTCATTATATTATTTAAATAGTTGCTGGCCACAATGTTGATTGATTTGATCTCAGGCTTGCTGTGCTTGTTCTCAGAGCTGTGCTGGTGTTATGTAGCACCTGCCTGGCTGTACATGTTCCCCGTTGTGCTGTTTATCATCTCTGGGGGCTGGATTAGGGTTATCAATTTGCAGTTCTGTCTAACACTGCCTTATGATAGGATAAAATTACTGCTTGTGAGCCTAATCTGCTATTTGGGCTCAGCATTGCCATCATCTCTGCAGCTCGGGAAGCATCTCTTGGGAACTGTTAATAGTTATTCTCTTCACCTTTTCTCCTCAGAGAGCCAATCTGTGGGGCAGGCAGTGGGGGGCATTTTCTTTCACTCCTTCCCCTTCTCCTCCAGGCCAGTCATAGTTGCTTTTGAGAATTTTGAATGTACTTGGGTTGTTCAAACAGCATCTTCCTACTGCTGAATGTGTCCATCTGATCCTTATCTTTGAGAGAACTGTGGGATAGGCAAACATACTCCATGTGGGACAACAGGGCATAGCATTAGAGAGCAGGGCAGCAATCAGAGAGCAGGGCAGCAATTAGTGAGCAGGGTAGCCAAGCAGCTGGAATCACATCCTAGGGAATGAGGCAATGGCAAAGGGATTGGAAGGGGGCACAAGCCCCAGCCTGTGGAGGTGACTTCTGTCAGGTGTGAAGGAAAGGTGTCCCTTCAAGGGAGATGGTGTGTGTCACCCAGAGAAGTGGAGAAGCATGGAGAGAGGAATCCAGCACCTGAGGAAATCAGCCATGCTGGACGGGATTTAGGGTGACCTGGATAATGAGAAGGGATCCGAACACACAGAGAAGTGAAGTGACAGAAGTTTGTATGGAGGACACTGTCACCTTGTGCCAACTCACTGGCAGTAGTGACAGGGAGAGGGCCAGACAGAGGGGGGATGGGCTGCCATCTCCAGCCATGTGGAGAAAGCCTTGCCCTCCCTTCCTTCCCTTCAGCTTCTGTCTTGGCATCCAGCAGCCCAAAGAGGATCAATCCTGCTCCCTCCCTGCACAGAGCAGTGTTCCAGCTATTGGCAGGAAGGTTCATCTGCTTGAGAAGCTGCAGTGGGTACATGCCATGCTCTGGTTTGACCTGTGGAGCCATGGAGAGGACCTGAGGAAGTGGAACAGAAAATGCACCTGACCCCCAGAGTCATGGGGATGTGAGCAGCAAGGAAAAACAACCACAAAAGGGGTTCTTCCAGCAAAATTGCTGCTCCAGTTTCCCAGGCAGAGCAGAAGGGCTGATATTACTTCTGATCTTAGTAAGGGTCCCTTTTATATTCCCTTCCTTTCTTTTTCTCTTGAAGAGTCTTTCAACCCATGAGTTTTCCCTTTTTCCTGGTTCTCTCCCTGGTCCCAGCTGGGCCGTGACTGCACTGCCATGTGGGGTTGAGCAGCTGGACAGGTTAAACCACAGCAGGGAGGATTTATTTTTATAGCAGCAATACTTTGGGTTCCTGGTAGAATATTTCAAATCTATATGACAAGGTTGTACAGACCTTATTCAAAAAGATCACCAAAGAAAAATGTTTAAAATGCCAGGAAGTTTCTGAAGTTAAAGCTTTGAGTTCCATTCCTGATTTCATACTTGCCCTGCTAGAGAGGAACTTGAAGTTATCTGGTTTACAGTACTTCAATTTCAGCTTCTGAGTTTCTCCCAGTTTAGTACCAGTCTGCTTTTTCTTTTCCTTCAAAATCAGGATCTTTATGAAATCCATACCAAACAAACTCTAAATCAAATTTCTCTTACAGGGAAAAAAAAAAACAGAAAAAAGAAATAATGATATTTGTTTGCCTGGGGCTCTGTTTAACAGTGATAGCACTTTACTTAATATGTATGGACAATTGCATTTGCTAATGTAGGAGCAGGCAAATATTGATCTTTCACAGTAAATTAAATTCAATGAAATTTTCATCCAACAGAGCACATATAAACAAAAATACTAACACTGGAGAAAGTCTCTGACTTCATTATACTCCTCTTAAGACAAAAAGAGATCAAATAATCCACAAAAAGAGAACAAATGATCCATGATGGGAGATCTTTCCAGTAGATAACTTTTCTCCTTTTGGATGCTGCAGATGTCCTTTGATCACTACTATCAGCATCCCTCTGCGGCCTGAATTTGTTCTTTTCTCCACTGAGGACTTTGGAAATCTGTGTGGACTCTACCAGAGTATCTCAGCTTGGTACCACAGCTCAATAAAGCCTATGACTCCCTGTACTAGTTCAGCAGGTGGGACCAGTTTATCCCTGTGTGGGTGTGACCAAAGCTGTGCATTCTAAACCCTCTGGGCCATTGCCCAGCAACTGGTACCAATGGCCCATTGGCAGCAGCTGCCCAGGGCACACCTGACCCCTCAGGCTGGGAGCTGGCTGGGAAAGAAGCCTGGCAGAGGAGCTGGGAGAACTCCCCTCCAGGGAGTCCTTGGGACCTCCACACCCACCTGAGGGCTCAGCTCTGCTCAGGGGCCAGCAACGATTCCAAAATGCCCCCTGACTGCCAGAGTCAGATCCCCCAGTGTGGAACTCCCTGCCCTGGGGGAGGGACTGGGGGCTCCCACCTGCACCTGAGGGGAAAGAATCTTGGAGTTTGGGGATATGGGGAACCACTTGGCAGATTTAGAGGAGGACCAGAACCTCAACAGGAGGGAACCACCACTCTCCACCAGACTGTGCCATCATCTGCACCAACAGGTTTTTCCCTTCAATTTATTTTGGACTTGGGGGAACCACGTGGGGCTCAGCACAGGGGCCACCAAACCCCACTGTGTTTGTGCCCCAGGGGGCTGGGTTACACTGCTGGGTTTTGTGGTTTAAAACCAATTTCTCTTTGTGCCATTTCATTTATTGTAATATTTTTATTACATTGTAACTCTGACTTATAATCTTTTTTGTGTTGGGTTTGTTTCTCCTGCTGGTTCACCTTTAAACCAGCACACCCTCAGCACCAACACACTTGTGCTTTGACTTCATGTCACTTCAGAGAAAGAACCTTTTCTTCTGATTGAGGTGTCCCAGTCCCTGAGTCAGAAAGTCCTCCAGGTCTCCTGGGGTGTGGATACACCTCCCATTGGCTCCAATGCTGGTGTTGAACTGGTGTGGCCTCCCAAGTGCCACTGCTCCCTCTTGCCTGAGTGTTGACTACACTGGAATAGATTCCACAGGGCTTTGCCTGGGTGTTCCAGGCTCAGGGGTTCTCTAGACCTCATTTTTCCAGGCTGTAAAATCCCAAACCTACAGCCAAGAACAGAAAAGGTAAAGGAAACTGGTCAGTACATCCACCAGCATCCTTCACAAATTCCTACTTCCCTCTGTAAACCCAGCCCTCCCACTTCACACTGAAATTAAAAACAAATACAGAGTTGAATTTCTTACAACAAACCAAGGCAAACCCACACAAAGTAACATTCAAGCATCTGGTTAGGAACACTAAGAAGTGTAGAGATGATCTCTTAGTTTTATTAGAGGGATTAACTGCCATACCAACAAGCTGATGGTGGAAGAGATGAATTTGTCAGTACAGTTCCCTGCAGAAAATTGATTCACTATTAAAAATTCACCCTTTCCCAGTCACATTCTTTCCTCCTACTGTTATTTTCTAGCAAAGATGCACTTGACAGGGAAATGATTTTTCACACTCTTGTTTGACATACTTATGCTGGTAAAACCTTCAAGCACAGCTCAAGCCAGCAGAGCACTGGGGAATATTCCCTGAGCAAAGCAGAGCTGGAAAGAAAATTAATAACCTTTTGTTAGATGAACTCAACAGAGGACAAGAATTAAATATTTTCCAGTGGAACAGCTAAAGGAGCAAGTCAGTGCTTTTATACTATTCAAGGACCCTTAAATAGCCAATTCATTTATTGTTTAGCAGAAGTCAATGCAAGTTGCTCAGTGCCCTGAAAGTAAAACTTCACAGGCACTGGCACAAAGGGAAACTCCCCCCCCAGCCTAAGCCTGTGGTTCCAGTTCAGACAAAGTGCCAATTGACTTAAAAGGCAAATAAAAAATACTCTTCCCCTTCTGCCTGGCATAAGAAGGAGCAATATTTTACAAGGTCTGTTAAAGCAGCTCCTACTTCCTGGTGCAATATTTCTGACATCTGCTATTTCAATGTGCTGTTTCCATTGGCACTCTAACCCTTCAGTCAGCCATGAAAAACTGAAAAATGACTTGGTGCAATGGAACTGACAGATACAGATCTACAGGAGCAGCCTTCAGCAAGAGTCCATGAACATAAATCCCACATTTCCATTGTTTCCTGGAAACATTTACGGTGCAGTTTGGCTTATTTTGTAACTGAATGCAGAACACATGGTCAGCAGAAGGATCCCACAGCTCTGGAACCAGTGACCCCTGGGCTTTTTTAGAGCCTCAAGATCTGTCCCAGTGGGAAGCTTTGCTGCTTAGACAGTAATTTCCAACTTTATTTAGGCTCACTGTTGTGTTTTTATTGGGGTTTAGTTATTTAATATTTATTCTAGAAAGAAGCTGCTGGAAGAGGGTGATAAACCAGAGCCATGTTGTGCAGAGCAGTGTGGAAGTTTGCAAGCACCAATATACTGAGATTTTTACACCATAAAGATTAAAGAAGAAGCAGAATTATATACAAATACATGTATATATGTATATATACATACACATATGATAATATAGTAGGGTTTTCCTTGGACAGGAAAAGGGGAAAAATATAACCCACAAATAAAACCAGGAATGCTCCTTCATTTAATTTCCCACCTCTTCCATGATCATATTCCTAATCCACGTGACTCAAATCCCTTAACCCCTTCATGCATGAAACAGGACTAATGGAATTTCCTCTGTCCCTGCTGTGTATTTTCTGCAGGGAGGAGGGAAGCTTGAAGGATTTTGGTCATCTTCCCTGACCTTCCACTTCTCCTCCTTTGCAGCAACACAGGGAACTCACTTATTCCACCTGACTCCTCTCATATCCCCCATGAGACAAGGGGAAGCTGGGAGGAATTTGCAAGGTTCTCAAAGGCTTTTATTTAAATCAAGTCTGGTCATGACCTTCCCTTTGTGTGTTTTCAGATTAACAGCAACATTTCAGTGAAGGGTAATTTTAAGGTATTGAAGAAACACATTTAAAGTACCCATTTCACAGAGCTGTTTTCAGTGGCAGTTACTCACACAGAACCCATGATCCAGGGTGGAACTAACTTTTTCCTACTGGATTAGAGAAGAACTAATTCTGCTTTTCCTATCTATTCAAATATTGCATTTTTTTCAAAATGTTATACACTCCAAAGAACACACAGTTATGGTGGTTTTATTTCTACCCATGAAAAAAACCCCAAAGTCATAAGAGCAAAAATACTACAGAAATGTTAACAATAATAAAACAAAACAAAAAAAAATCCCACTGTGAACTGGTAGGAACATTAAAAAACTTTTTTCAATTCAGGCAGATTCAATTCTATCCCTCTCTCAAAAGCAGTGGGGAAAAAAATACACTGCTTAAACCTTGCTGGTGATTTGTATGAGCAAGGGAAATGCAGAAATATTGTTGTTCAGAAACGTGTAGGCAGAAAAATCATCATCCTGGTAGCTGGTGTGTTGGATTTGCTGAGGGCTCTGAAATCCTGCTAAGCTTATTTCTTCCAAAGAAAGAATATTAAAAGCAAAAGAAGGATCAGTACCTATGCAGGAGAAAATACTGGTCCTTGGCAGTGGCAGAAAGCAAAAATCCCACCAGTGAAGTACTGGAAAAAATTGGCTGTGTGTTTTCAGGCCCTGTTACATCAGGGGTTCAGGGCAAGAGAATGGAACTCTCTATGGGTTTTAGTCACACAGACACCTAAGGGTGACCCAAAACTTAACTGAGCCAACCAAAGACAGTGGAAGTTTATAAATTCTGTGCCAAGGAAACTGTGGCATGTTGGTTCCTCCATCAGAGAAACTCAGGGTCCTTGCAAAGCCACCACACATGAAAAAAAAACAGAGTGCTGGAACGATCCTTCTCTTGCTCTTTTTAGCATGGGAAAGGGAAGCTTTGGAGAGTTTAATTCTTCCCTGGGATTGTTGGTGTGTTTTTTATCTTTACAAATTAAAAAAGTTTTAACCCTGTTCTGATAATTCTGAGGTTTTTTCTCATCTCAAATAATAGTTTGTAATGATAATAAATGGCACAATTTTCCCACCTTGTCCTCTGTGTCTAAGGAAGTTGATTATGAACTCACCAAAGCAGGCAGTAAAGGGCATCACAAAGAAACAGGGCAAGTGCCTTTAGAAAAGTCCCCTGGTATTCCTTGAATTGATTCTCTATTGGATAAGGGAGGATGAAGGAGGAAGCACAGACCTCATAAGAACAGGAATTAGTTTGGGAGGGAGCTGGCACTACTTTTAAGCATATTGCAGATTAAACCCCCTTCTGTCTGTGTAATTCATTTGTTTTAATGAGCTGCCAAAGTCTCTCACTTTTGAATGTGATGTGTAATACGACGTTTGGGTTTGATGTGCCTGGTTTTATATGAAAAAACCCCAAACATGCTGCACTGGAATAAAGCAAGGAACATGCTCAGTTTGGAAGGAACAAGATTTCTTCTAAGGAAATGAATCCTGTGTGATGCTTGTACAAATGGACCAATAAACTGGGAATGTGGAAATGTAAAAAAAAAATAGCAGATTACTGAACCTGTCTCATTGCCATGTCTCTCTGTGGGCAGGGAACTCGAAATCCAGAATAGAAAGCTTTCAGCTGATTATCTCTTTAGGCACTTAAAATGAAGTTTAATACTTCTCACTTCCTTTTGCCTTCCATCACTTTTATGGGATTGTGTGACAGAATGAAACCTCGAGAAGGTTCTACAGAAAGTCCTTCAGAAGTTTTCTCCATTATGGGACAGGATGATGAAATATATTTTTGTCTTATTTTTTTTCTTTTTCTAACATTTAATACTATATAAAACGTAATAAGTTTAGAATGTATTATATTATTTAGTTATATTACTTTTTGACCTGTCTATTTTTTCAAATGTCATTTAGAAATACCCACATAAGTTCCTTATATTTAATTCAAAGGAAATTAGAAATGCAAACAATATGCTAAGGTTTACAGTTAATATAAATATTTAATGGAATTCTCAATCAACCCCTTTTTTTTAAAACTAGCTGATGCAACCACAGATAGGATTTTACATACCAGTTGATGTGACCTTTCATTCCACCACTGATCTCTAAAAACATACTTCAAATGATCTATTTACAGACTCAACCAGGTGTTCCTGTGTCTGTGTTTGCAAACCCCACTAGATGTGGGCACATTTTAGAGCATTCACTGACCCAGCAGGAGAGGTGCTGATTTATTTCTGAATTAAACTCAACTGAGCTGCATCTTAGGGGGATGTGCAATGACCAAAGGAAGTTTATCAGGGAAGTTTATTAATTCACAGAAGTACTTGCAAAGGTTGGAGCTCCATTAAAATGATGCTGCAAACAAGCATTTGGACAGAGAGTGATCAGAGCAACCCAGAGGGAAGGCTGACTGCACCCAACAGGGCTGGCCTTTGATATCAAACCTCTGAATAGGCTGCTCAGTGCTGAGCCTGAGCTCTGCTCTTGGAGGGAGGGTGTGGAGGATGCTCAGAGCAGGAGCACAGGTGGACACACAGGCTGCTGGCTGGCCAGGCTGAGGGAAGAGCTGCAAATTGAACCATTAGTTCCTGTTTCCAAATCTGGAATATGGCTGTCAACTTTTAAAATAAACAGGTCTTTATGTCCAGGTGCCATTGGTGCCTCTGAATGGGGAGGATTCAAAATAAGGGGGTCTTCCTGTAGCTGCAGAGAGCCTGCAAGGAAGATGGAGAGAGACTGTTTACATGGGCCTGGAGGGACAGGACAAGGGGAATGGATTCCCATTGCCAGAGGGCAGGGTTAGATGGGATATTGGGAAGGAATTGTGCCCAGAGAAGCTGTGGCTGCCCCATTCCTGGAAGTGTCCAAGGCCAGGTTGGACAGGGCTTGGAGCAACCTGGGCTAGTGGAAGGTGTCCCTGCCCATGGCAGGAGATGAAACTGGATGGGCTTTAAGGTTCCTTACAACCCAAACCAGTCCTGGGATTCAGGGATTTATGTCCAGATCCCACTGGTGCTTCTGGGAGGGCACGAGTTGAGGGCAGGCTGGGATGTTTGCCTGTGGGTAGGGAGCAGGAGCCAGCTCAGTGAGTGGGGTGGAGGGGAGTGAGGTTTGGGTTTGGAGGGACACAAACAGGGCTGATCAGGGCTGTTGAGAATCTCTCAGGTCCCTGAACGTGGCCTTTCCATGCAGAAGTTTATTTCTTCCATTAATGGGAGGAGAAAGCAAAAAACCCTCTGCACAGGGCAGGCAGCAGAACCAAACACCCCTCCCTGCCAGGACTGCCCTTCCTTCTCAGCCTAATGGCCTTTTTTTGCCATCAGTACAAAAATAACCTTTTTCTATTTCATTATAGTACCAATCAGAACACCATTATCCTGGTTGGTGTTTCCTGTTGATCTACTAATGTATTGCTTACAGCAATTGCCACAAGCCTTGCTATTGGCATTATTATCGTGAAATATTTCATCCATGGGGAAATCCAAAGGCCTCATACTAAGGGGGGGATCATTTCCAGAGGATGCTGCGACAATAAGAAGAGGATTTCATAGAATTCCAGAATCCCTGGGATTGGAAAAGTCCTCCCAGCCCATGGAGCCCACCCTGTGCCCAATGCCCACCTTGGCAAAGATCTCCCAGCCCCTGGAGCCCACCCTGTGCCCGATGCCCACCTTGTCCCCCAGCCCAGAGCACTCAGTGCCATGACCTGTCCTGCCTTGGGCACCTCCAGGGCTGGGCACTCCAAACCTCCCTGGGCAGCCCCTTCCAGTGCCTGCCCACCCTTTCCAGGAGGGAATTCCTGCTGCTGTGCCCCCTGCCCCTGCCCTGGCCCAGCCTGAGGCCGTGCCCTCTCCTCCTGTCCCTGTGCCCTGGAGCAGAGCCCGACCCACCCCAGCTCCCCCCTCCTGGCAGGGATTGCAGAGCCAGAAGGTGCCCCCTGAGCCTCATTTTCTCCAGTCTAAGCCCCCCCAGCTCCTCATAGGACTGACTCTCTTGACCCTCCACAAGATCTGTTGCCTTATTTTACCAAATTTTGGGATTTTCCTTTAAAGTTTCCCTGGTGCTGATTTCTAGACCCTTTATCCAGTCAAAAATAATATTTCTGTTTCAAAATGAAAGTAATTTTGATGAAAAAAACTATTTCATCTGATAAGGCTTTGAAGGGATTCCCTAACAATTGTGATGCTCCCTTACAACTGATCCCATGCCCTTGTTCATACACTCCTCTACAACAGCCACATCTCTTAAGAGCACTTTAACAGCCTGACATCTCCCCTAAGATGACAAAGTGGCCAAAGAAGTGAAAATGTGTCCTACAGACTGGAGCCTTTATGGTCTCCATAGAAGATATTGGAAAGATTTTATTTTTGCTTCTGCATCTTACTATCTCAAAATTGACTGTATATACTTTTTAAAACAGTACAAAATGTAAAGGTTGCCTGGAATTTGCAGGTGATTTGATTAGATTTATTCTGGCAGGTTTGAAAGGCAACATGGTGGGTATATTTAGAATCTGCCTAGTTCTTACCCACTGCCACAGTCCACAAAAGCTCTTGGTAATTATTATGGATTAAAATAATCCATTTTCCCTTCCTGTAAAATGGGCCAATCCTTGAAATCATGGTGGGCTGGAATGAACTTCTAACAGTCATTGTAGTCTCCTCCTCAGGGTAAAAATAATTCTCACTTAAATACACAGCAAATAAAGGTGAAGTTCACAGTTCCACAGACTTAAATAATTAATGGGAGAAGCAGAAAATTCTCCCCAATGTCAAATATTTGGGAACTGTGTCCTTGTGGCAGCAGCAGGAGGTAGAGAGGCTGCCCCCAGTGGGAACCAGAGGAGGAAAATACCTGAGCCTTCCATGCCAGAAGGGGCAAATGTGGCAGGGGGGACATCTCCTCCATACCATCTTGCTACAGACCATTAGATAAATTAATTAGATAAAAGGGTTAAAGAGACTGGAGATGTGTCCCAGCAGCTCTCAGCTTTACCCTGCTCTTCTCAGTGATAGTACTGCAGAATAAAAGTATTGTAGTATTACAAATAACAGTCCCAGGGCTACGTATCATTTTTATTTGCATTTCTTGCAGCCTCCTGGCCCTGAACACAAGGCCAGTAACCTTAATGAAATACCAGAGGATATATTTTATATACAACTTTAGCACTACTGGTTTAATAAAAAGAAAATGCTTTAAACTTCTTATTGCAGAGCAGATTATTGGCTGTTTGTAAAGAACTTTGCTTGGGAGAGCAGCTGGTGCCTCAGTGAACCCCATGCCCTTGACTTTATGTACTGCTTATTATTTTCAGAAGCAGCTCTGAGATACAAATAAATATAGAGCAGACACTTTTTTGGAATTACTACCAGGATTAATAATCATTGACTGAGTCTCAACAGTTATCCAAATATTTCACATGCATTGCTCAAAATATTTCCCCCCACTGCTGTGAACATCCACATGAAGTCACAAATAATCCTCTTTGCTGGGTGCTGCCAACCTTGGGTGGGTGCAGCTCTCTTGGGGAAGCAGATCCTGCTCCAGCTCCTCTTCCTGGGCTTGTGAGAGCCAGAATGAGGCAGATGGGGAGAACAACCTTAGGTGGATGCAGTAATGCTGGTCCCCTCACTCTCCCACCGTGTCTGCAATCCAGCTCTGGGCTCAGGATGAACTGGGATTCATCACAGCATTATGAGGCATCAGTGTGGGAACAGAGAAAGGTTCAGGCCCAAAATAAGTTGTGAGGAATAACAAGGGAAAATAGGAGAACATGGAAACATTTCCCTATGAATCCCTCCCCACTCCACTGGAGTCACTGGGCATGTTGCACAGAGATGGAATTTGTGCTGTTCTTCATCTCTTTGTTTAGTTTCGAGGCTGTAACCAAGAGCAGCACCCCCATGACCCCCAAACACATCACAGAAGGTTATCTCTGCCTTTAAAGTGTCTGATGCAGCAGAAGGACTTCCACTGAGCTGCCTGGGAGTTATTACAGCTTTGTGGCTGAATGTTTCCAAGAAGTAATTCTCTAACTTCATGGAAAAAGAGTCTCATCTTTCTGCAACGAGTTCTTCCTTCATCCTGAGTGATTCCCCAGGCCCTGCTGCTGATGCCACACCAGCCACACAGCTTTGTGCTTTTGATGAAGCCTTTCAATAATCACCTTTGCCACCAGATTATTCTTCCCCCCGCCCCCCCCAAATTCTTTCATTATTTTCTGGATTGGGACCAGCCTCTTTGTCAGCCAGGGCTTTCCAGGATCTCATCCATAATGCTCTGAATTAACAGGCTCGATACCAAATGAGGTCTTTGATACTCTCCCTCTCCCAAGAGCATTGCCAGACCCTTCTCTAATGATTTTCAAGAGGAATTTCATGATATATTGTCCTTTGTTAGTACAATGAAGGGAAACCCTACAGATTTTAACCCATATAGAGAACTTTTAATTATATTTTTTGTTTTCTAACCTTCTGCATGAGGAGTTTTTTCTTTTCTTTTGTTTCCTTCCTTTCTTTTTTGTAAGGGAAATGCATGTACAGTTTTTAGGTTCTTGGCACTCTACTCAACAGATAGCTCCTGAATTCTGAGAGGGCCTGAAGAAGAAAGGTGTTCAAATACAAACCACCTTTTGAAAAAAAATGAGAAACAACAATGGCTTTTTTTTTTATTTTGAACAATGAATTATTTCTGGGAAAGGCTAAGCAGCTGATTTGTTATTCAGAATGAGTGACCTGCTGCACTTCTTCAAACTGAGCATGGAGGAAAATATAATTGGGCTGCCTAACAATGGTGTTTAGCATCAATATACAGTTGGAAGCTTCATTATTGAAGCTGTGGATAGAAGTGACAGGGTAACACTCTATTACCATACTCCTGTTCTACACAACATTTTGAAGTTCAACTGCAAAATAACAGAACAATTCAGTGTATAAGAAAATCTATTAAGTCTGTACAACCCTTGAATGAAGATGTGTCTACAAAGGCACTACTCAGAACATGGAAGAC
Organism: Willisornis vidua nigrigula; assembly: GCA_021164005.1. Classification (NCBI taxonomy): domain Eukaryota; kingdom Metazoa; phylum Chordata; class Aves; order Passeriformes; family Thamnophilidae; genus Willisornis; species Willisornis vidua. The sequence goes on along the minus strand of JAJPCS010000410.1, from coordinate 569,231 downwards.
TTTTCTTTAGTCCCAATTCAGAGCCCACAGTGGGTCCATTCCTGCCCCATCTCTTAGCTCCTAACTTTATAAACACCAAAAGAGATTTTCCCCTTGTGCCCTTGACCCTGCACTCTGTTATGACTCTGCCTTCCAAGTGGACCTGTGAAATTCAGTGTTTAAAAGAACATGTAACTGCTGGGTGTAGCATTTAGCCTTATTCATAAAACACACAGTCTGCAACCTATCCTGCAATTTAAATGCAAATAATATTTAAACAAGGCTAATCTGGGGAGCTTTTGTGTATAGAGTGATATATGGGAAGGAGCTGTTTGAGGTGCAATAGTTTACTGCTCTGATTTCCTTTTCACATCAATCATCTCTCCACATGCTTCAACAATTAAAATGGTTCATGGCTGCAGGGACTATGACAAACTAACTTCATCATTTAAATACCCCTGATAGTACCTTTGAGCATAAGAAGCTGATGGAAAATGATAAGATGTTAATTATGAGTTGTAAGCAAAATGAAGTACCTCTATTCATCAGTGACCTGCTGATTATAAATAGTGCTTGTTTGTACAGCCAACCCACACACAGCAAAATCTGCTTGTGCTGGAGCTGGTGCTTGTTTAAGGGTTTTCTGTGGAAATCAGCCATGGCCAGACCTGCCTGTTGCCAGGGGAAACCCATTTTTACTCTCCTTTCCCATCTTAGCACGAGGGCACAACTGAGTAACTTCTCCAGCCAGAGATGATACCCAAAAGTTAATCACCAAAGTGGGATTTTTCATCCTTTCCTAAACCACTATCACGATGGATGTGTCATGAATTCCTCTGAAAGGCACTTCATGCTCTTGGCCAGCTCCAAAGGGGCTGCTGACACTCCTTTTTCCACCTTCCCAGATGGCTCCTCAGCTCTGCAGTGTCAGTTGAAATTGATGCTGACACAACCCAAAGAGGGCGTTTTTCCCCCTGTCCTGCAATCAGGGCAGCGATTCTGAACTGTGTTTAAAATGATTCTCCACTTTACTTTCCCTTGGCTGTGAACCAATCCTCATTATTTCAGAGTACACTGTGGCCATGTTTGAAAAACTATCACGAGTCACTTGGGCTGTTTTATTGGAACTGTAGGAATGAACTGTAAAACCATAACAGGAATTAGAGAAATAGAAACATATTTTTCTTAGAATTTAGACATAGAATGGGATTTTTTTAAAGTAAAATAGTAGGCTTGATTGTGAACATGTTTTCTAGAAACATAAACTCATTTGCTACAGGACTGTTTTTATGGTGCATAATTCCATGTGCAGTCAAATAAACTGAAACTAAATCTATATAACAAAGTGACTTTTTTAATCCCAAGCAACACCTGTGAGCTGATATTCTGTAGCTTTGCCTTAGTATTTCCTCTCTATTTTTAAACCTTTTTCTCTACTATTTTTTGTTTAAATCAAGCTGCCCTTGCCTCACTGCACCTCCTTGTCAAAAAAAAAAAAAGGCACCTTTCTTCCTCTGATCACTTCAATTGTCCTTTTTTTCCCCTTTCCCAGAAGCTGATCAATACCTGGAATATAAGCACTCACACTTCCATGCTGCCAAATCCAAGAGCTGTGAAATTTGGAGCAAAATGATGAACCAATATAAGGCAGCAGGAGTTTTCATTTGTAATCAAGACAATAGCAGTGGGAATTTGAGGGAGAACAGTACAATGGATAAGCAAGAAAAGTCACTCTCCAACAAAGCACTGTGTCAGGACAACATGAAAAGGAAGTGGGAGCTCAGAATAAAATGGAGAGCAAGTCTTCCCTTGCTTCAGCCTCCAACACATTTGTTCAAATGAAGAGAAAAAAGGCAAAACCCCATAGCAAATCTGAAAATGAAATGTAGTCTGCTGGTTCTAGAGAATTTTTTTTTAACCATCTATTCTTTTGGAAGTTCACTCACTACTTTTATTCAGGAATGTATTACAAACTAATCATCTGCTGGCATCTGTTATGGCCAGAATGTGAGAGCAGCTACTTCACAAATATTCATTCCCTTTTGTTTCTGGCAATCTGAACATAAGTGTCTGGACACATTCTGGATCTTGTTCAGACTGAACAATGAAATCTAATGTCTCAGTCTTTCCAGTGGGGCCACCCTGGAAAGGAAAGGAAAAGAAGAATTGGGAAAAAAGTGGTTGAGAAATGATGCACATCCCTGGTCTTAATATGATAACAAATCCAGGCTGTAAGTAATCAAGGGCTCCATGGTGTGCACAGGGAGCATGTGCCAAGAGCAAGTGGGAGGCCAAGATCTGTGCTGGGCTCTCCAAGGTCAGTGCATCTCGGGGTGCCTGGGAGGAATACAATGCTCAGGTGTGCCCAGGTACATCTGAAAGTAGTTATGAAATAGAACATCTCAGATATTTTCTCTGCTTCACAGAACACACAGAACCACCCAACTGGTGAAGTTAGAAGTGATCTCTGCAGGTCATCCTATGCACCCCCTCCCTGCCTGTCCTGGGAAAGAGCCACCCAGAGCCACTTGCCCAGGATGTGTCCTGCCAGGTCATGAATACATCCAAGGATGGAGACTCCACAACCTCCCTGGGCAGCCTGTTCCACTGCTCAGTAACACTCACAGTGAAAGAGTGTTCCCTGATGTTCAGAGGGACCCTCCTGTGTTTCAGTTTGTGCCCATTGCCCCTTGTCCTGTCACTGGGCACCCTGAAAAGACCCTGGCTCTGCCCAATTTGCACCCTCCCTTCAGGTGTTGACATAAGACCTCCCTGAGCCTTCTCTTCTCCTGGCTGAACATTCTCAGCCCTCTCAGCCTTTCCTCATAGGAGAGGTGCTCCCAACCCTTAGTCATCCTCGTGGCACTTCACTTGTAGTACTGGGAGCCCAGATGTGAGTGCTTTATGCCAGGAATGGCCTCACCAGCGCTGAGGGGAAGTGTCCTGTTTCCAACACTCCCAACCTAAAGCAGCCCAGGTTACCATCGGCTTTTGCTGCAAGGGCACATTGTTGGCTCGTGCTAAACTTGATCTCCACCAGGACCCCCAGGTCCTGTTCTGCCAAGCTGGTTTCCAACTGGGCATCCCCCAGCATGCCCTGGTGGCTGGAGTTTTTCCTCCCCAGCTTCAGGACTTTGCATTTCTCCTCTGTGAACTTCATGATGCCCTTGTCAGGCCATTTCCCCAGGCTGCTGAGGTCCCTCTGGATGGCAGCAAAACCCTCTGATGTATCAGCCACTCCTCCCAGTTTTGCTGAGATTGCAGCATCTGCTCCATCACCATATCCATCATGAAGGTGTTGAGCAAGATGAGCCCAGTGCTAACCCTGGAGTGCAGTGCCCTTACTGCACTCTGGCTGAACTTGGGGCCACAAAAGCTGCTTGTCTTTCAGTCCAAGTATCTTCAGACCTCCAAGGTCTGTTGGAAAGCAGGGAAGAGATTTAAGCAAGTTTGAGAGCAGTCCTTGTCAGGAGACATCTGCAAGCTCTTGGGAGGAAAGTGTTTTCCCCTGAGTAAGCTTTTCTGACTGTCACGCTATGCTGTTCTCACTGTTACATAAAGTTAATGATAAAGTAAACAAATTCAGGAAAACATTAACCCAAATCCATAGGCATATCAATTATTTACAGTCTAATGGGGGAAAATTCTCTTTCAGCTGAGAGGGATCTATGGCAGAAATATAAAAATCAATATGCTGAAGTCAGAAGGGAGAGTGGCTGTTTGCAGCGTGCTAAATATTTATGAGCTCTCTGCAATGAATGAGTTCTACCAACTGAATGAATTCTGCAGGTGGTGGCCACGATGCGTGAGCAACCCTGGGGCTTGTGATCTCAACACTTGAACATGAAAGGATGGGTCTGGTTACTGCCTGGGCTGGTGGGAGGTGCCCCTGCCCATGGCAGGGGGTGGGACTGACTGACCGTTAAGGTCCCTTCCAACCCAAACCATGCTGTGATTCTATGAAATTTTACAAAATAAGCAATAACTGAGTAAAGATTTTTTTTTCCCCCAATGCCTCCCTCTAAAGCTCTCCTGACCCAAATGCCTTCATGCCCCACTATTACTTGGAAGCCACCTTGATGTTTTCATCAAAAGGAAAGCATTTCATAGGACAAAGGTTTCTTCTCTTGGGACAAATGTTTTTTGAGCTAAACCATCTGCAGATACAGTTATTCCATAATTTCCTGTTCCTTCAAAGCTGACAGAAGAGCTGAGCATTCAAGGGGTAATCAGGTGCCAGAGTAGTTTACAACTTCCATTGCACTCACTCATTTTTATGAAGCAAGTCTTTGAAATGACTCTCAGACACTTTTATAAGAGCAATCACAATCGTATTAAGTGGTTAATGGGATCATTTGGCCAGAAAGGCAAAGTTTGCCAGGTAAGGGGACAGAGAACACTCTGTTGTAAAAGAGATCTCAGTTTCACAAAGGTCAGCATTTATGTGCTGTCTTTGTTTAGAGACACGCAGCTTTAAATCTGGACAAAAATAAGGTTAAAATGTCTTTTGTGTAATTATTAATTCCAGACTGGATGAATGAAGAATTTTCAATTAATAGACATGAAGAGGATCTTATCCCATTCCATGATCCCTCCCTGGGAAGATTAGAACTATTTCACAAATTACATTATTTGCTAGGCAGAAAATAAAGTGAAAAATTTTGCTTTCTTCAGGTTGAAGCATTTCCCCCCCTGTTCTTAGTAACATCATTTTCTGAGATGAAGAAATCATGTACGTTAGATTTTACAAGAAAAACAATCCCAGGTAACGATCATTCTACATAGAGAAGACCAACAATTTTAGTAGAAGTGTTTGGTTTGGGGTTTGTGGTTTTTTTGTGGCTTTTTTTTTTTTTGGTTGGTTGGTTGGTTGGTTCCCCCCCCAGTTATCCCTAAATAGGACAGTTCAGTGCAATTTAAAAATCAGGCATATCATCACTTTTCCTCTTAAACCTTCCAGATCCTGGGCTCACAAAACACAACCTTGGAGCTGCCATGCCACAGAAGAATGGCAAAGGATTTCCTTTGGCTTTAGGTTTTTGATTTCAGGCCTGAAATCTCTGGGACTTCATGAATGTTTTGACTGGAGGGTTTTAAAATCACATCTCTCAAGATTCCTTCTCTAAAGCCTCTTTGAACTTGTTAGCATAAAATGGATGATTGGAAAGAACCTGAAGAAGGTCTTGAGAGTTGCCTTCTCATGTATATCTGACATGTTCTTCTAAAAACTAAATTAACCTTTTGTCACTCTTGAAGAGGACAGTGTAAGAATAAGACATTTGGTTTTCAGTAAGCATAAAACTGTCTTTTTAAAAATAGTTTAATTGTTTTTTAATTGCTATTAAATACAAAGAGAGAGAAAACTTTCCATTTGGCAAACATGTAGACTGGGAGAGAACTCCACAGTGCTTTTTCTAGTAAAACCAACTATTTTGACTCTTGACTGCTTTTGTTCTGTCTACTCAGAAAACATTTTAACCAGAAAGCCAAACTCTTGTTTTTTTTCCTCAGGATTATTTTTTTCCTCCATACACTGAAACTCTTCTGATGGTTTGCAAAAGTTTCTCAGTCAAATATTCATTTGAGCTCTTTTTCCTGGTTATTTATTGGAAAATGCCTAAAGCTGAGCTGGGCAGCTCAACTTCTCAAGAGAAAAGGATCTATTGGCAAATGGAATTTACCCTGACAAGGATTCCAAATATCAGTTTGCAGCAACTATCAACTATAGTGGAGAAGGTGTATTTTTTTTTCTCTGAACTGCAGTTCTTTTGAATGTTTTCTACACCTTCTGCAATAAATTTCTCAGCAGGTCTTCTAATCTTCAGATATGCACAGTCCTCCTTAAACTCTTCATAGGAATGATCACATTACTTATAAATATGAGCAGAAAAAGAAAAGTTGAGTTTAAAATCAGTCTAAAAGAGAAAAGGAATTTTAAGCAGATCTATTGACTGATTCCTTTTGCTTCTCCAGTTCATTTCTGCCCTTTTGCTTCCCTGCTAAGGATCTGCTCCAAAGCCTGTTCAGTCAATAACAGCCTTTCCCCTGATTTCAGTGGACAATCCTTCAGCAGCTCAGAGTGTTGCTGATGCATTTCCACTCTCTGAACTAAATTAGTTGCTTACAGCTAATTTATTGCAGTCATGAAACCCCAACCACTTCCCAGTTCCTGGCTTTTTATGGAGCAGCAAGCACTTGGGATTGAGAGGATAAAAGCTGCTGAGGAATCAATTGGCTGAACAAGTAGGAGGTATGGAAAAAACATTAGGAAAGCTCAATGATCTCCTGCATTAACATTAAACATCAATAAGAAGAGGGAAGCAAAGCACAAACAGTTTTCTCTGACACATGAGGAAGAGGGAAGATAAATCCCAAAGGTATGGGAGGTCTGGTTAAAGTCCCTTAACTCTGGAAAGAAATGAGTAAGGAAACTTTCACACCATTTGGCCCACCCTTCTTTACCCCCCTGCTTGCAGAAGAAAACAAAATCCATAAATTAAAAAGTTTCAGGATTTCTTTTATATATTCTAAATGTTATCTTGATGTTCTATATCACTATATGAATATCACTATATGACTTATGGCTTTACATGTTGCACATCCAGCATCTTGCTGATGCTCATTACTTTCAATTTCAGGCAAGACAAGCTCTTCTACAGCCCTTAATTAGCAGTAATGAGGTAATGGCAAGAGCCATCTGCTGTGATTAAGTGAATCCGTTACAAGAGCTGCTGGTGCTCCCCTCGTGTTTGCTCAGTGCTCTCAGGTGCTCCCTGGGAAGAGCCCGCAGAGAGGGAGTTCCATCTCTCCTGGCTGGAAACATCTCCCACAGAAGCTTTCCTAGGTCTACTTTTGTGCTCTCACACTTCCAGGCTGGGATTAAGCTTAGAGGAGTGGGATTTAGCACCAAACCTAGAGCTACCTTAGCCTGTCTTTTCATAGCTCCAACTCTCCCAGTAATGTCTTAAAAATCTTTGAAAATTCATACTTAAGTCAGCCTGTAAATAGACCTCAGTCTAAAAAGGTTCTTTTCTTACCAGTGAGAAAAAATAAGACACAAGAGTCTCAAAAATATGTTTCGAATTTTTAACATTCCCTTTCACTGCAGGCAGGGAAGAACAGACTAAACCTGTTGATGGTTTCTTACTTTGCTTTGAGAGGACAAATGAGGTTCAACAAGGTCAAATTCGAGGTCCTGCTCCTGGGTGGGGCAATCCCAAGCAGAAACTGGGAGGAGAATGGGTTGTGAGCAGCCCTGGGGGGAAGGACTTGGGGTCTGCTGGGGGAGAGGCTGGACTTGCCCCAGCCATGAGTGCTGGGACCCAGAAAGCCCCTGTGCCCTGGGCTGGTCCCACAGTGTGGGCAGCAGGACAGGGGGGGACTCTGTCCCTCTGTCCCTCAGGTGAGACCCCCCTGCAGAGCTGCCCCAGCCCTGGGGGCAGCACAGGAGGGACATGGAGCTGCTGGAGAGAGTCCAAAGGAGGCCACAGAGATGCTCAAAGGTCTGGAGCCCCTCTGCTCTGGAGCCAGGCTGGAGAGCTGGGGGGGGCTCACCTGGAGGAGAGAAGGCTCCAGGGAGACCTGAGAGCCCCTTCCAGTGCCTAAAGGGACTCCAGGAGAGCTGGAGAGGGACCTGGGACAAGGCATGGAGTGACAGGACAAGGGGAGTGGTTAGATGGGATATTGGGAAGGAATTCCTGGCTGTGAGGGTGGGCAGGCCCTGGCACAGGTGCCCAGAGAAGCTGTGGCTGCCCCATTCCTGGGAGTGTCCAAGGCCAGGTTGGACAGGGCTTGGAGCAACCTGGGCTGGTGGGAGGTGTCCCTGCCCATGGCAGGGGGTGGCACAAGATGGATTTGAAGGTCTCTCCTAACTCAAACCATTCTGTCATTCTGTGGAACTTGCACTTTGATTAATTTCTTTTCAGTTATTTTAATGTATATTATGCTTGATTTAATTATGAAAAGATTGATGTTTATTTTTACATATTTCTATTCAAATCATGCATAAACTGTACAGATTTCATCCTTAGTAAGACAGAGATCCCTGTCAGGTACAACCATGTAGAAAATGGAGGAAGAGCCTAGAAAGCTTTATTTCTATCTGTCCTAGTGGCTTACAAAATGTTGCAGAAGTTGCTTTCTGTGTCTTACTTTTCATTCCCTGGTAAACTGCAATAACATTTAATTCCTCTATAAAGCACTTTGCTATTTATAGAACTTAATACTACCTATGAGGGAAATATTTAGTTGCGTTTCTTTTCTGTGCAGGTTTTGCATTTCTGTATCCAGATTTCTGGAGAAACTGGAAGGTGAGAGGATCCCTGGAAAATCAAGGAAATACATGACTTAGACTTGAATATGCTTATCTGGGTGAAAAATGGGGGTAATAACCTTTATCATCTCCTTCAAAGAGAATAATTTCTTGGTAATTCTTGATTGTTATTACACCAAGAGTAGAATGGTAACTATTTAATACATCTCCAGTCAGTTTGGAACTTCCCTGTGTGCTGTAATGATTTACAGATTAGCAGACATTAAGACTCTAAAAACATATTTATATGAAGAGAAACATTCCAAGATATATAAAGAACACCGAGAGGAATGCAATTTTTTTATGTTTTGCTTCAACAAAACATATTCAACAGCAACAATAAGAAGTGACACTAAGAAGTGACTCCCATGACATTATTCAAAGTGTATTTCTCTGGACATCAGCTCCTGTGGCCTGGGTTGCTGTTCCTGCATATGAATTATTAACTCCCCTGTATTGAATATGACCATTTAAGACTGAATGGCACATGTATAACAGAGAGGCAACAACACTCAGCTGGCACATTCCCTGCCTGCATTTCATCACAGGAATGAGGGCCAGGGGCTGTGCACTGGAGTTTTTGAAATCATATTCTGCTTCAGAGCACTGAATGGAAAGTCAGATCCCAACAGGGAGGAGGTTCTTGGTGGTCTCAGTTCATCACTTGTAAAATATAAAAGTAGAAACCTTCCTTTTTAGGTTGGGTTTTTTTTTGTTTGGGTTTTTTTTTTTTTCATATTTGGCTGGGTTATAGGTCATTTGTGTGTGATGATCACAGACAGACCTGATCCAAGGAGGAATCAGGGGATGCTGCCATGGAAAATGTAATTCACAGAGTGGTTTGACCTGGAATGGACCTTAAAGATCATCCCATTCCACCCCCTGCCATGGGCAGGGACACCTCCCACCAACCCAGGTTGCTCCAAGCCCTGTCCAACCTGGCCTTGGACACTCCCAGGGATGGGGCAGCCACAGCTTGTCTGGGCAGCCTCCATGACCATTTCACTGCCCTTGGCACTAACAACTTCTGTCTTGAATCCAACCTAAATCCATCATCTCTTGGTTTAAACCATTGTCCCTTGTCCTGTCCCTACAGGCCCTGGTAAAAAGCCTTTCACCATCTCTCTTAAAGCCCCTTTGCATTTCAAAGTCTCCAATAATATCTCACTGGAGCTTTTTCTGCTCCCAGCTAAGGAACCTCAACTCCCTTAGACCTCCTACATGGAAAAGGTGTTCCTGCCCTCTGCCCATCTTTGTAACCCTCCTCTGGACTTGTTCTGACACTTCCATTTCTCCCTGTAAGTAACATTCATAATGTAAATGTTATTTACAGATTTGAAGGAAGAACAGGCACAAATGAATTTCATAACAGTGTATATTCTTCCTCAACCATAGATACCCTCAAAGGAAACCAGGATGTTTCCCATTTCCAGCTCCAAACCCATTGGAAATGAGGAGAAGCTTGTTCAAAAAAAAAAAAAAAAAAAAAAAAAAAAAAAAAAAAAAAAAAAAAAAGAAAAAGAAAAAGAAAAAGAAAAAGAAAAGAAAAAAAAGGGAAGATGTCTCTGTCCTCCCTCCAAGAATAAAACTGTAGTAAAATGTTAATATTTGGTTCTGAGTTCTACTGGTTTTTAATTTCATGGTTTTAAAAATGGTTTACAAAAACACTACTCATGTAAAATCAGCCACTGAAATGAATATAGAATGTGGCCATCTATACAGTTAATGCTATTAGCAGGGCAGTGGAAGCTGATAGACTTAATATTGGCTTCTTGTCTGGGAAATGCTTGTTATTGAAAAAATTCCAATGCAAATCACTGTGACATCAGGTAAAGCAGATGCCAGGCTGAACTCTTAACAAGCTAAAGAAATCATGATATATGGCAAACTCTGGAATGAAACAAATGGGAGATGTTAATTCAGGTCACCAGTAAAAGCTACTTGATAAAATTTAATGCCAAAGTTGAATTCTAAGGTGCTCTTGGGATGATTAATGCCTGGAAGAATGTCTGAGACTGTTCAGTGGTTTAGATGGCCCTCAAAAATAACATCACTATATGGAAACTAATTAAATTTCTCTGGCTCCTCCCCCTTGTCTGCTGCAAACCAGCCAGTTCATCTCTGCTTCCAACAGCTGAGGTCTCAAAAATGTTCATGGCTGAAGAGTTTGCACTTGCCCTCAATGAGATGTTTCTATAGGAAGGCAGCTATAAAAAGCAGTGTCAGATGTTATAAATAACTCCAAACAGAAGGGTGCAATAAGAACTCCTGTTTTCACAACCAGCTTCTCTCCTATTGCTCTAAAAAAAAGGTGTCCAAGGACAGAGAGTTACCCATTTAATGTATTAAACAGGAGGTGTTTTGGTCAAAATTGATAATTAAGAGCCCATTTGAAATGAAATCCTTCACACTCTTACAAATGGACGTTAAACCATTGACACTTTATCTTGTTGGTAAATACTGATTATTTTTTCTTTTAAAGTAGTAAACATTGAACCTATTAAATATACCAGAAAATGAAGATTGAATTACACTTCTCTGGCAGCAATTAAGTGACTGTTTTTTGTATGCCTGTTGAACAGTAAGCCAGTGGTACATTTGTGAGCAAGGTGGGGGGAGGATTTGATCCTGGAATATTTACTGTGCCAAGAAGGAAGGAATAGGTTTGTTATGATAGTTTATTAGACTTGGTGGCTGTTCTGTCTCTACAGAACTTTTCCATTGCAAAGGATCCTCTGGTCCAGACGTTATTTATTTCAAAACAAAACAGTTCCTTTCAGTGTGACAGAAGAGCTTCAGCAAGTTGCAGAATATTTTAGAAAATTGCAGGATATTTTAGAAAGAATACCAAAGAGAAAGATTTGTTAAGGAAAATGCTCCTGGAAATAGGTCAGTATCCCATTTAAGAAAACACCAGTCTTCCAGTGTGACACAGAATTAGAGCATCATCAAGGCTGGAAAAGAACTCCACGATCACCAAGTCCCACCTTATTAAATGTCAAGAAGCCCAATCTTCAACCCATTGCAGAAAGCAGCAAAGCAAGAGAGTGGCAACAGGTTTATTTTTCCCCAAAATATTGTATCTTTGAAAGAGGAAAGGAATTCCGTAATGTTTTACCATTAAGAATGTGCCAATTTTTGATAATTGTTAACACCCTTTCTGAAATTAAGGCAGAAATAACACTCCCTTGTGGGTGGGGGAAGCAAATCTGAAATAAAATAAACACCAGTGAGTAAGTAATAGAAACAAGTTTCTGACTCCCCATGGCTACAAGACAAATAATAAACTCTGAAAAAAGTTTGGATAAATTAATTAAAATAATCATCTTTAATATCCATTGGATAACATTGTGCTGACTTTGCTCTGGTATCCCCTTGGCAAACAACTTGATCAATTAAGACTAAAGATAAGTATCATTTCTTTCTTTATTTGACATGACAGTTTGGGCACAATGTTACTCACACGATGAAAACTGGAAAGTAGATGTTCAATAAAAGGTAGAATCAGAACATAGGGTGGGATTGCTGCAGGTTTAAAATGGGCTTAGAGAGAATGTCAGTAACTGTCCTTAAAACTGAGATCCAAGTCTTCTCCTCCAAGTGCAATAAAATCTGCTGCACACCTTAATAAATCTGGCACCTTCATTTTGTACCCCGGAGCTCTCTGGGGGCTCAGATTCAGGTTTCTATGGACCTTAACCCTGACCTGAATTCCTCTGCCAGTAGGGCACAAGGAAGAGTTGTGCCCACCATCTGCAGAACCACAGAATGGTTTGGCTTGGAAGGGACCTTAAAGGTGATCCAATCCCAACACCTTCCGCTGGAGTGGAATATCCCTGTGTATCTCCAAGAGCATTGCTCAAGGCATGTCCAGCCCCAAGTCACCACCCCTTGCCCTGCAGAGACAGCCCAGGATGGTTTACACAGTTTTCTGTGAAAAGCTCCTGTCTGGCAGCCCTCAGTAGCTGCATCCTTTGGAACCCATGGACACCTTGGCTGTCAGGAAGACAGTGTGGTCATCACACTGTCAAGGGCTCTGTGTGGAGAGAAACCAGTCCCCTGTGCCACCAGGAGTGGGAGAGGGAGAGGGAGAGGGAGAGGAGGGGACAGGGAGCCCTCCTGTGGCTTAATGCAAACTGCAGTTAGGACAGAGGACACTTGTCCTCGGAGTCCAGGTCTCTGGGATGGCTTTGGATCACCATTCAGAAGCCTGGAGAGCAGTGAAAACTGTCCAGACTTGTGGACAACCCCCAGAGAGTTTGTGAACACCCCACCCTTGGAAGTGTCCCAGGCCAGACTGGACAGGGCTTGGAGCAACCTGGGCTGGTGGGAGGTGTCCCTGCCCGTGGCAGGGGTGGGACTGGGTGGGCTTTAAGGTCCTTTCCAACCCAAACCACCATGGGATTCTGTGGTCCAAAGGCATGAAGAGGAGTATTGGAAGGCTACATGAACTGTAAAAGTGGTTCACATTTTATAAGGGTTTAAATTTCCCAAGTTTTCATAAGAAAACTGATGTGTAGATGTGACAATATTATTGTTTGCTGTAGAAATAATACTGGGAATACAAAAACTGGGATGCTGCAAGCCCTGGAAACAAAACTCCTGATTCTTTAGAACGAAATGTAAATTTAAGCAGTGGATGATGCTTTTTTTTTGAAAAGTTTGACAGAAGTGATTTTACTGTGCAGATATGAGATTTATTTAAATTGGGAAGAGAAGGATTATATAGTTTAAGTTTCTTTCTGTTTATTATTTTGTTTCACAGAAATATACTATTCTACAGTGTTCTTGAACTGGCTGCAGCATTAAAACACAATAATCAGCTGCAGGAAGGTGCTATCAGGGCACTAAACACAAATGAATTCATTTCAAGTAAAACGAAGCAGCTGCTACAATGATCATCTGGATTTATATTTTTGTCCCTAGACAAATCAAAACTAAGGTAAACATAGAGAAATTAAGAGAAAACTGGTATAGATCACTCTGGCAGGATCAGGTGTGTGAGAATTAGAGGAGAAAATCAGCAGGTTTGTGATACTGACTATCAAGAAGTTGAAAATATTGCATGAATGGATTGCCAATACCTGACTTCACCACAGTTCCCAGGATGTTTTAGCCATGAGATGTTCTCTGTGGGGTTTTCATACTCCCATCAGATATATGAGCCCAATTAGTTCATTTGACAACTCTTTCTCTGGGATTCTGTAAATGTTACAGGCTGCAGAAATAACAGAAGTAAGTCCTTGTTTGCTTTCATAGCGATGACATTCGTGATGAGTTTATTCACTGAGACTGCCAATATTCCTTCAAGATAATCACATGTGACGTTTTTAATACTAAGAAAAAGCTTCAAAACTTGCAGATCCAAGATTAAAGCATTATTTGGAGTTCGGGAGAACAAAGTGTTACAGGAGATGATTCACTCAGAGTTTTCAGAGATGTCTGATTCGTGCTGCCAGCATCCTCATTAGCAGGCTAGACAGTGTGTCTTACCTCTCTGACAGACACAGAGCCAGAGAATCAGGGATTATTCACAGAGTTTTGTGTCAGAGTCTTAAATTTATAAATACCTTTATGGGTTTGCTGGTTAAGATTCAGAAACTAAAGATACAGATTAATTTACATACCCCGAAAGGTGAAACAACTCTGGTACCAAATCTGCAGAAACTTCACTTTGATGCCAGGACAGATTTGGTTTTGCACTCTGGGAATCTAATTGTGTAAAACTGGAATCTTGATTTAGGGAAGGGCTTCCATCCTCATGAACTGCACCCAGGAAGGAGTGCTTGCAAGGATGTTCACACAATAACAGTGACTGCCTTTAATGATTTCCCTCTCACGGGACTGAGCAGCGTTTGCTCAGGGTTAAACTACTGCAAAGTGATGCTTTGGAGCACAAGGCAGCTGAGGGAGCTGGGGGGGCTCAGCCTGGAGAAAAGGAGGCTCAGGGGGCACCTTCTGGCTCTCTGCAATCCCTGCCAGGAAAGGGGAGCCAGGGTGGATCAGAATCTGCTCAAGGGCACAGGGACAGGAGGAGAGGGCACGGCCTCAGGCTGGGCATGGGAAGGAACAGGTTGAGGATGAGGAGGAATTCCCTCCTGGAAAGGGTGCTCAGGCCTTGGAAGGGGCTGCCCAGGGAGATTTGGAGTGCCCAGCCCTGGAGGTGTCCAAGAAACATGAATGTGGTCCTTGAGGACATAGGTTAGTGGTGAATATGGTGGTGGCACTGGGTTGATGTTTGGGCTTGATGATCTTAGAGAGCTTTTACAACACTGAAGGTTCTCTGATTCTTTGCCCAGCTCTGCTGTCATGCGTGTGAGAACCTGGCAGACCAACCAACCAAAATCATGCAATCCAAACAACATCTACACACTTTTCCTGGGATTTTAATCTGAACTGTGAAGGGCTCAGGACCAGAAAACCTGCTGTCTCCTGTTTTCACTGTTGCAAGCAGGACCCTGTTCTCTGTGTAGGTGCAACTCTCCAGTGGTGGCTCCAGACTTAGTTCTGGTCCTGAGCTGAGGGTCCTTTAGAGGAGTGGGCTGGGTTGGTGGGACAGCACTGGGAGCCCCCAGCAGAGCTTTGAGCCATTGCCACTCTCCCAGTCACTGGATATCAGGGAGATCAGCACTTCCCTCTGCAGCTCCACAGCTGTCCTTGGCAAATTTATGCCACTGATAGTTGCCCAATGCTCCAACCTATCCAGAGCCTTCTGCAAGACCAGGTTACCCATCAAAAGGGTACCTGGTAAGAGTTTCTGCTCCATCCTGGGAGTTTCCAAGCACTGCAGCAACTGTTGCCATGAGAAATACACTGTCTTTTGTGACACTAAATGTCAGAATATCATGGGAAAGTGAAATTAAAAGAAACTTTACACTGAAAAAACCCCCCAAGCATTGTCATCTTTGCCTCCTAATAACCATGTGTGTGTTTTGCATGTGGTAGGTGAGAAAATAAAGGAAGCAATAACATGCAGCTAATTGAATATGGGGGTGGTTTTTTACAGGCAAAAGCTTATCTATAAACCAACACCTGCTCTTATACATTGAAGACAATCAGGCATGATTTAGTAAACAAACTTTAGGCGGAGAATAAGGACTTCACAGCACGAATCTATGAGATTCACAGTGAAGACATTTTATTTCACACAGCACACGGTTTATATAGTGTTACAGGTACATCTTATTGGCTAAAAAGGTCTCACCCCAACACCCTAGAACTTCTAATTGGTTAAAAGCCTATCTCTAACAAGTCCAGTGTTTACATTATCTCATCCCGATGTTTTGAGGTACATGTCCGGAGATCAGGAAGGCCGTTGAGACGTTCTCATGAATCATTTGTAAGGAGTAACCGAGGCCTACCGGACAAACAGCAGGTGTGTGTCCTTGTGAGCTGGTATAGCTACATGATTCTCACGGATCTGAAGCAGTTTGGATTGCTCAGAAACTCACTTTTTGCAAGCAATCTCACAACAGCATGAGAATAACCTTTGGCTGGGAGCTAAGCCTTGTAGGTGTGTGGAATGTCAGCATTTTCTGATGTTCATTTGAAAACTTCCAGAAAGGACTTTGAAAATCCCAATAAATCAAGCATTTGATGTGCTTCCTGGGTACTGTCAACTTCCAGGAGGGGTCCAAAGAACACCAAGAAGACAGAATTTCCCTAAATATTATTTTTCGTAAATTTTTTAAAGCATTGTCTTATTACAATGTATTTACTAGAAAATTAAATACTGTTTGGAACATAAATTTTCTTAAAATTGAGTTCAAGTTCTTTGCAAAACTCGACCTTTTTATTTTTCAGAAGTGTTTGAAGCAGCTCATTAGTTTAAAAGCTCAACTCCTCATCCCCCCCCAGCATTCTCAGTCAGTTGGTTTTACAATATTTGCTTCGTGTTTGTTAGAAAAGAATGAAAAATATAAATTGTTTCTCACCTGTGCATCTCCCTTTGAGTCCTTGGTCTTTTCTATACCTAAAGATTTCAAATATTTTATTTGGTTTTATATCATGACTTTACTGCACTTTAACAAAAAAATGGTTTAAATCTTTGCTTTGCCATCTGTCAAATAAAAAGTGTCTTGGTTGTGTCTGGGAAATGGTTTTGATCTCTGTAAGTTGGTGATTTTCCTCATTAAATAATGAGGAATAATAATTCTATAAACCTGAAGGAAAACAGCATCTAATTGGAAGGAAAACAACATCCAACAATCTTGTTTACCCAAAGGAGAGGATTTGTCATTTCTGACTTGGCCAGAAAAAACATTACAATGATTTGTTTAGCCCAGTGTCAAAGCCCTTAAAAAAGAACAGCTACTTTAAACTTTGCATAAAACTTCACTTCAAACTGATGAATTTAATTACTGAAAAATGCAAATTTGGGGGAAAAAAAAGGAAATTGCTATAGAAAACTCCTAAATAACTTTTATAAAACCTTTGGTAAGAATAGCAGAGAGGAGAATTTGGTTTTATTAAGAATTCACCAGAAGTCTAAGCACTTTAAAATAGTTTCATTATCAGGCATGAGTCAGCCTTCTGAAACTTTGAATACTGCAGGTATTTATGTGCATAATGATGGAGTAGGTGGCCACTGAAAAATAATCAGCCCAAACTGTCTGAAAAACTCCTTAGGCATCTGAGGAGATTTTTAAGAGCAGAGTTTTGAGTGGAATAAATGCCTCTCAACCCCAAATATACATATCTTCCATGTCTCTGTGTGTGTGTGTATATCTATATCTACATCTATATCTATCTATATCTGCATCTACATCTACATCTATATCTAATCTATATCTGTATAAAATATCTATATCTATACCTATACCTATATCTATATCTATCTATGGCATAAATCTGAACACAAGAGACACAAAGGTCCAGATGTTCAAAATCTCAACCATGGGGACTAAAACTGGTAGAGAGACAAAGGTCTGAGTGTGTTGATAGAGGTGTGTTGGCTGTGGCTTAGACACACATGTCATCACACAATCCCAAAGTGGTTGGAAGGGACCTCAAAGCCCATTCAGTGCCACCCCTGCCATGGGCAGGGGCACCTCCCACCAGCCCAGGTTGCTCCAAGCCCTGTCCCACCTGGCGTTGTCTCACCCTTGAAACTCTCCTGGTAGTGCAAACAGCAACTGTGTGTTTGGGAAGGGAGGATACTATGGGAAGTGCCAGGTCCCACCATGGGCATATCAACAAGGAGGAGTGGGATGTTGGAGGGATGAAGCTTGTTTTGTCCACAGGGGGTTGGAAATGTTTGAAGGACAAAGGGAACTACACAAGAAGGGGATCTTTTAGTTGAGATAGGTTTGCAGCTCAGCTGCTCAGCCTGGCTGCATGCACAGGAATTCTACCCTCATCTCCATATTGTCCCATGCATGAAATGTAGGGATTTCTTTCCAGAAAAGAACAGGGGGAAAAAAAAAGAAAAGTATTGAAGAGGAGACTCTAATTTGTTTGGCCTGTTTTGATGCTCTGCCAGTGCTCTTATCATTACAAGCACTTGGTAACTGGAGGGAAATGCTCCTTTTTCTGCCTCAGAGCCTCAGTAAGGGCAGGGTCCTGCCTTGCAGGAGGGACACAGGTAGGAGAGTCACAACCTAGAAAAGCTCCAGGTATTCCTCACGTGTCTTAAGGTGCACTCAGTGCCAAGTTACACCAAAAAGCAGATTATCAATGATATTGATTTATCCTTCAACTTGATACAATGCCCAGATAGCTTAGAACCAAATATAAATTGTTATCTAACCTTAAAAGTGCTAAAAATTCTTGAAACATTGATGGTAATGAAAACATAAATATGAAGGAGAATCTCAATTTCTCTACCATATAACTATATAATATATAGTATATATATTATATAGTTATATATCATCATGGTCAGGCTTCGTGAACGAAGATTTGAGAAGGGCACTACCCACGCTTTCTGCAAGCTGCTGGTGGCTAAAGAGGCCGATACGGGATAGGCAGGTCCGGTCACAAAAGGCACAGGGGAACGTCTCCTTTGGTGATATTGGTGAGGAACGGTTCTGTCTGCATTGTCTTTTCTCCTCCAGACTGACTGTGCTGCGTTCTCAAAGGAAGCAGCAGCGTCGGGAATGGTGTGTCTCCATGAATCCCGATTGGAGGCCAGAGTGGACCATTGGGGCAGTCAATATGGCCAAGGCTGAGCTGTTGTTTCTGGCAGTCCTTGTATCTCCTCTTCGGGGCTCCTCTCTTGCGGCGGCCGGTGGCGAGTTCTCCACAGAGCACAATCTTCGGGAGGCAGTGGGTGATCCTCCATCCTGGAGACGTGCCCTGCCCAGCACAGCTGCGTTCTCAGCAGCATGGCCTCCATACTGGTGACCCCTGCCTGTTCAGAACAGACACATTGGGCATGTAATCAGACCAGTGGATGTTTAGGATTGAACGGAGGCAGCGCTGATGGAAGCGTTCAAGAAGCCGCAGGTGGTGGCAGATGACCCATGATTCAGACCCATATAAAAGAGTAGACAGTACAATGGCTCTGTAGACACTGATCTTTGTACTTTTCTTCAGGTGTTTATTGGACCAGACTCTTTTATGGAGTTTTCCGAAGGCTCTGTCTGCCTTTGCTGGCCTGTTGTCTGTCTCTTTGTTGATCTTACCGTCTGAGGAAATGATGCTTCCCAGATAGGTGAACTGCTGGACTGACTTAAGCTCTGAATTGCCTATGGTGATGTGAGGACGATGGAAGACTTCCTGAGGTGCAGGTTGGTAGAGAACTTCTGTCTTCTTCAGGCTGACTTCCAGCCCAAAAAGCTCAGCAGGCTCTGCAAAGCAGGATGTGAAGAGCTGCAGAGCTGCTTCTGTGTGAACAACGAGGGCGGCATCATCAGCAAGAAGCAGCTCTGGACAAGGTGATTCAGGGTCTTGGTGTGGGCCTTCAGTCACCTCAGGCTGAGTGGGCTTCCATGGGTACGATATCGGATGGAGATGCCGTTTTCTTCATCGAGCTCTGCTGTGTCTCTTTGGAGCATCATGCTGAAGAAGGTTGTGAATAGAGTTGGTGCAAGAACACAACCTTGTTTCACACCATCGGTTATTGGAAAGGGCTCAACCTCATGAGGGCACGCAAGCTTCTCCCCCGCAACAAGGGGGTGTCCCTGGAGAAGATATAGTTATATATAGTTATATATAATATATGTAACTATATAAAATATAGAAATTATATGCATATATATACACACATATATACATATACACATACATATATACACGTATACATACATATATATACATAACATACATACATATACATATATACATATATAAATATACACGTATACACATACACACATATATACATATACATATATATATTTAAAAAACCCTATCTCTGACTTACTGGCCATTTCGAGCCATTCTTAGGAGGATTTATTTTTTAAAAATCCAATCAAAACCAAGTGTTCACGTGTAAAACATAAGCATTTCTTATACAGCAAAGAGTTAGGCTAAAGCAATGTTAGCCATATCATTATTCCCATTTAAATGTTCAGAGACTCATAGAGCCTTATGAAAACAGAATTATGTGTCTATTCAGGCAGCTTTTTCCTTCCATGATCAGATATTTAAAGACAAAAATAAATTTTAAATAATCAAACCTGGTATGAATATCATTCAGTAAAACTGACTCTCAGTTTAGTAAGAGATTTCCAGAATTTCTTTCATTTCTAGCCCAAGACAAAGTAGAAATAAATATACTAAACAAGTAATATTTTCATCTCTGAAACATTGAAAAAATTCCAAAATATTCCTTGGCAAATTTCTAAGGGAACAAAGTGAGTTATCACAAAGATAATTCAGAGCATCTCCTAAGAACTACAGGAAGGAGGATGGTTTGTCAAATTTTTTTTTGCTCTGAGAAAAGGGGTTTATCACTGTATTTAAATGTAATTCCCTTGTGACTGTCATTTCTAACTGTGTTCTTCTGCAACTTTAATTCTGTGGTTATACCTGAGGAATATCTTGCAGTTCCATGAGTGGTATCAGCAATACTGTGATTTTTTTGGTAATGCATGAATAGAGAATAATCCACAGGCTTTGGAGTTAAGTTTCTCAGCTGGGACATCAACATCTTAGTTCATAACCAAGGTGTTTACAACTAATATTTGTCACATTTTTCACAGAATTACAGAATCATGATTGTGATCCTCAAAATCCTTTCTCTAAAGCACAGGTACAGGGCTAGATTTTATATAAAAGTTGTAGCTGCTCCTGCCAAAGTTGAGGCCTGAAAAAACATAATTCTTGCTGTTTTCTGGAAATTAATCTTCACTATCAAACTCAGTGTCAGTAATTTGCATGTATTTATATAAATATGTGTTGAGTCAGGCTCACTTCAGCCCTTTGGTGATGCATTTCTGCTCATAAATCCTCATTTGCCCTTGTGAATTGTAGGAGAATAAAGATGAAGTGAAAACCTATTTGTACTTTGAGCCCCAAGAGAGCTTTCTGGGAGGGGTAGGAATAATTCTCATAATGCACATTATACTGAATTTCAATCTATTTATTCCCTGCATGTAAAGTCTGTGTTGCCGTTTCTCAAACTTGCCTGAAAATATTTAACAATTACCAGAAATTTGTTAACACTTTAACAACAATCTACTTATTTGTTAGGTGTGGGGAACATGTTTTGTCTCCTGAGATGCTGTTCCATTCTGAAGGGAGTACTGTGCTGGTTTAAAGGCGAACCAGCAGGGGAAATGGACTCACCATGAGAGAGATTATAAGTCAGAGCTAAAATTCAATAATAATATTACAATAAATGCACTGACACAAAGAGAAATTGCTCTCAACTCACAAACCCAGCAGTATAACCCAGTGTCCTGGGGCACAAACCCAAAGGGGGTTTGTTTGCCCTTGTGCTGAGACCCGCGTGGTTCCCCCAAGTCCAAAGCAGAAGGAGTGAGAAACCTGTTGGTGCAGGTGAGGGCTGGAGTCTGGTCGAGAGTGGTGGTCTCCTCCTGTCGAGGTCCTGCTGCTCCTCTGGATCTGACAAGTGGTTCCCGAGGTCTTCCCCCCCACTTATGTACCCTCAGGGAGCCCCCAGTCCCTCCCCCAGGGCGGGCACTCACACAATGGGTGATTAACTCTGGAACCAGGGGGTATTGTTGAACTGTTGATGGCCCATTGGCAGCCACGCCCCCCCAGGCTGGGTGTGAAGGTGCCAATGACTCCCTGGGCAGCTGCTGCGAATGGTCCATTGTCCTTGGGGAATGAATAGAGGGGGTAGAACGCACAGCTTTGATCACCCCCACACAGTGTTAGCTGGTACCTCCTGCTGAACTAGGACAAGTACTTAGTAAAGTCACTTTGTGTAAAAAATGCTGCCAAATCTGGGTTTTCTTAACAGTACTGGCTGCTGTTGAAATATTCATTTTAACTTTAATTTCCCTGTATAAAGGAGACAGAAACTCCATTCTCTGCCTTGCCCTGCTTGTCTTTTTAAAGGTTAAGAATTGCAGTACTTAAATAGACCAAAATTGGTCTCATTTACTTACTGAGGTCTGGCAAGGCAATAATTTTGGTTGGGATCTCAGCAGGTTTTGTGGGGAGGGGAAAAAATCCAAAGAAAATAATAAAAAGCTTTAAAAACCTCAACCAAAAATAAAATAAAAGGAAAAAAAATCCTCAACCAAAAATAAAATAAAAGGAAAAAAAATCCTCAACCAAAAATAAAATAAAAGAAAGAATATTTATCTTACTATTTTCTGGGGAAAGGGAACAGAGTTTAACATATTAAATAATGTTTTTGTCATGCAGGTAGGACAGGTAAAGGAATCATCCTGTTTTCATCTCAGCTCTTTTAATTTTGACCCGATACCATTTACATTCTCTCTTTTGGTTTTCTCTTTTTTGTATCTTCCTTTCTGAGCTCCCTCAGGGCGTGTGTAACATGATGCTAAAGAACTGTCGTATTTCTGATGTAAACAGGCAGAGCATCAGTGAAAAATAATAAAAAACCTGTGAGAAATCCAATTAATTTTGTATTCTGTGCAAAGTAAGCTCCAGTTTTATCCCATTTTTCCCTCAGATTTGGATCTGGACACCACTAAGAAGGAGGGAGCCCTCAGGAAGAACATTTCTGCTCAGCTGCAGAGATAGCTTAAAAATACAATTTTTTCCTTCTGTAAAACTAAAAAAGCTGTCAGATTAAATACATTCTTATTCATGTGAACATATAAAGGTGAGGCTGAGTGATGAATCCATTAAATACACATTATATTGCTTACAGAGGAGGAAACAGAACTCAGGAGTTCCACACTGTATTTCAAGTGGGTTCTTTTGCTCTCCTTGCCTACGAGCTTCTCCCCAAGTTCCCTCTCCTGTGCACACAGCTCCCAGTGCACTTAATTAAAGGAATGCAAATTCCAGCAAGCCAAAGAAAACACCAGTAGCCTAAAAAGGGAGCAGAATAAATTAATCTGTTCCTCTGAATTTGTTTTGGAATTTTGTTCCCTTTGAATTTTAAATATTAGAGGCAGGTGAGTGTTGAGTGGTTCAGACCCGTAAAATATTCAACAATAATGTGTAGGAAAGTCTACAAACTAATTTCAACAGGTCAGTGAAAGATGAATTCAAAGTTCTAAACTGACTTTTTTATTCTAGAGAGGAGAAATGCCTCTTTAATCTCCCCTTCTACATAGTGGATAATTAGCGAGGTGGCAATAATTAAGCAGAGCTGCCAAACAAGCAGTTTATAAATACTAATACTGCATAGTCTTTTCCTAAATTTTCCCACTCTCCAGGCTGATATTAGGAATTTTGACTAATCCAACAAGAACAGGGAACAGGATTTCGCTATTTTTTGGGCACGTGGCTATTGAGCAGATAGCAAAATAAATTTAAAATAAAACACACACCTGACCTAATAAACCACAGGTTTTCTTAGAGCCACAACAAGATTGAATAGTAATAGTCTGTTCCACATTACTTATTATTACAGGGCACAACAAAACAAATTTATGGTTGATTTTGTCCTGTCAATTCTCTTTATTTCTTAAAATCCTGGTTTACAACTCTTAAGGGGCTTTCTTGCTAAGGGCTGGAAATCCCACCCTGAAGTTCCCAAGGCTGGATTGTCCTGTTTAACATGCACAGCAGGTGCTCCCAGCAGGGTGGTTTGTTCCCTAAGCAGCATGTTAATTACTATCTTTATGCTGATGGTATCCAAAGAGAAAAAGTGTATCAAACAGTTCATGTGGGCTTAGATAAATCTGTCTCTAGCCTGGCAAGACCCTTATGGGATGTTAAGTGTTGAGTGTGTGCTCACATTGAGGCAGAATGGATTTTATTTGGCTCTGCTGCCAAACAGCAGCACCTCATTTATGGTTCCTTGATTGGAGATAGAAGATTGGCTCCTCACTGCATGGTCCTGGTGTTCTGCCTGGCCCTGATACTTCTGCTGAGAGCCACACTGGTGCCTCCTCATCCTCACACACCAGGCATTCACCAAGGGGAAGGACATTGCAGCTCCAGCACCAGCTGCAGCCCTGGATTGGTGACCCACCAGGTCCAAGGCTGGAACCCCATAAATCATAGTTTGGAGGCCTTTCTGAGCTGGTTGTTGCCCAGCTGTGGCTGCACAGCATCCAACACCTCCAGCACAGGCTGAAGATCAATCCAAGAGGGTATCTGAGGAGTTACTTGGCTGGCTGTCAGAGGATCCTGAGATACTGGCCCATGGTCAGGACATCAGCTCCTTCAGGAGGCAGAGGTGGTTGATGCCACCTAAACACCTGGAGCAGCTTCTTGACAGAACATTGGATAAGTTTGCGGTTTTTTTTGATGAGTAAATCTGTGTGAATCTCCCATTTTCCCTATGATTTCTCCAGAGCTCCCTATTTTCAGGAATATGATTTTAGTTATTGTGAGGAGCTGCTTACTTAACAGTTTATTTGATTCCTTTAGACATCTTTCACTTGTGCTGACAGGAATTGCTGTACCTCTTGAACTATTACTTGGAAAAGCATTTATTTCATTTGACTTATATAAGTGTTTTATCTGAACTTCCTTTAGCTTTTGTGAAACCCTCTGGTTTAAGGGAATGAACAATGGAGTTGAACAATACTCAGCTGATATTTGCCTTGAAATTCAGGAGAGATAAAGATGGATCATGGTCCTCAGTGTCATTATTGATCACATAATGGCAATGGAGATAAATTATATGGTGTTATACTCACCAACAGGCAAACTTTAATGCTAGGATTGCTTTTCAATTTTCTATTTATTTTCTAATAAACTGGATCAATAGACTCCTGCCATTACTCCCACTGGGCCTATTTGTGGTAATTTTTCTAAAAACATGTCCTACAGTCAGCACTGATCACTGTTGGAGATGTGATAGGAAGTAGCTTTGCAGTATTGTCATTGAATGTGTTATTTTATTTTCAAATTATCCCAAAATGGAAGGGGCCTCAAAGCCCATCCAGTGCCATCCACTGTCATGGGCAGGGACACCTCCCACCAGCCCAGGTTGCTCCAAGCCCTGTCCAGCCTGGCCATGGACACTTGATTTTGCTAAGGGTGGTCTCTGTGTTTCTAATGCCCTCCCCCTTCTCCCCACACCCCCTGCAGCATCACTGTGCCCACCACATTACAGTCATGTGCCCAATTCTTGCTGACTTGGCTAATCAAGCCACACATTGTCACAAGGCTCTGATGGAATCCTGAATTAGGAGCTGAGAAATGAGTGTTACTTCAGCTGATGTCTTAATAGTGTAATTAAATACAAATAGTTGGTTGCCCAGTGTAAGTCCAAAACTCTCCATAACCCAGGTCATTAATTATACACTTATAATTGTTATTCATTAAAATCTGCCAACATCTACACCTTTATTTAGATGTCCAGTGTCCTTCTAGGACCTGAGGCTGAAACTTCAGGCATCCTCCAGAAGGAGAAAGGAGCAGGGAAGCATTACAGATTTTTCTATGTATCTTCGTATCTCTGTATCTCTGTCTGTCTGTCTGTCTGTCTGTCT
>JAJPCS010000410.1:533506-543931 GCA_021164005.1 Willisornis vidua nigrigula | reverse complement strand
TCTATCTATCTATCTATCTATCTATCTATCTATCTATCTATCTATCTTTATATAAGGTTGTTAGCCTTATATCCCTTTATCTTTGCCAGGAGGAATATGCTGCCCATGATGGTTTGAGTGCCTTCTTCCCCAGTCCTGGGCCCCTTTCATACCCTCTCAGCTCTGGCTCTTTCCTTACCTTAGTGCCAAGCTGCAATGTGAGAACTGTCAGAGCTCTGGGAGCTGTGTAGTGGCTCCCCTCAGTTTTCGTTGGCATCAAGGGCTGTTGTTCATTGGAGTGTCTCCCCGTGTTTGCCAGGCCATTTCTCCAGATGACATTCACAATGTTTACACTTCTATTGTTATAAAGTCATCAGCATTTCAGCACTAAACACTGCTACAATAAACAAAGTTAATTACGCTCAAGGCAAGCCCAGAAAAAATTTGAAATCCTGTGTAATTAGGCCAACACAGAGCCCCTTTCATCAGACTGTTTTTGTGGCTGTCCTTGTGGTCATGCTCTAAATAAATCATGTTTTTCACCTGAAAACCCATCTTAGCAGCTACTACAGTGGCTGAAAAGCAGGAAACAAACTGTCCAACCAGTTTGCTGGGTTAGAAAGGAGACCTTAGTTTATTAACAGTGCTCTGGGTGCAAGGGGGTCACTCCACAAAGCACCCAACACAGCAGGTTCTACTCCTGGAACTTAATACATATTCATGACATTTTATTACATATTCATTACATTTCCCAAATACATGCACATATGCTAATCATTTCCATGGACCTATTGGATATGGTTCTGGATCTTCTCATGAACCTTTTCTCCTTGAGGGTACCTCCAGCATGTGATCAGGTCATGATGTACCTCTCTGATCATCCTTTGCTCTGCCACACAAGCCTTGCTCTCAAAACTAAGACATCAGATGTCCAGTGGCTGAATGATGCCAAATTAATCACTGATAGAGGAAATGAGGAAGCAATAGCTGGCACAAGACTGTCACTCACAGATGTGGGAATCAAACACTATTGTACTAAAATCAAAAGATTTTTCCAGCATCTTCTCTCACTGCTGCATAGATTCATTACTTAAAAAAAAAAAAAAATTAACTATAGCTTATTCAGCAACACCACCCCAAGGCTTTGAGAACTTTGCTGCAAATAAACTGGGCTGTACTTAAGGACCAAAACTGTTGTATGTGATTATTCAAAAGAGTTAATGGACTGCTGGTTGGAGGGAATTACCTACCAAGTAATCTCTTTTTAAAAATTAATTTAGTGCTTCTTTAGCAGTGCTGTGGATTCTGTTGCCTTTCTCAGTGCCTTGTGCCTCACTCAAAGCAAAACCTTTAGGGCTCAGGCCTGTCTAACTTGGTGTTTGCTCCATCAATGCTTTCTTTAGCTCTTCCCTTTTCAGCTTTTGTAGTTCAATCAGTTCTCCATAGAAAAAGCAAAGCTATCCTTGGGCTGTCCTTTCTATACTGCAGAAATTTTAGTTCCAAAAGGAGTGGTTCTGATATATATATAAACATAAATAAATATATAAATATATAAAAACAAACAAACAAACAAATAAATAAATAACTTATATATTTTTATATATATATATATGTAAAAAATGTATGTGTCTATGTATTTCTTAGTGTGGATTTCCCTACCCAAAGTAGCTTAAAAATTGAACCCTATTGACCTACAGATTTTATTGGTGCTGGAATAATATATGGATTGGGAAACTGCCCCAGGCTCTGCCTCAGATGTGCCTCCTAAACCCCTTGAGCCCCCTGTCTCCTGTCCCATGGCTGGTCCTAGACCTGTGGAAAGGTCTCAAGCAGATTCCTGAGGTCCTGGTTTGCAAACTGGGTTAGGCAGTCAGTTGGAAGAGCACAGTCCTTGGATACTCTGGAGATGTTGTGTTGGGATGCTGATTACTCTGGAAGTGCTTCCAATTACAAAGATTGCCTCCCCCAAAGGAAAGGAGGACTTTGATGGTAGAGAGTTCTCTCCAAGCAGTTGGAGATACAATAAAATCCTGTCAGAAACCACCATCAGTGCAAGGCAGGGACACAGCAGAAGGTCTCAAGATAACATTTACCAAGAAGCAGATAAGCCAGAGGCTTCTTCTTCCTTAATTAAACTTAATTATGTTGTCCTTCTCAAGTTTCTTCATTCAGGAGTGACTGAAGCCATTGGAATTTTCACTGAGTGGCTTTCAGGAGAACTGCACTTGCAGCAGGTGGGCAAAGCTGGTTCCAGGTTCACTCATTCCCACCAGGACTGTACTTTGGGGTATTCTGGGGACACTTTCACAAATCTTTGGGAATATGGACAAAGCAAACAAAATTATCTCTCTGAAAAAACATCTCTGGTAAAATTTTTCACCCTCTCAAGAGCTCTGGCTGACAGAGAGACTGTTCTGATAATTAAACTTTTACCATTCAGCTGATAATTTCTGAGGCAGGAGCCACGTTCATGCATATTCAAAAAGGAGTTTGTTTTTGCACACCCCCTGATTGCCATCTCTCAATCAACATCACAGCGTTGCCATTATGGGCTCACAAAGCCTTTCCTTGCTGGCAAAAATCTTCTCTTTGCTTCAGTGGAAATGAGAATGCAATTATGGATATTTATGACTCTGCAGAATACAAATTTTAACAGACAGCCATGGAAATACAGTGATGAATTTTGGGGTTCTGGCAGCCCATGTTAATTGTTTGCTAAAATTGACTGTTTTTAAACATGTTTGTATTTGTCTGACAATATGATAATTCAGGCATTGGGCATTTCAGGGATCAATTGCTGCCATTATCAAAAGATAAATGGTTAAGACAACAGCCATCTGTAGTGACTGCATAGCATGAATCTGCTAAAGCAACTTTTGAGTTCCTTATTTATTGATTTTCTCTTTATAATTTTGCTAATTTAAATTGCTCCTACTTATAGAAATATTAAAAACATTACTTATTTAAATAAACTGCAACATTAGGAAAGCACTTTCTGTAGGTTTTATTTGATGATATGGATAATTCCAATTTGTTACACATTCAGTGTGGATTTCTGGCTTGTGGTTGTAACTTTTAGGAGAGCAATTCTATACACACAGCAGCAAAATAATACACACAGTGGAAAGAGGAAAATTGGATATGTTTGAAAAACTGCTTTTCTCAGTGTTCCACAAGTCAGGATTATTGATGACAAACCCTTTATGTTTAAATGATAAACTGCATGATCTAATGATAAGCAATTTGTATTGCCAGGTTTTTGGTAATATGTTTAAGAAAAGGAATAGGTAAACAAATAGAATTTGCTCTTTGTCCAGAATAAGAATTATGAGTTTATTTTCTATTCTGCAAAATGGTGGAGAATAAATCCCCTTTGAATGGCTTTAATATTTTTAACCCAAAAGATTTTGGCTCAGATCTAGACTGAATAAAGAATTAAAAGAAAGGAATTGATCACAGATAACCTCCGGGATTTAGTTATTAATTTTTCCCTTTTGCTCAGTGATATCTTTCTGTCCTTTTTTTTCCCTTTTAATTCTGGAAGAGTCTTTGCCAGCTTCCCCCTTTGATGACTCAGTACAAACTCCATGCATTTATCTGTCTGCTACTACAGAAAAAGATACTTTTCCTTTTCTTTCTCCATCTATTTTGAGCATCTCACTTTGTCAGAGGCACAAATTATGTGTGTGTCTAAGGAAGTCTGATAAGGAAGATGCTCTCAGCAATTAATAGCAGCAATGCAAACCAAACAAATTTCATCTGCTCAAGGTCCCAATTATTTCTGGAAGATACTTTGGTCCATGCAATGTTATAGATAAGAAAACTAAAGGGAGAATAGTCTGTGTTGTTTTATCCTGTAACCAAACTGGGTATTTAGAAATAATTGTGCACTACAGAGGAGGAATTATTCTGACTGTAGGGACAGAAACCCACTTTGCCTTCCATTGTCCTCAGTGAGGTGCTCATTGAAGGCACATTGATAAGTAAGTCCACAACCTCTAGGAATTTGCCTATATAGCCACTACTAATTAATTGCCTGTATAGCAATTAATTGCCTGTATAGCAATTAATAATGATCAAGGTTGAATGTTCAAATCTGCTCTGTTTTCAAGGGACATCCTGGGGTCACAGTTTGCCCAAGCTCAGTCATTTTGTCTCAGCACTGAAGCCAGTTGTCTGCATCCTCAGCTATTCCCATATATCCAGAGTAACAACTTCCCTGGAACTGTAATGATGGTCTCTTCAGCAGGGGAAGTGTATTTGCAGTCTCAATAGTAAAAAATCCAAATTTCTCTAACTATAATTAGTGATTCCCACAGCTCCCCTCCTGCCTCCTTTAACATGCAACTCTCACTTCTGCGTGGAGCCTCATCAGTTCAATTTATATCTTTCAATGATGAAACACAAGAAGAAATTTCTCACTCTGTTTCCTTGCATTGGTTTTCATTGTTGTTTTTGCTACAAAACACTCCTGTAGTCTCCAATTAGGGTTCTCCTTTCACAAAGGCACTGGAGCTTTGGCTGCTTCAAAGAGAAGAGATAAAGCCTTTTGAATTCTGAGTTATTCTTACTCGGGGGCTCTATCATAGCTCAGCTGATTTTTTAAGAAAGGTCAATATTCTTCTCAGTGGTTCCCAGTGTCGAGACAAGAGGTAACCAGCACAAGCTGGAAACAAGAGAAGTCCAGTGAAACACAGGGAGAAGGTTTGGGTTAGGTTGGTTCTCTTTTAATCTGGGAGAGTGTTTGAACCTGGCATAAGGTTCTCCAGAAAGGCTGTAGAGCAGTGGGAGGGTTGGTCTGGATCCATCCAGAGGTGTCTGGAACACTCAGCCCTTCTGAGGTTCTCTGGCATAGAGGATACTTTTCAGGATTAAGCAAACTCAACTTTGGAAAGGCTCCAGATGTGTATGAATTTGTGCCTATGAAACACCACAGCAAAAGTATGCTGAGATGATATTTTTAAAAAAGCCAAACAAACCAAACTTTCTGACATTGTTCTGACTTTCAGCTGGAGTAACATGCATTTTGTTAGGAATTCTTTCATGCTGTTCCCTTCCAACATAAGGCCAATCTAATTACCACAACCCACCCCTAAAAATGACTTTTGGAGTTAGTCTTCCAATTTGGCAACTATCAAATGTCATGTTTGGGGTGTTTTTCATTTAAATATAGACAATCCTAGAGACTGCACCGAGCTGGAGGTAAGTGCAATTTCCCACAGCTATATGGGCCCTCAGGGAAAATTCCTTACCCATGGCAGGGAGTTGGGACAAGAAGATGTTTAAGGTCCCTTCCAGCCCAAACTGTTCTGCAATTCCATGATTCTCCTGGAGTTTAGGCTAATCTGTACTTTTATTCTTTTTCAATGTTTTTCTTCCTGCATTGTCATTCAACTCCCAACTCCTAATGTAGCCCAACCTTTCCAAGGACTCTGATTGAACTAATCCTGTTGAAGTTCAAAACATCTCATTGCCATGTCCTGCTGTGTCGCATTGATTTGCTTTAGGCAGTGTTTGCAAGCTCCATCCCAGCAACTGAAACTCTTGCTGTATTAAAAGAGTTATTAAAAATAGGTGCTGCTCAGTGGCAGATGAGAACCTCCAAGTTCTGATACAAATATCTATAAATATATTAACATTATTTATTCAAGATGGGTACTGTTTAATTTTAATTTCACATAGATTTTGGCAGGATACCAAAATTACTTGAATTCAACACAAGACTTACACTGACTATGATGGATAATCGTTTTAAATGCAAAAGATTCATGGATTCCTCCCAAATAGCCCAGAGTAATCACAATTCTTAGTGCTGTAAGGACATTTAACAGTGTTATTCTTCCCCCTCTCCCCTTTTTATGTCTTCCAGAATGAAAAAGTTTGATATCAACCCAATGATTTTGTGCAAATTTTCCTCTAGTCCACAGGTGTGCAATGTAAGAGCAGGTTCAGAGCTTGAACCAGCACTACAAGAGATCAGTTGTTTGAGTAAGATTAAACCTGCTGAGTTTTGCCCCTGTTTTCCTTGAATTGGGAGGAAAAATAATCCTCTTTCCACCCAATTTTTGGACATATTTTGGTTCACAGTGTGGATAACCCAAGCACATCCATGGTGTACCTTTCTCAGAAAGACACAAAAGAGTTTCCTCCGTGTTTTGCTTTAATCTTAATTTTTAAACCAGACCTTATCAATGCACTTAATGCATCTGTTCAGTCATGGGGAAATAGGGGATGAGGAAAGAGGAACGTGAGTTTGGGATGGAGACCTGGACAAGTGGCTTTGGGACACCTCCTAAGGAGAGCTACTTATCACTGAATATTGCTCTGCCCTTTGCAACAGAATCCGCAGATTTGCCTTTCTGGATTCAGACAAATTCAGAGTAGATTGAAAATAAATAGGAAACAAAATGGGAGAACCAGGAGTGTACTGATAAACAGATGCTGTGTTGGTTGATTTCCCCCCTTTCTTCTAAAATCAGCTTGCAGTTAGACTTAATAAACAGCATCTGCTTGTTGATATAATAGTAGAAGGAGTCCAGATTTCTATCTGGCATCATTATTGATTAACTTGCAGAAAGCTGGAGGCTGTTCAGCTCTAAAGATTTGATGCAATGCTACTTGTAGATATGTGTAATAAGAAAAAATGGAAAAAATAGAATTTTACTAGTTGAAAAAAAAATAAATAAAGTGAATGCTGGTCCTTAATATTGTAAATATGTCAAAATCCTGCTTTTATTAAAAGCTCAGCCCCGGAGAAATTTCTCTCAGTCATGTGTATTACTATGAAGTCTTGGAGAACTGAGGAAAGAAAAGGATGGGAGAGGAACAATGTATCTGTCAATCTTCAATCAGTTACTTTGCTGCTGATGACAGAAAAAAAGGATTGAAATAATGGAATGCATGGTATAAAAAAATCATGAGCAGTTTCCTCAGCAATGTCTCTCCCCTGGTTTGTGTAACACAGCTCTTAGCCAGGGTAGTTTATAATCACACTCGGAGGTGTTTGTGCCTGTGTGCCTCAGCTTTATGCTTTAGATCATGAGTTGGAGTGTTTCCTTTGTTTAAATATCAAAATTGTTTTGCTGCCCACTGAAAAGTGGAATGTTGTAGGATTTTTGTTAAGCAGAAACTGCAGCAAGTGGATGGACAAGTGGGTGAGGTTGGTGAGTGGATCCCAGGGCCCAGCTCGATGCTGTCACCCCACATCAGGTAAAGAAATCCAAGTTCTCAGAGTTGTGGGTTCACATTTCATGGTATCATAACATCATCCAGGCTGGAAAAGCCCTCCAAAATGAGGGCTGAGAAGAGCAGCGAGGCTGGAGAAGGGACTGGAGCACAAGTGCTGTGGGGAGAGGCTGAGGGAGCTGGGGGTGTTCAGCCTGGAGAAGAGGAGGCTCAGAGGTGACCTCAGCACTGTCTGGAACTGCCTGAAGGGAAGTTCTGGCCAGGTGGGGGTTGGTCTCTTCTCCCAGGCACTCAGCAATAGGACAAGGGGGCACGATGGGCTCAAGCTTTGCCAGGGGAAATTGAAGTTGGAGAGCAGGAAAAACTTCTTTGCAGAGAGAGTGCTCAGGCATTGGAATGGGCTGCCCAGAGAGGGGGTGGATTCCCCATCCCTGGAGGTTTTTCAACTGAGCTTGGCTGTGGCACTGAGTGCCCTGATCTGGCAAAGGGACTGGAGTTGGACCAAGGGTTGGACTTGATGATCTTGGGGTCTTTTCCAACCCAATTGATTCTATGATTCTATGATTCCATGATCATCAAGTCCAACCTTTGAGCAAATACCACTGGGGCCACTAAAAAGCAGCTACACATTCCTTGGATACCTTCAGGAGTGGGGTCTCAAACCTCCCTTGGCAGCCCCTTCCAGTGCCTGCCCACCCTTTCCAGGAGGGAATTCCTGCTGCTGTGCCCCCTGCCCCTGCCCTGGCCCAGCCTGAGGCCGTGCCCTCTCCTCCTGTCCCTGTGCCCTGGAGCAGAGCCCCACCTGCCTCCAGCTCCCCCCTCCTGGCAGGCAGTTGGAGGTTACCACTGGAGCAGTGTCTCTCTGATGAAGTCCCACCCTTTGGAAATGATGTGGACAAAGTGGCTCCCAAGGGGAATTCCAAGTCTTGGAGAACCAGCTGTGTGCAATTTCCAAGAAGTGTCAAGAAACCAGAGCTGTGTCATTTAGTTTACAGGTGGTTACAAAGGGTCTACTTCATGTTCCATAAATATGAACCATAAGATAGGAGTGTACAAAGCCTTTATGAGCAGATTATTTGAAATTTAGAGGAAAGAGACACAAAAACTCTCTGGGTGAATATTGGAACAAGCTCTCTCAAGTCTCTCCCAGAGATGAACTGCTAAAAGAATTAAACCAGGAGGCAATTCATGGTAGTGAGAATTTTCCATCTCTCCAGACTAACAGAACACTTCTCTCAATAAAGCACATTTCCCTCCACTCTGCAGGGTTTACTGAGTGTCACCCTTATGGGAGTGTCACAAATGCCATTGCATTTGATGCCTGTGCTGTTAAAAGCTCACCAAAATGTGACCCCCCAGTGCCCTGGTAAATGTCAGGTACAGACGTGCTTCTCCTCCACCAGCAGAGAACAAAACCTCAATAGAGGAGCCTTGAGGCTTTTATTTTATCTGGTAATCAAAATGCTACTTTTACTTACAGGTAATAAAAAGCAGCAATGAAAACAAGTCCATCAATTTCAAGAATAAACCTTTTATTTTTTTTTAAATTATTGAAACTGTGGAGTACTTTTTCTCCTTTATAAAACCAAACTGTCAGAACAGCAATTTTTTCCCAGGTGTATGAGGAGTTTTACAGTGTGGAATGTCAGCTCTTGTTTAGCCTTTTGTGGAAATCAGTAATACAGTTTAGGTTTGATTATGAGTTTATATGTTATTTACTTATTATTTAAATTGTGCTCATATATCAAATATTCTGAGAATTTATAGGATTTTTAAGCTGATATGCTCAATATAAATAATTCTGATTTTCCACAATTTTCATAAACATGTATGCAGAAATTAAGGTAGAGTCACTGTAGATAAAAGTAATGCCTCCCACAATTTAAATATCCATTTGCCTATTTAATTACTTAATTAGGGTGTTTAGGTTGTTATGTGGGTTTGGTTTTATTTGGTTTTCTTCCAGAAAATAACTGCATTTACCTGGGTTGTTTCCAGTGTTGTATCCATAAAATCTTGGAATAATTTGAGAAATATTTAATATTTCCCATGTTATTCTTCTCAGTAAAAATAAAAATTATAAACATTTTTTCTCATGTCCATAAACTTTAATGTGCCAAAAAACCTAACATACTGAAATAATTTTTTTCCTTACCTAATTGCCACTTTTACTTTAACCAGTCAAGGTGGGATATTAGTTTTGCTATAAAATCTTCCCCAAATGCATTTACTGTTCTGGCATTTGGAGGTTAAAACTAATTAGCCCTCGATTGGTTAACACAGATACAAAGCAATTTGTGCTGGTGTATTTTATATATATCTGTATATTCCTACTGAGAAATAAAATTATTTAGTTGTCAGAGCCCAGAACTTAAATAAAGGAAGCACTGAATTCTTTTGGCATCTTTTATTTCAATGAAAAATCTCAGTTTTGTAATTATACATGAAATTGAGAGGAGAACAAAGAGAAAACATTACAAACCCTACTTTAAAATATTTTTGGTGGTAACAGAATTTCTGCCCCATCCCTGGAAGTGTCCCAGGCCAGGTTGGACACGGCTTGGAGTAACCTGGGCTGGTGGGAGTTGTTCCTGCCCATGGCAGGGGGTGGCACTGGATAGGCTTGAAGGTCCCTTCCCATCCAAACCATTCTGAGATAATTCGAAAATAATTTAATATTTTAATATAGTATTAATATATTTATATAATTCATTATATATTTTATATATTTCATAATTTAATTTATGTTTATATATTTATAATAGATTGATATATATTTAATATTTTTATATATTCATCAGGTTTCCCAGTTGTATCACATAATACCTGTCAGGTTTGGGCATCTTGAACTTCTCTGCTGAACTTGCCACTGTCCTGCTGAAATGGGTTGTTGCTTCCAAAGCATTTCCCCTGTTTCAAACCATGATGTGCTACTATTACCATCTAGGTATTAACTACAGAGCCATTAAATCTGACAGAGTTCATTAGTATCCAATGAGATCATTAGAGTTGGTCCAAAATGCCATCAAAGTCCTAATTTCACACTTGGAGACTAAAGCATGGAACTGAAGTGAAATAATTCCATTTTCTTGTTTTCATGTAAAACCCATGCTACATGATGTATATATTGTAACAATGAGACACCTGTCATTTGTTTCTATTTCTACCAGTCTCATGGTTGGAATTATCCTCATGGAAAAAGAAAAAGAAAAAGAAAGAAAAAGAAAAAGAAAAAGAAAAAGAAAAAGAAAAAGAAAAAGA
>JAJPCS010000410.1:470431-514461 GCA_021164005.1 Willisornis vidua nigrigula | reverse complement strand
TCCATCCATCCATCCATCCATCCATCCATCCATCCATCCATCCATCCATCCATCCATCCATCCATCTCAGTTATGACAGTGCCACTCCTCAATGAGCTGCAGGACAAGCAGCCTTTCCACACTGCCCCTACCCTGGGCTTCAACTTGGGCGTGTTGGGAAAACAGAGGAGAAGAAAGAACCATTAATTTCCCACCTTCATCAGCTCTGTCATGCAATGGCCATCAGTTTGGGAACAGCTCTCTAGAACTGAGCCCATCCTTCAGGAACCCTTTGTGTCTCCTACTGAAATTCAGTAGAGATATTAAGAATTAATGCCTGATGAAAAATAAAGTGAAAAAAAAATGGTAAGGAATGGGCAGGTTAAGGAACAGGACCCACTGCCAGTATAACATTTTCATCTTGTGTCTCTGGGGAAGAAAACATTGATTTTCAGGTGTCAGGAAACAACATTTTAGAGCATCAAGCAAATAAGGTAAGGCAGGAAAAGGAGCAGAGTCTCCAGTGCTGGCTGCAAACACAGCAGGATTGGGATAACTTGGGCAAAGGAGGAATTAATAAGGAAAACACAGCAGTGGTGTTGTTACACCCGATTAGTGCCTCCTCATCTCCCTCCCAGGTAATCTTTCTGTCCAGGAAAGATTCCCTGTGCAGTCATAAAACTTTAGCAAAGACATGTTTCCCTGTCAGATTCCAGCAAGTGCTATGGAAATTCTCCTTCCAAAACATTTATGACTTTTATCTGAAACAGCGTTTAAAATGGGTTTTGGGAAGGTGGGTTACAACTGGCAATGAATATGGTGCAATTTCTAGTGGGAAATCTTTATTTTGGAGGTGACAGCACTGGTCAGTCCAGAGCTGGATATCATGAACCTGGCAGGCCAGAACCAATTAAAAATATTTACAGGTTATTGTAAACTGACAAGTAAATGTAAACTAAGCCCTTCCTTATTTTCCCTTAGAAGCAGCAAGTTGAGGAATACTCCTCCAGTGCTTATGAATTTTGTTAGATAAAGGTATTATGATGAACTCACCTAAACCCAAATGGCCTATGGGCAAAATAATAACATTTCTTTCCTGCTACACAATGTACCAGATTTCAGGATATAGAAAGATATTCTCAGAAATTGAGTCTTAGGTCAGTTCTCAGGCAGAAGGTGCTTTCATTAAAAGTTTTCTCTCATGCAGAAAGTGTGTTTGTGAGCCTGTGTGTCTGGGTGTGTTTGCAGAGCTGTTTGTGTCTGTAGGTGTGGAAAAATAAACCCACACAAATACTACACAAGTACATGGAATAAAAAGTATATCTCACATTTTATTTTTATCTTATTTCTGCTTCAGCTGCTTCGAACTGGTTAGGGCAAGGAAGCAACAACAACTCCAATTTCACCTTCTCTGTACCTTCATTTCATTAAACTGTGTGTAATGATTTCCCATCTGCGAGAATGGCAACATGAAGATCTGCTTCTCCAGTCATAAACAGCCTTAGGAGAGTAAAAATTACACACCTTCTTGGGTCTGATCTCCTCTTATCCTTTCAGGATAAAGGATAAAGGCACCTGCTGACAATTCACCTTTCAGCCACTTCTTCAACTAACAAACATTTCTCAAAATTTAAAAATATTTTTTCAGTGCAAAATCCAGATAAAGCAAATTCCACAGACATTTCTCAGTGTCCCAAATGGGCATTTCTTTATGCTCTAAACTTCTGTTTCCTTTATTACTATTATTTTTATTAGTCTGTATTAGCTTTAGCATCATGCACTGGCATTATAAGGCATTGTTGCAGTGGGGCATGTCCCAATATGATCAATTTTTCACCCACATCCCTCAGGGATCTCTATTTTTGCTTAGGTTAACTCTAATTTGCCATATGATTTCTTTTCTTGCTACCAAACATTCCAAGCATTTTTTCAGCAGGGTAATATTGGAGTGCAGGTGGACTGCAGAAATCCTGTTTATTCAGATACCTTTCATTTCTTTGACAGTATCTAACATGAGGGTGGTTGAATTGAATTTTATTGTCTTTATAAAACTTGCTCAAACCTCCAGATAAAATGCACAAAATATATTAAACCTGCTTCAATCTTCCAGCTTGTTCTGGGTTCAATGTGCTCTGTTCTAATCTCTGTTAGAAACAGGAAAAAGAAAATAACAAAATCTGTGTGCCAGGCACAGCTGATGGTTCCTTTCAAATATATTAAACTCTTTGAATAAGGACTAATGCAGATAGGAGGCCTTTTTAATGAACAACTATCTCTTATATGTATTATTTTCTAGAGTTGCAAGGAATTCAGGGAGCCTCATGAGATCCTGAGAAAGCTCAGATGAACTGGGGAAAAGGGTTGTAAATAATCAGCAATAATTTTGCTTTCTGTTCAATGAGCACTTTAAAGGGACAAAGAAAACCTGCCCACCCAACTTCTGGATTTGGATAAAAAATGGCAGCAGAAAATGTGTTGGTTTAAGGTCAACCTGTGCAGGTTTCCCCTTTTGCAGGAAAGTTTTAGCTGTATAAAGGGACATAGATAATGATAAAATGTAAAAGTAACACACTTTGCTGCTTTAAAGCACATGTTACAGCAATTAGGAATGAAAATGGAAATAATTTGGGGGATCACTACCTGTGATGTGTTTGGCAGATCTCAGAGATCCCAAGGGGATGAAGCTGCCCAGTCCTCAGGCCCCTTCAACACTGTGCATTCAGAGGAGCCAAATCACCCCAATTAGAGAAAAGATCTCAATGGATGTCAGACCAATCTGATGGCATTCTAAAAATGAATCATGGTGTTAATTGTTGTGTTAGTCACATTTTGGGCTCCCTGTCTGAGAGGAGACATTCCCATTACTGATGTTTTATAATGAGAGAAATTATTTTAACATTATAAAACTAGGAAAAAACCCCAATAAAATCTTTCCAATACCACACATATGCAGTCTCAGAACAGAGGAATCATCCTAAATGTTCTGCATTACTTGTTTCAGAGCATGACATTTCCAAGGGTTCATACAGGGCAGGTGTGCTCAGAAAGGCAGAGAATATAATTGCAAGTGTGATCACACCTTTTAGCAGAGACATTTAGATGGAAAATGCAGAGTGCAAATTCTGGGCAGTGCAGGCACTTCACAGAACACCCTGACAAGTGCAAAATCTTCCCAAACACATAAAAATCCCTGGTGGGCTCAGCCAGCTGCTGAGTTCTGCAGCCACAGGGATGGGAGGAGGAATTGAGGCTGTGTGGAACTGATACTTTTATAATTAACACGACTCTAACTCACACCTACTCCTACCATTGAAAAAAAACCACATTTCAACATGGTATGTTATTTGTCCAGAAGAGAGTTATCAAGAGAATGACAACTTAATGAGACTTTACCTATTGGAGAATTTTAAAAGGCTTTGGAACGAGGAGAAATCCTCTAATAAAAACTATCCATGGAAAGTTTATTTTGAAAAGTGCAAATTGGTGTAAGTTTTAAGTCTAATTAAATGTTCTGGTGTAGGGGATAGTTACAGGCAACCATTTCTCTCTGGGATGAAAACATTTTTGTTTAAATGGCTGGTGGTGGAGAGCACCTGCCATGAAATCTTAATAATTCTTGGGTCAAATTGCACACCCTGATGAAAAATAATTGAATCTTCACTTCCTTCAAATACCCACTCTGGGTTTCAGAAGCAGAATGTTTAAAAAGAAGCAAAATTTCTGGTTTTCAAATGATAAAGAAAACTTTCGCCCCAAATAATCTGCTAAAATGCTCATTTAACCTCTTTACAATTAGTTAAACTGCAACTGCAATTAGGCAGTGTTGGTCACATGCAAAAAATACTGGATGACTACAGAAGATAATGACATTGCCTTGTATGAATATCACAGAATTATCACAGACTGTTCTGAGTTGGTTCATCGAGTCCAACTCTTAAGTCAATGGCCCACACAGGGGATTGAACCCATGGCATTATTACAGCCAAGTTTTAACCAACTGAGCTAATTCCAGGGTCACCCCAATGTCCCATAAAGAAAAATTCCTAAGGAAAAGGCCCAAACAGCTTAGTGTGGTTTGGACCTTCTGAGGAGAGAATTCCTTAAACACTTGGGTAGGCAAGTGGAGTGGTTGGTAGAAGGTAATGATTAAGGAGGCCACAGATGGAAAAAGCTGACATTTTCTTTATTTTATTCCAGTTTTCTGCCACCTTTCCTCTTAATGAGGGTTTGGAAAAGAACGTATAATTTGGAAAAGTGAACTACACTCTTTGCACCTTTATCCAGCCCAAATCCAGCCTGTGCATTGCTACTCACCAGGATTTGCTGCTGTAGACTCTGTGCCCTGCATCTTCTGCATCCTGAGCTGTTGGTAAAGCAGAAGCTGCTTTGAAAATTGTGCTGGTTTAAAGGTAAATTGGGAGGAGAAAATGAACCCAATACAAAAGAGATTATAAGTCAGAGTTACAATGTAACAAAAATATTAATATAAATGCAATGGCACAAAGAGAAATTTGGTTTAACCCACAAACCCCAGCATTATAACCCAGCCCCCTGGGGCACAAACACAGTGGGGTTTGGTGGCCCCTGTGCTGAGCCCCACGTGGTTCCCCTGAGTCCAAAGGAAAAGGAAGGGACAAACCTGTTGGTGCAGATGATGGCACAGTCTGGTGGAGAGTGGTGGGCTCCTCCTGTCAAAGTTCTGCTCCTCCTTTGGATCTGACTAGTGGTTCCCCAAGTCCCCAACTCCAAGATTCTCTCCCCTCAGGTCTAGGTGGGACTGTCCAGTCCCTCCCCCAGGGCAGGGAGTTCCACACTGGGGGATCTGACTCTGACAGTCAGGGGGGATTTTGGAATTGTTGCTGGCCCATGAGCAGAGCTGAGCCCTCAGGTGGGTGTGGAGGAGCCAAGGACTCCCTGCAGGGGAGTTCTCCCAGCTCCTCTGCCAGGCTTCTTTCCCAGCCAGCTCCCAGCCTGAGGGGTCAGGTGTGCCCTGGGCAGCTGCTGCCAATGGGCCCTTGGGAACAGTTCCTGGGGAATGGCCCAGAGGGTTTAGAATGCACAGCTTTGGTCACACCCACACAGGGATAAACTGGTCCCAGCTTGCTGAACTAGGACAAAAATGTATTTGTGAACAGTTGGAAGTCAATCCTGTGACACAGCCATTTTAGTCCTCCATCCCAATTCCTGCTGTCAGAAAGGGTTTGGGGACTCAGACAGGGAACACATTGAAGCTCTTGGCAAAGCAAAATGTGTTAGAAACCTTAAATGAAATGCCATGTCCCATGAACTCTCTGTAAACAACAGATTCTAGGGAGGTTTTGAGATATATATGTATGTATGCAGGTATTTAAATATATATATACAGATATGCACATGTACACACACATATAGACACCTACATGGAAAGATACAGCTGAAAAGAACATGAACCAGAAAATTCATCAATTTTTTCCATCCATCCTTTCAGAAGAGTGAGATGCAGATGCTCCAGAGGCAGAGCATTCCCATGGCAGTCAAACCAGGGCTCCTCATAGAAGGACAAACGTTGCTTGGAAATTCATCATCTGGTTATATCATGATGTTTCTCCCAAAATATTCACTCCCTTCTCATAGTTAGAAAAAAGAAACAAAACACGGACTGCAAAGTAAACAGTTTTTACTGTTTTATTTATTAAAGAATAAATATTGAATGCTTCTCCTCTCTCTCCATGCCATTCACTGGACCTTTAACTAGACTATTAGGTTTAACAGATGAAGAGAAATAAGCTCCTATATTCTTTTAAGGCTAATTTACTCTATTGGCAATGCCATCACAGCTGGCAATAAGCTGCATTTAGAGTGAAAACAACTTTCCTGATGAAATGGATGAAGATGGGCAAGAGGTTCAATATAGATCACCAAGGAATGGCACTCTGGGAACCAAATACACTTTATTCGGATTAAATTGACAGATAAATCTTCCACCCCTCTTGTAAAAATTAAAAATAAAAAGAAAAGTACAAGCACACAGGTCTCAGTTGGTAAAAGGTCTTTAATTGGTGAAGCTCAGTGGTTAGTTACACACTTCTACATCACAGAGTGCAAATCATGTCTGTGCTAAATTAACATATAGTCATATATATTAATTAACTGTATTAACAACTTGATCTATACTCAGGAAAATGGGCTGAAGTTTTCATCAGTGACTTCAAAGACATTTATGTTGAACCTGTAAAACACATATCTGTGTATAAACATTGACAAAAACCCATGGAAGGTTTGGAAATTTAAGCCTTATCTCAGGAACTGCTTAGAGGTGAGGAGATAAAGAACAGACTAATATTGATCCCACAACTGTGACTCCTTTGTCACACAGTTCTTAACTTGTGTTGTCACCATATTCAGTATTCAACACATCTTCCCTGTGGAGGGGACAGTCCTGAGAGCTTCCCCAGAGATGTCCACACAATCTTCTGCAGCAGAACTTCAGGTTACAGGAGCTGATCCTAGACTGGTCATTGCAGTCAGTAAGAAGAAACAGCCAAGCACAACTCAGCAATATGAAAAGAGACCAGAGACCCAAAACCTTGGTCTTATCTCTCCCATTCAGGCAGGAACTCTGAAGTATTTTTAATTCCCAGACTTACTCCTCCAGAGCCAAACCTAATGTTCTTTCTTATGTGTGAATGATTTTGAATGACCTAAACTAGCAAGACCTGCTGCCCCTCGTTTCCCCTCGTTTTCCTTGCCACCCTCAGCCTATTGAAGTTAAAAATAAAACAAATTATAGACCTCTACTTTAAAAGCTGGGCACCCTTTTCCTGCCATCCAGGTTTGTTGTATGGATTTCTTACCCACCTCTTCATAAATCCTAAGGCTTTACACCAAGTAGGAGACCTTATCCTTTGGACTATGAGGGAAATTTATTTCCTAGTATAAGTCTATTTTCTGGGAGTCAGGAAAATACATTTACAAACTCTGAATGAGATTTGCAGTTATTTGGTACATTTTTGCAGTTCAAGCCACAGGTAATATCAGTTTATGTTCCCTGCCAATATCATACCATGTGAAATCCTGAAACTTTATTAAAAAGTACCAAACAAAAAGACAATACAACAAAGAACTAGGAAATGAGGAACACTCTGGTTTATTAATGTGAAAGTTTGAGAAAGACGTGCATATTAAACCAAGCAACATTATTCACAGAGAGGGAATTACTATATTAACTCAGAATGTTTTCTTTTCCTGTGAAATTCAATAATCCAGAGAATAATACACTTTATAAATCAGAAAATGTGTGAATTTAAAGTCACTTTACTCTCTATGTAATATAATTTCTAAATATGAAATTCTCATTCTCTTTTTCCTACCCCATAAAAACTCCAGATGAGGGTTTTGCCACAATTAGAGAAAGATTTAGGAGTCTGGATTGGCAGAGGGTTAAAAAAGACAACTGCCCCAGGGATGATATGAATTGCAGTTGTATTAATTTTGCTCCCAATTTCTTTTTTTTGTATTAAGAAAGGAAATTCTTATATAGAATAGAATCACAGAATCATTAAGGTTGGAAAAGACCTCTGAGATCATCAAGTCCAACCTTTGACTGAACACCACCTTGTCAACTAAACCAGAGCACTGAGTGTCACCTCCAGTCATTTCTTCCAGGCAGTTTTTGAGTGTTTTGTTGAAATGGAAGTTCTGGGTTTAGTGTAATCAATTCAACTAATAAGGTCAATTTGTTATCAGAATGTGCTGGCAGTACCAGGAGAGCAATGACATCATAAAGGTATCAGGATCACCAGGTGACTATAGATGATGTCATATTATTTGTAACATTTTGTATAATTAAGGTGTAAAGAGAATGATAAACTGTGCCTTAGTAAATTATTTTCTATCTAATTAATATCTTTCTGATAGGTCTCTTCTCACTGTCATGGGCTTGGTCAAGTTTTGATCTTATTTATACCACTATGAAACTCAGAAGTTTTATATCTGTGATTCTTCTAACACTGAAGATACTAAAACCCAAGTCAAAGGCATAAAGTGGGTTATCAGTTCTCCAGAGGTCACATTTCATGACAAGTTTTGAAGATATTTGTTGGTTCTTTTAGATGTTAAATTTGATGCTCCACTTAAAACACGCCGTTACTTTCCTTCCACTATTGCTGTAAATGGAAATAAAACAGTTGTTTTCTGTTTCTGTCATGAACCAGGAAAAACCAAACAGGACAAGGCATAATGAGGTAGAAGAAAAGTGGGCAAAAGCTCAGAGTGCTGGGGCTGCCTGGGAAAATTGTGGTCTCTGCTGGGACATGAGAGTGGCCAGGACTGAGATGTCATCTCGGTTTGAGATAGCAAACTGCTAACCCCCCCAAGTACAGAGAGAAAAGCCTCCCTCCTAACACCAAGGAAAGGGAGGAAAAGAGAGGGGAAAGGAAAAAAACCACTTCAGACCACGTTTATGCCAAAACTACATATATTTCTACAGAAAGGAAGAGACAATTAGAAGAGAGTACAAATATACACTCACACAAGTCTGCAACAACACATTCCCCTCTTCTTAATGAACACATTACTTAAGAAAGAACTTATTCCCCGGGGGGAAAAACCCAAGCAGAAAGCAGAGACCCAGAAGAACACATTTTACTTTCCTGAGATACCCTGTGAGCCAGTGGTGGGCCTGGTCCTCTCCATCCTCCCTGGGACAGCATCGTGAGTCCTCCCAAGAGGAAGGCTGAGAAGTGACTGCCTTGACCACTCCCACACTGGTTCCCACTTCCCTGGAGATGATGTCATAATGTGGCATGGAATACAAAATTAGTGGCTAGAAGAGGTCAGCTGTTAGCTAAGCCCAGCCCCAGCCCAAGTCAGCTGACAGCTTCGGCCTAGCCCAAACTTCAGAGCCCAAATCTAGGCCCACCTCGGTGAACCCATAACAAGCTCAGGGTGCTGGGGCTGCCTGGGAAAATTGT
The DNA here is from genome assembly GCA_021164005.1 of Willisornis vidua nigrigula. NCBI lineage: Eukaryota > Metazoa > Chordata > Aves > Passeriformes > Thamnophilidae > Willisornis > Willisornis vidua. The sequence goes on along the minus strand of JAJPCS010000410.1, from coordinate 505,531 downwards.
GGTCTCTGCTGGGACACGAGAGTGGCCAGGACTGAGCACCTGCTGCTTCCTGAAGGAGACTTTCCAAAGACACAGGGCTTTGTTAGCACTAATCATGGATGAGGACACACCTCAGCTCCCAGAGTGAAAGTTTCTTCTTCAAGAAGGGCAAAAAAGGTGCTTTTTAGCAAGCTAATGGATAAGGAAAATGAGAGATGATTTTCAGGCAACTGATTCTTGTCATAGAAACACACCAAAACAGGATTTGCAGATACTGGGTCACAAGCAGCACAAAAACCAGAGTGTGAGAACGGAGAGGGGAAATTATTTCCACTGAGACTTGGAAATAACACCGCCAACAAAAAAAAAAAAAAAAAAAAAAAAATAGCCAAAGGTTGTGAGAGCCAGAAGGCACAGCCAGATTGTGGAATGGCAAATTGGCCTCAGCAACAGGAAGGCTGAAGTTACCTGGTGCTTTGTGGTGAAGCAAAGCCATAGAGTCTCTTCTAGATTTGTATTCCAGGATAGAAAAACTCACATGCTTTACATTTTCTCTATTAAAATACAGTGGAGGGTTTTAAAGGGTTTTTAACAGTTTTAGCATCTCAGTGGTGTCCAGTGGGGATAAAAAAATCAAAGAGTGGAGAAAGCAATGCAAGACCCCCAGAGTATGATTTCGATGTGGCTGTGACCTGGTTAAATTGTGTGAGTTGTTTGGCTTGGGAAGCTGGTCCCTTCCCATGGGAGTGGGTGTCCTTTCCCTGGGTCTGAGGTGCTGCTCTCCACTGGATCACAGGATCCTTGGCTGGGTTTGGTGGGTCACAGTCCTCAGTCACTGCCCATCCTGCTCAGCACATGAATATTTAGTTACACGTCACCGCCTTGTGTGGTTCTGGTCCTGCATCCAACCCACCCAGAATCCCCTGGTAACTCCTGTACTTCCAAAATTTAAGAGGCATGTTTTGCTCAAGTGGTGAGTTAGCCTTGGCTGAGAGCCAAGCTGCCCCTCAGCTGCTTCGTCATTGTCCCCTCTCAAGGGACAAGGGGAGGAAAATAGGAAGAGCAGGGATATGAAAGCTCGTGGGCTGAGATCAAGACATGAAAGTTATTTATTAGTTACCATCACAGACAAAACAGATTCAACTTGGGCAAGTGATCAATTAAATTATGGAGTAATTTAATAATTATTTAATTTTTATTACTATCAATAATAAAAAGTATAATAACAGTTATTTTATTAACAATTAATTATTGCTATTTAATTATAGATTAATTATTAATATTAAATTATCTATCTAAACATAAATTAAAATCTATTTGGGCAGCAATGAGGACACAATTATGACACCACCTTCCCCCCATCCCTTCAGTGAGGCTCAGCCTCACTCCTTCACTGCTGACTCCTCCCCACCCCAAGCAGTGCAGGGGGAATGGGGGTTATGATCAGTCCACAGCAGCTCCCTCTGCCCTCCTTCCTCCTCCCTCTTCTCCTTCCCATGGATTGTGATCCTTCAGGATGAACCTGCTCCTGGTTCATCTTGTTTCAGTGATGACCATGTTGGTGGTGGTGAGTTGGCAGCTGGATTTGATGATCTTGGAGGTTTTTTCCAGCCTACCAGATTTTTTAACTAATTTACAGTTGATTGCCATATACAACTGATACACAAGCAGACAGAAGCAATTTTTCACTTATTACTAAGAACCTTTGGTGGAATAAATAATAAATAACTTAAAAAACAAACTTTGCTGCTGATGTGGTTTGGATTTCCTGCTCAATGTGCACCATGCTTGTGAGAAATGGGCAGATACATCGAGGACCTTCAAAATGATGTGTTGTTAATGATTTCTTGGAGCTGCCATCTCTCATTGCATGGTGGTAAAATGCCTTCCAGTGCCAGCTGGTCAGTTTTGCTGTTTAATTGGAGCACCCAGAGCCTGAAGTTGCATCTTCATCTAGACTACTATATGAGAGCAAGGAGAAGATTTGCAGAATTGGGGCTTGTCCCCCTTAGCCCTGACATGAAGAGCATGCTCAGTAAGTATTTTTTTCCTAGTCAATTATCACCACCTGTTTCTTTCTGGCTCTTCTTTACTCTTTTCCATCTTATTACCAGGCTATTGAGGCTACTTCAGGTTGAAAAGGCTGGTTCTTGATTCCTGGCTAAGGCTTTCCAAAAATCCAGCAGGGAAATTACAGTTGGGAATCTCACTTGGAGCACCACATTTCCTTTTTGTGACTCTAAACATTCTGCTCAGTCCATTCAAATGTCATCCAGCTGAAGAGCATGTTTGGGGTATCTACTGAGGCTTTGCCACTAGTGCTGGAATGGAAATATTGCCTGAACTCTGCAGGCACAGCTTCAAACTATAATGTATTTATTAGGGGAAAAATGGTATTTGCAGCATAATTGGGGTGGTGGTAACACATTAAAGTGCAATTTGAACCTGAAATTACCTCCTTTTGTAATTTCAGAAGTATCATAGAAGTGGCATCATGTGAAGTCTGAGGGGAAATCTGGATGTTATGATCACTAATGCTCTTTATGTAATGAGTCTAGAGACATGATATTAATGTAAGAAAACTCAGACTGACTTTTAGAAGCACTTTTTCTATTTTTAATGTGTGAATCTGTAATTTTGAAGATGTAACCATTAAATTACTATGAAGATGAGTCCTTGGGTGGTAATAGTTACCTGAGGAAAACATGCTGCAACATTTATTTTTGTTCATTAGTCTATGAAAGGCAGAACTGCTACAGGTGGGAAGGAGAGGGAGAATTGACTGGGTTGGTCCCTTCCAACCTCAGCCTTCCATGGTTCATGTTGCCTCCTTTCCACCCTTGAAGGTTTTTGGTCACTGACTGGGTCAAGCCCTCCTCAGGATGGTCTGACTTCAGAGCTGCCCCTGCTTTGAGCAAGAGCCTGGACCAGGCACCTTCTGAGAACCTTCACCTAATCCAGGAAGAAATGAAGAGAGACTATTTACAATGGCCTGGAGTGACAGGACAAGGGGGAACAGCTTCAAATTGAAAGACAGCAGGTTCAGATGACATATTAGGAAAAAATTCACAGAATCCCAGACTATTCTGAGTTGGAAGGGACCCACAAGGATCATCGAGTTCAACTCTTCAGTCAATGGCCCCCACAGGGGATTGAACCCATGACCTTGGCATTATTACAACCAAGTTTTAACCAACTGAGCTAATATTTGGTTTTTGGTAAACTCCCCCACCATAAAAATCATTAAATAACTATATTTATGTTATTTTTTTAAAACATAAAATCACAGAATCACTAAAGTTGGAAAAGACCTCCAAGATCATCCAGCCAAACATTAACCTGGCACCACCTTTAAACATGTCCCCAAGTGCCACATCCACATGGTTTTTGAACACATCCAGGGCTGGGCACTCCAAACCTCCCTGGGCAGCCCCTTCCAGTGTCTCTTCCAAGAGTGCCCAGAACTGTCCCCAGGACTGGAGATGTGGCCTCACCACTGATGATAAGACCCATCTGCTGTAGTTTGCACAAACATCCTCATTTTGCAAATGCTCAGCCAACACTGAATGACTCATCTGCTCTTTGTTCCCCTTCAGATGCTTTTACATCCTCGATGCAATTCCATCATCACCCAAGATTTTTCAAATATTTTGAAAAAAACCCTCATGGTGCTCAAAATTCAAAACATCACTTTCCTTCTTCCAAAATGCTAATAAGGATTTTAGCAACCACAAAACTGAGTGTTACATTTCTGACTGAATTACAGTGTGAAATTTAATTTCTGCTGGTGATTTACAAGTCAAATAATTCACTCGTTGCTTTCTTTTCATTTTTTTTTTTTGTTAATATTAAGCTGTATCTTTGTAACAAGGTCTTAAAGGAATGAATTAATGAAATAGATCTATTAAAAAAAAAAGAAAGAGAAAGAGAAAAGAAATAAAATCACAGGAAGTAAAAGATTCTGAAAGTTGTTCAGGAACTCCTGGACATCAGAAAAACTGAAATGAACAGATCTGACATAGAAAAGGAAGAAAGATTGACAAAAAACACGTGAAATTCTTGCTCAGGTAACTGTGTAGTTCTTGGCAACCACTTGTACACTTATGTCAGTACATAATAGTACCAACAGTACCAGTTCTCAATTGGCTTGATTTTGCCAAATAATGCCTTTTGCAAGACTCATTTTTCAACAGTTTAATTAAAGAAGCCTCAAATAAACAATACCACATTTTTCCTTTGGTAAGACTTTAGCTTTAGTTTTTTTATGATTACAGAATGAAAGGCCAGGGCCTATCACAGCTTTTTGACAGTGATTGATATGTCAAATTAAAGATCTATTGATGTTGATAAGAACTACGAGGTTTTAGTGATGAGGTTATTATGATGGGATATGTGTGGTATCAATTCCTGATGTCTTAGAAGAGAAAAATCAGTCTGCCAGTCTGAGGAGTTTAAAAAAAATCAGATTTTCCTGATAAAATTTAAATCTGAATCTCAGATTCTCATCACATGTACATGGTGGCCTCAGATATGCTGTCTGTGCTCTTTGATTTGGCTGAGACCTCTGAAATCACTGCTAATGTTTCATTGGAAGAAATTTATAGGATTTAGCTCTATGGGAACACTTATACATTTCCCATTTTTTTGATATTTTGTGAAATGGTTGCATTTAGCTGCTGTTTAGACCAAAAAAAGGCAAACAGGATTGCCCTTCCAAAGAGCCTTGGCTGTGACAAGTGAAAGGGCTTTTCTTAATACCCGTTGCTGAAATAGAAAAGGTGAGGATTAAAAATGAAAAGAAAGCCTTCAGGAATTATTCTAATCCATAAGAAGTATGAGTGGCTCATGGCAAAGCATCAAAATGAAAAAAATGTTGGAGGCAAAAGCAGGGAAAAAATTCTCAGTGCTGTGTTTATCCCAAGAACTGCAGAATTCTCCACCTGCTCCATGGACACACCAAGGATGGACATGGGCACACCAAGGATGGACATGGACACAGCAGAGAGGAAGGAGCTGGGAGTCAGGCCTGAGCTTCTCCTCTGCTCTGACCTCCTCCTCTCCAGCTCTGGCTGACACTCACCCTTGGGAGGCAATTAACATCACTCTGATATTAGAAGTATTTCCATGCTAATTAATTTCATAGAGTAATGTCAAGATTTCTGCAATACCCAACACAATGAGGGGGTTTTTTTGTACTGAATTACATCCAGCAGTTTGTTAAAATGGCACTTTAGGGTTTTGGAGGGAGATTTGTAAAGGCACAAATGAGACATGACTGTTACTCTAAATGTCTCCTTTTTTCCTTTTCTTTTTTCTTTTTTTTTTATTTAAATGATCTTGAATAATAACATTGTTTCTGCATAGGATCAATTAATTTTCACTCTGCTATGAGTTCTGTCAAATTCATCTGAACATCCAGAAAAGCATTATTAGACATGTTGCTCAAAATATCAATTTTTTACTAAGCAAGTAACAGACATAGGAAAGATTTTTAAAAAATGAGATGCTTTAAATTATAAGAAAATTAATCCTTTAATTAAAGTTGTATTAAGTTTTAATTCCTAATGAATAGCAGTGTTATATTTTGTCAAGGAAAGGTAAGTTGATCTTATTACTTTCATAATGACAATCTCCTAAAAACATTGTTATTTCCTTTCTCTCCCTTCTCTGCCTCAGAAAACCATCTTTAAAACCGAGATCCACCCTAAAGCAACTCAGCCCAGTGTTACCAGCCTGGAGTGGCTCCAACAGAAACATGTGCAGGTTGTCCAGGACAACAACCTGATCTCCACAAGTAGGACCTTGAATGTCACCCTTAGGGAATAGAGTGACAACGGGATAAGAACACAGCAACAAGAAAACAAATAGACTGAGCTCAGGTTCCTGAGCCATTGATTTTCCCAGAGTATCTAGTCAGTGGTTGCATGAAAGAAGGAAAACTGTGCTGAGTTGTTGGGGTTTCCCTGTTCTGTGATTTCCATGGGTCGGTCCCTTGCTTTGTGTCCTGGTAGGGCTTTCCTTTGTTCCAGAGGAAAAAGCCATGGTGAGGTAAAGTTACCTCAAGCAAACAATCCTCAGAGGTCTGGGGTGTCTGCAGAGGCACCACTGGAACTGTTGGGGTTTTATGAGGCCATGATTTAAAAGTCACAGGAACTCATTGCTCCCTTTTGGACCCCGATGCTCCTCCTCAGGCCACAGACTTCCATGTTCTGGTGGAAAGTCCAGGGCTGTGGCTGCTGTTCCTGCACAGCCACTGCTCTGCCTAAGCTCTCATACCTCCATTCCTTCACAGACCTGTGAGAGAGCTTGTGTTCCTTCAGGAGTCAGTGGGAATCCTGGAGCAGGGACACAAGTTGACATATGGCCCCTCAGGAAGCAGCTCCAGTGTGGCAAGCAGGGCACAGACACAGGCACAGTAACTTCTTCTCACTGGAACACTCAGTAGAGGAACTTGAGGTGGCCTAAATTCGTGTGGTTCTTTCCTCTTGGTGTCTTAAAGGAATTCAGTCCTTACTGTGTGAACCTGAAAGGGGTGGTAGAGAAGGAGTAACATCTCCCAGGCCATTGGCACAGCAGTGTGTCAAACCAGCACCTTCCTGCCAACCTGCATCTCCTGAGAAGCTGAGGGGGATTTGGAGTGTTCACAAAGGGATTTAAAAGTGAGAGTCACTCATTGACAGCCTTCTCATCAAACCTTTCGTGCTCAGATTAGTTAAACACCTTCGGATTGGCCACAGGAAGGTTGTATTTCTGCCCCAGTCCTGCTTGAACATTCCTGAGGTGTGTTCTAGGAGAGTGGACTGAAATCACTCTCGAGATTTTAAGAGTACTAAAGCTCAGGTTAATAGAATTTTCTTAACCTACCTCCACAGTCCAGACCTAAACCAGTATAAACAACAGCTAATATTTACTTGAAACTCCTCTGGAACTGTAATTTGTCAGCCTTCAGCACTTTTATCTTCTAGCTCATATAAAGAAATATTTCCTAGGTAATGGGAAAGCAAGGCACTGAGTTGGGGAAGATGCAACCTGAGACATGAGTTCAAAATAGCTCGCTCTGTACACTTGGAAATGATTGATAATTGTTTGGTTTAGCTGTAATGTGATACTGAAAAACAGATTTGGAAAAGTCTACTCACAATCTAATGATGCTGCTGTGATGAATGTACCCTGAGTACATCTCTTTGGAGAAAGAATAATCCCCTGTTGTCCTGCTGGAGCTGCCCTGCTTTACTCTAATTGAGTAAGACAAACAATCCCATGAGCTGTGATGTCAACAAGCCTCTTTGTAATAAGAAAAAGTTTCAGAGTGCTTAGAATCAAAAAAAAAGTAGGACACTTAATTTAATTGCTGGGAGATAAGTTTGATCAAAGCTGAAGAATGGGGACTGCATCCTCAAATATAAGAAGCTTCATTTGGAAAATGGACTTAATAACAAGCACATTTGTTCATTGTTGGAGACTTGTGATTATTAATATTTGATCCATAGAATGCCTTATATTTAAGGCTCTTCCATTATTTACATTTATTATCCAGTTTTCTCCTGCCATTTCTTTCTGGCTTCACTATTGCTAAGAAATAATGTAAGCAGGATAATCACATTATCTCCCATCAGGGCTGCAATCTGCTTAACTGGAGAAGCCAAACACAATCTCACAGTGCTGCTGCTGACAGAGGATTAAACAAGAGCTGATTCTCCTCAAAGCAACTCACCCTCCTGACTTTCCGAAGGGAGTCTGCTTAAAACTGGGAAGTTTCCTTTCACTCCAGAGGCCTGAAATGCAAATTCTGCTGCCAAAGAGCCAAAGGGGCAGGCTGGGCTGAGGAAACCAAAGTTCATTTCTGCCTGATAGGTGAGTCCTGTGCAGAGGGAACCATGGAGTTGTGATGTTTGGAGAAGACCTCTGAGGGCATCAGGTCCAGCAATCAGCCCAGCACCACCCTCAGGAGCACCACTAACCCTCAGATGACACCTCCTCATGTCTCTTGAACACCTCCAGGGGTGGGGACTTCACCACAGCCCTGGGCAGCCCCTTCCATGAAACATTTTGTTGTGATATCCAACCTGAATTTCTCCTGGTGCAACTTGAGGTTGTTTCCTCTCATCCTGTCCCTTGTTCCCTGGGAGAAGAACCTGATCCCCACCTGGTTCCACCTCCTGTCAAGGAGCTGGGGAGAAAAATGTACAGCCAGGCAAGAGGTCACACTCAGGTGCTGTTCACTGAGGATGAATAGTACATTTTACTGGGCATCTCACTTAGCTCATGCCTTGTTCTGGTTTGTTTGGGGGGGTTTCTTGTGTTCCCCTCCCCCTTTGTTTATTATTTAATTATTTTTATTGTGCAAAGAAGCCTCCTGATTTAATGACCACCATCCTATGCATTTCAGCATTTTTAAGGCAGGAAATAGGCATTGAGAATGTAGCAAACATAATTATTAGAGGAAATATTAAGATTTTTATAGGGGAGGTAATTCACCACTCCATTATTTTATGAGTTTGGGCTGAAAGCCATTTATTTCCCATGGGGAGTTGGTTCTCTAAGATCCCTTCTGGATTTTGGGACTTTCTTGACTTTTGCAATAATAACCTTCTTAAAGTGTCCTGCAGAGAGAAGTCCCCAAAATCTCTGTCATCTCAGGACAGAACAAAATAATCCATTCCAACTACAAAATATACTGCTTGACTGAGAAATGTTAATTTCTGTAATCCACATCCATTCAACTTATTCCATCTCCAGCTTCTTTTATTGCTGTTTATGAGTATTTTTAATAACTGGAGATAAAGCAGCAGCTTTAAGTTTGGGTTTGTCTTGCAACGAAAAGTTTCAGTCAATGTCATGCCCCGAGGATGGTTCACTTGTATCTCTACTTATGGTTACAGGGGAATTTAATTTCCTGGGGCAGAGAAGGAAACAGCATCTTCTGAGAAAAAAACATCAATCCAAGCTGCACTAAAACTGGAATTATCAATAAACACCTTCCAGGCTCTGTGTAACAAACAGGGAACAATACAGAGATGATCTGAACTGGGATAAACCTCATTCTCCAAGTTTCATCTGGCTGTTCATACTCATGAAAAAATTGCTCAACAGCTATTTATTTGATCTACTAGAACTGGGAATTAGGAAAAACCTTTCCCCCCCCTTTTTTTTTTTTTTTTTTTTTTTTTAAATAAAGGGTTTGTGTTTTTTTTTTTTTTAAACTCCAAATAAACAATAACCTCAGTTCTGCCAAGCAAGGGAAAGAAAAGGACCCACACTGTGCACAGCATGTGAATAGCCAGGCCTGAATCATTTTACAGCTTCTGTGATTTATTCACTTTTTAAAAAACTGTTTCTGCTACAGTTGAGATTCCCCAAATAAAGCCTTTTTAAATTTAGAGCTCATGGGGAGAATGAAGTGTGACATATCAGATCAAACTGTCTGGTTCATTGGCAGGTTGACTTCTTTGCAAACTCTTTTAAGGAAAACATGTTCATTAGGAATGTTAAGGGGAATTAAGGACTAAAGTATGGCAAAAAGTCACTGCAAGACTTCTAGTCCTGGTTAGCTACACTGTCCCCTGAGAGTTCTTTCTCATGTACCACTTATTGCAATACCTGAATTCCACCAAATTGGAGTTCTCTTGGCTGGAATTTGTCATCATTATGTTTTACACCAAATTCTTGTAATATATAGACACAAATTTTCCTATTTTAGTGTAGTTCTTTTCTTTTGCATTTAAAAACAAAGCAGAAGAACTTTTGCTTAAGCTGAACTGATTTCCTCATAAAACCAAAGCCAGCCTGGCACACTGATGAGTGGCAGGGCAAATCAGAGGCACTGGATTTTAGGATTCAGAGGATTCCTCTCCTTTGTTTGTTGCTCTTCCCAGTTCCAGGTCAAGCCAACAGCAAGGCTGAGCAGGTATTCCCACTGTTCCCCAATAAACCACGTGAGCATCACTTTTTAAGTCACTAAACCACTTAAATACAAAGAAAACCAAAATATCAGTAACATCCTCATAGGGTGTGTGATGTGATAAGTATTATTTACCTTGTAGGCCAAGCTCTCAGTGGTTTCAACAGCAAGATACCAAAGACATGATTTCATTATTCAGCACTTCTTAACCTAAAGAAATACCAACCATTTCCAGATCTCCAGCCAAAAAGCGGAAATTCTTTCTGTTCCTTACTCAGGAGATTGAAATATCACTTTTGTATTGTAACAAATTAATGAGCAAGAAGTTTAATCATTACTTTAAGCTGCCCTGGATCGAGGCTTCAAGTTGGCTCCAAGGGACCCACAGAAATGAAAAATGTCTCGTGTGTGGGAGGCAAAAGAAGGAATTTGGCATTTTTTTCATGGGTCCCTGAAAAAAGAAAGAATGATTTTTTTAAAAAAGCATCATGAGCAGCAAAATTGTCGTTGTCTTTATGACTGGAACCAGCGAATTCTGGAGACTTTCTTACCCTTTGCCAGTTGTTGGAATGCTCCTGGAGAGCACAGGATTCCCTTCTCTAATAACGATTGCGTTCTCACTGGGAACTTGTAAAAGCTCCATCACCAGGAAACACCCAGTTGGAAATAAAACATTTTTTATTGTGAGCTGCATGGCCACATGCACAGTATGAGGATATTCATTTGGGTTACATCAGATGTTCAAGGGAATAAAAGAGAGCACTCTTTGAACTCTTATTTTCCTGCCACTCTCATGGTCATGGTTTTTTTTCCCCACATAGTGCTGTACTTAATGGACAGAAAACCAACCACAAAAAAGAACATAAAAAAGCCTGTCTTTACTGTTGTCAGACAATCATCACATCATAATTACAAAACCTTACACTAAAACCAGTTTAACAGCTTGAGAAAATCCTTGGTGCAAGGCTGGGACCATGTTTCTGGCTCAGGGAGGCTTTTCCCCTTATTATAGGAAGTTATTGCTGTGCAACAATCATGGATTATCTTTCTGTTGTACAGTCCCAGTTCTTCCATCACCTTGGGCTTCTTAAATGCTGTTCTTGCCCCCTTCCTTGTCTGCCCATAAAGTGTCCTTTGATGTCAACGCTGTTTTCATGGACAGTTTGGAATAAATGATTTGTCTGATAAAATTGTGAAGGACAAGAGTGAGACCTGGGGGAATCTTGGTGAACAAAACAGCCCCAAAATCTTTTCCATGATCACCAGTTTAAGGTTTGTGTCCCCAGTTTTAACATTTGTTTGTTTGATTGTTTGTTTGTTTTGCACTATTCTACTCTGTCATTAATTGGCAATAAATTAAATTAATCCTCCCCAATTTGAAGCTGTTTTGCCCACATGGGAATGGAGGAATGATCTCTCTGCCCTTATCTCAGCTGACAAGTTTTTCATCTCATTTTCACTCCAGTCTTACTGGGAGGAGGGAGAGTGAGACAGGCTGAGTGGGCACCTGGTAAACAGGTTAACTCACCTTGACTTATATTAACAAATCACATTTATTGCTTTAAAAAACCCAAACCCCAACCAACAACCTTCAGAGAGCTGATAAAAAAAGAGTCCAACTACTTGAAAAGGTACATGGCTGTTTGTGTTCAGTATCCCACCACCAGAAGGGAACTTCTCAGTTCCCAAACCGAAATATTGACATATTTAAATCCATTTTTATTTTGGCAGGCTGAGATTAGAGGCAAACATTTGATCTTTGAAATTGTGTTACTCAGACAAGTAACAGTCAACAATTTTTAATGATTCATAAGCTCTGCTCCTTTATGGTGGTTGGAAGCCTCTTAAATTATGTCAAATTATTTTAATGCCAAAAGTAGTAGAGATTACTAAACCTGAGCAAGTAAACAAAGTGGAATACTGAAATTAAAACATCTCTGAAGGAACAGATATCTCCAGCCCCAAAGGCTGGAGCACAGGCTTTATACACTCATCATCTTAATTATTGATGAAATAATATTCTAGAGGTAAATCAAAATTACAATCCATTTCTAAGCAAAATATTTATTCCTAAAAATTCTATAAAATGCCCAGCTACTTTCCCAGTTAGGAGTCCTGTTTTGCAGAAACGAGTGATGGGGATCACTCTTTGGCCTTTGGCTGGGATTCCCCTGAGGAGCTGTGATCCTGACTTTTCCAGCTTTGGGAAGAACACATCACTCTTTGGGCATATCCTGGGAGATCCTGGATTCAGTATTGCCCCCAAACCCCTTTCACCCCCTGCCATGTCCTGTGCAGGGCCAGCAGTTGGACTCAATGCTGGAGAGATGGGCTGATTGCAATGGGATGGAGTTCAACAAGGCCAAGTGCAGGTTCTGCCCTTTGGCCACCCCAACCCCTGCAGCGCTCCAGGCTGGGCACAGAGTGGCTGGAGAGCAGCCAGGCAGGAAGGGGCCTGGGGGGACTGAGGGACAGGAAGCTCAACAGGAGCCACCCAGGTGGCCAAGAAGGCCAGTGGGATCCTGGCCTGGATCCAAACTAGCGTGGCCAGCAGGCCCAGGGCAGTGACCCTTCCCCTGGACTCTGCCTTGGGGAGGCCACACCTTGAGTGTTGTGTTCAGTTCTGGGCCCCTCAGTTGAGGCAAGAGCTTGAGGGGCTGGAGCGGGGCCAGAGAAGAGCAACGAGGCTGGAGAAGGGACTGGAGCACAAGTGCTGTAGGGAGAGGCTGAGGGAGCTGGGGGTGTTCAGCCTGGAGAAGAGGAGGCTCAGGGGAGACCTTATCACTCTCTACAACTACCTGAAGGGAAGTTCTGGCCAGGTAGGGATCGATCTCTTCTCTCAGGCAACCAACAGCAGGACAAGAGGGCATGGGCTCAAGCTCTGTCAGGGGAGGTTTAGGTTGGATATCAGGAAGAAGTTCTTTGCAGAGAGAGTGCTCAGGTATTGGAATGTTCTGCCCAGAGAGGGGGTGGATCCTCTGACCCTGGAGGTTTTTAAGATGAGACTGGACGTGGCACTCAGTGCCATGATCTTGTAATCAAATTGGGATTGGATCAAGGGCTGGGCTTGATCTCAGAGGTCTCTTCCAACCCAGCTGATTCTATGATTCTATGATTTTATGGGTCCCTTCCCACTCTGGATATTCTATGATTCCATAACAGCCAACACATCACCAAAGATGATCTGCTCCCTTCTGAATCAGAGAAAATATTTATTGGCATTGGAATGAGCTTTGTCTCAGAGCTCCAACTCCACTGATCAGTCCTTGCTGTCAATAAGGACATGAATAATGAGGCACGACAGAACTGCTGCTCCCACCCAGCTCTGCCACCTTCTCCCACCCTGAATGTGTTGTGGATATTACAGGGAAATAGAGGCCAGTGCCTGCTTTTAGGAGTTCTAATACAGAATCATCTATATATGTGTGTGTACACACACACACACACAAACAGGCTCTTTAAAGAAAGCCAATACCTTGACATTATCCTTTTTAATTCAATCCCTCCCAATGTCTTGGAAAACGATGTTATCTTGTTGGTTACAATTTATGACTCAGATTAATATCCCATTCATGGGGATTTTCTTACATACATTTTTTTTCTTTTTTTTTCCCCCTATAGGGAACATGTATCTTGAAAAGAAAAAAAACCTTGAACCCAAACCCACTGCAGGGAAATTCTCTGTCAGGAGGTAAAATGACATCAGTGATAGCAGTGTAGGAAGTGTAACAGTTTGCCACATGAGTGGACTAGAATGGACAAACATAAATTCTAAAGCTGCCTGCACCAGCCTTGAACAGCTGTAATTAAGGTAAAGAAAGTCCAGAGAACGATCTCTAAGGAAATAAAAGTAATGAATGAAAGAAGAAACCATTTCTCTGAGTACATTATTCCACAATAATTACCATTTTTTATCGCTGCATATATATCTGCAATTGGCTGGCTGCAGTCTGGGGTCTGAGGTAATTGATTCTGTTGCACTGGTGTAAATCCCAGCTAATTCCATGTGCTTCCCAAAAGCTGCTCTGGGGGAGCTGATGGCAGGCTCTGCTCACACAGATGGGCTGCTTTGATCACCCCAAGCTGCTCATTTGTGAGTGGACAGCAACTAATATAAAGTTATACAAGTATTTAGCTGCAAAAGAAGGAAAGTCAATTATCTCTTTTCTTACTGCATATAAAAATATCAGCTAAGCATTATAATGTAGAGGTCCATAACAACGAAGTGAAGGGATAAATTTGGATTTGGAAGTTTGTCCTTAAGCCAGCACACTTCTCTGTCAGAGCTGACACTTCATTTAATTTCGCTTTGTTTTATTATTTTATTTTATTTTATTTTATTTTATTTTATTTTATTTTATTTTATTTTATTATTTATTTTTAAAATTATTTTAATTTAATTTAATTTTATTTTATTTTTTAATTATTTTATTTTTTATTATTTTAATATTTTATTTTATTTTATTTTATTTTATTTTATTTTATTTTATTTTATTTTATTTTATTTTATTTTATTTTAGGTTTTGCCATTCAAGTGCCATTCTATGTAGCTGAGACTGAGACAAATATAGAAGATGGCACAACACAGAAATTTTATATATATATATACTGGCAGGGATATTACTAGCAGAACTTATCACTGAATATGTATTTTTAAGCTCCATCAGCATAGCAAAATTGACCTTGTCTTCACCTGATACCAATGATTGATTACTTTTATTAAAATTCAGGAATTCCATGTATTTCTACTGAGAATGTAGATTTTTTTTTTTTTTGTGATTTGGAAGGGAATGCTGCTTTGATATGATTTTTCTCATCTTTCCGAATCCTTAGATACATTTTTGTATCAAGCACAGGATTATGGGTGGGAAAGATCTGCTCTTATTTGTGTTTTCCTTCTCAGACCACGGGCTCCGTTGAGCAAGTCTAACTGCAATTTTAAAAGCAGCTGGGCTACATTTTTCTGTGATAAAATACCTTTTGAAGAGCATGTTGAAGGCTTTTCTCCTTCAAGTGTTCCTCTTCTTTCTAATTAGCTGGGAAAAAGAAAACAAACATGAAAGCATAAAACAGTGCTCTAAAAATCCATAAACCCCTCTGAGCTCAGCGCATACAAATTCCTCTGCTGTCTTTGTTTATGACAGAAATATATCTCAGGTCTCCACAGTGAGGGATGGGGCTGGAAGCTGTTGGGCTCAGTGGGGATTAAACCCTTCTCCAGCAGTTCTGGAGGTGGCTTAAGGCTTCTTCAGCAGTGCAGACAGAATTAAATATTGCAGAGACAGCCAGGAGGGCTGCAGGGGTGGGGGGAGATGTTCAGCTTCCAGTTATCGTGGATTTGGGGCTGAGATGGATGGCAAGGCACAGGAACATAAAATAGAAACTGGGGTCTTGTTTTCTTCCCAATTTTCTTTCTTAAGTTACTTCCACTCTTCTCCAGAGCTTTCCTGGGAAGAGCCCTCCTTTTTGAACACCTTAACCAGAGGCAGAATCTATTTAGAATTAATTTAGAACATTGCAGTTTACCATAAATGTAATTTGGAAGCCAGATTTTGTAATAATCATGTGGGTTTATAAAGCTGTTCTTGTTATACAAGTGCCTTTTAATCACTTATATTCTTGCCAAGACTGATCTAGTTACCAAAACCCCTTTCTAATTCAGTAGATTTTTTCCCCCTGTTTACAGGGAAAACCACAATTGCTCATGTTTCTTTCAGGTGAAGACATCAAAAAACATGGAGCTAATCAAAGTGAAAGTCTGAACGAGGATTTGCTTTGGAATAACTTGCACATGATGCTAAAACAAATTGAATAAACCTCCTGAAGACTGTTTAGAAAATAAGCAGAAGCAGAGGCAGGAGGTGCCAGTGCCTCCTTCCCAGGTGCCAGAGTGCCACAGGAGGCCACACGTTCAGGGGCTGTCCATGGCACTTGGTTCTGACCATAAATAACAGGAGTTGCTTTGTTACTTCAGCCCTGCTAAAGCCACAGAAAGCACCACAATTCCCCTCCAGCCTCAGGTGTGCTCCTGACACTCTCCCTGAAGGGAGTGGGATGGGCTGGTTTCTGGTCTGGCTCCTTTTGGAGCCAATGCCTGCCTCAAACGTTGACTTTCTGTGGTGTTCCAGAAGGTACATTGTGGGGAGCTTCTAAACGTGGAAGTGCAAAATGCTGGGTTTGTTTTTAACGTAAAACAGCCTCAAGGAACAAATAGTCCTGGTTCTAGGGAGGGCTTCAACAATCTCTCTAAACCCCAGATTAAATTCTCAGAGCCCTCTCCTCTCAGGAAGCTCTCACTTGGGATTGGGTGGACCCATCAGAAACTAAACTTTTCCAGGCTGGAAGTGGCTGGTCTGTTAAGGAGCATGGAGGTCACTTCTCATAAAGGTCAAAGCAGAGGTTCAGCCATAATGAAAGAAAGCAACATATTATTTTTTTTCATAATTTTTAACCCTTCAGAAACTGTTTTATTTAACAGCTTAAACTTTGTGACACCCAAAGCTTTAAAAGTTCTAAAACTCAGGTGCCTGGATCTGGTATGTGGATCCCTTGGAGCAGGACTCCCATTTGCCAAATACATTCATACAATATCATAACATCATATTTTTCCTTTTCATATGAGCAGAAGCAAACCCCAAATGTTCTCTGGCTTCCCAATGCAGCCTGTGAAGGAGCTGAAAGATTCTTGTTGTTCTCCTCCCTGAGAAAATGGTCCTTTGACTGACAGAGTGCATTAAAAATTAACAGTCCTGTTAATTTGGGACCTGGTGCTTCAGAGAACCCCGGGATTCAAAACATGGCCCTCGGTACATGTTTGCTGAGTATCACACTGGTATCTTCCTTCCCTTTGTCAGACTCTGTTGTACTTGGCTTTTCAACCAGAAAACTTCATGAATTATCTATAATTTTGATTTAGCCTGTAGAAAAAAATAAAAAACACAACAACTCCCCCCCAGCTGAACCTCTTCTTATTCCACAGGAATTCAAATGTTGGTCTGTCAAAGGACAGAATGTATTTGCTGGCTGTTAAATATGTTCACAAAATGCATATGTGCACAACTTCCAGACAAAATAGTGTATTTTCAAATATTTTTCCATCTTTTAATGTGTACTAAGCATTTTCCCAGCAACAATCAAAACTGAACTGAGCATCCTACCTGAGCCAGGGGGTGTTTGTGATCTTTAGGGAAGCTCATCTGATCCCTTGGGAAGAAGAAATGCTTTGTAGATACAAGATCCTTCTTAATCCAAGCTGATATAAAAGATCTTAGACCTTGGAGGTCTTCCCAGCTCTCCAGGACAGGACTCAAGCAATCTGCGCCAGTTCTGGAGCTGGCTCTGTCCAGAACAGGAGGTTGGACTAGAAAGACCCTCCTGAGATCAATGTCATCTCTGTTTCTTTTAGAATCATGTAGTTATTTTTGATACATTAGAAATTCTCAATTTTAGAAGTTAGAACACTTCTTGTGAGGAATTTTAGGGGTTTTTCCCAGTCCTCTTTGCACAGGTCTGTTGGCATTAATGGTCTGAATATTCTCTTGAGAGAATCAGCCAATTTTACGGTGGTGGTGGTAGAAAGCCTGAGCTGATTTACACAAGCTGATGGCTTGACTTTTGGTTTTTAATACAAAGGTGTCCTTTCCCATTTGGGATGTGATCCTTGCATTCAAAGTGAGATGTTTTATTTAGTCACTGAGACAACACTGACAGTGAGAGTCAGATGGATGCAACAATCCAATCTCCCTATATAGGTTAACTGCAAAATAAATACATACAAATCTGCTCCCTAGAGTTATTTTCCAACACCTAAAGAATGCCCTAATTTTTTACAGAGCTCTTAACAATTTGCTGCTTGTGAGAGAAATATCAGCTCATCCTTATCCCCTTCGGTCCTTCAGGTTTCACCACAGGAATTGTGTTATGTCACATTCAGCTACAAACCCTAAATGTACCTTCCTTCCCCACCCCCTCTGGCTCCAGGTGTTTGCATTACCCTAAAAGTGAGAACAAGTGACAATTTCACACCAGATTATTTCATTTATTCTTCCATTCTCTTCAGGGAATTGTGCAAAATGAAGAACCATATTACTGGAAGTGTGGAGCACAGAGAGTAAATCACACCCAACCTACCCAAGTGCAAAACCATCTTGGTCTTTTTTATCACTGCAGTGTTTGTGTTTGTTAGAAACCAAGATGTGAGGAACAACTCCTGCCACATTCCAGAGCTCACCTCAGTTTGGGGCAGAAGAGGATCATTTCTGACACGTTTTGCATGTCACTAAAATTGGGGTGGAACAGGTTGCCATCAGGTTATGTGTGTCCAAATATCCTCCCTGGAAATCTTCTCTGAGCCCCTCCCAGAGTCTGATTCAGATGCTGTATTTATTCTCCTCTCTGCTCTGCTTGGTGAGCACCCAACCTCCTGCTCACCCACAGCTGTGCCCTGATTTCCACAACTCCCCAAAACTCTCCATCTCCACTCCATGGGAATGCAACGCCCTGTTCCAATTGCCCAGGGCCATTCATACAGGAATTATTTGGCAGTGCTTCCAGAAAGGAGGTTGTGGTTATGATCCTTTCCAACCCAAACCATGATTCCCTAATTCATGCCCTCTTGATTTACTGCATCAATGGAGAACCACACAGTTTTCTAGAAGATATTTCATTATTTGCACCAACATTTCCTGAAGTGGCTTCTTACAGGAGCAGGTGCCACCACCTCCCAGTGGGGAAACTGTGCTGGGGGACCTTATTTTAAACAGGGGGGTAGAAAAGCAAATAATAAACAAATATAATGTTCTTTAGTAGAAACTCATAAATACACACTCATGTCACTTGCAAATTAATGGCAATTTTCATTTATAGAAAATAAAAAGACAGGACAAAAAGGCTTTTCTTGGATACCGCTGACTTTGTTTTCCTCTTTGTTCTTCTCAAAAAATCCCCTCTTTTGGTTGGCATCAGATGTTGTTTCTGAGAACAGCCCATCCCTGAGTTTCCAGGGCAGTGGGTGCATTCCTCCCTCCCAAGCAGTTTGTAAGGAAGGACACAACTGACAATAATATTAATCTTAACTTCCCCGAATTTATAATTTCACTCCAACATCTGCAATATCTACACAAGGTTAAATCAGATTGAAATGTGTTCAATCAGATTAAAATATGATGCACAAGGCATTAATAATGAGGAAATCTCCTGTATTTCTTTTATTCCACAATATAACCTTCTAAAACTCAGTTTATGTGATAATAATTTTTCTAATACATCCCAAAAAAAATAAGAAATAAAAGCTTGAAAGCTAACTGGTAATTTCCACTGTTTTTAAAACTGTGTTCTGTTCTAAGCTTGTAGTTTGCTTAAAATTGATGGCTCAATATTGTTTCATCTTGAGCAGTCCTTAATTACAGTCAGAAAAAAATGGAGATTGAATGTATTCTGCATAAGCAATGCAAATAGAGGACAAACTTGAGAGTATATTTATACTACAATTAAATTTATGGTATTCTAAATAAATCACTCCAATTTATCTTTAATTGATTTGAAGTGACATATGAGGGTATGTGGAAGTTTTGTGCCCTCAGTTTGGGTAGTTTAATTTTATCATATCAGCTCTCAACTCATCCTGAAGCTGCTGAGGGGAAGCAGGGGCTGTGTCTAAACCAAAAGGCAACATTTAATTCAGACAGTGTTCCATCACAAAAAAATAATAATAAAAAAGGATGAAAAAGGGTGAAAGATGTGTAATTACTGCTGGACTGTGGCCTGAGTTAATTTTCTTGCCATGGTTTTGAAAAGCAACTCACTTCTGTGCTGTGTTGGGATTGCAGTAACCTCTGGAAAAATTGAGATTCTGGAAGGAAAAAGGAGTCTGGGGAAATCCTTTGCCACTGTCCACAGCAGAAGTCCCATCCCTCTTCTGTGTCCTGGATCTAAATCTCCATTTGCTGCAGCACTGTAAGGCAAAACTGAGTAGAATCTCCTTTTAGCTGACCACATTCAGAACTAGGAAGCTGCTTCTCTTACTCCAGAGAAATGAATATTGTTGCTAAACCCCAGGTGAGACTCAATGGCAATCCACCAAACCCCCCTGACTTTGGCAGTGGCAGTGTCGACCTGCTGGAAGGCAGGAGGGCTCTGCATAGGGATCTGGAGAGACTGGAGAGATGGGCTGATTGCAATGGGATGGAGTTCAACAAGGCCAAGTGCAGGTCCTGCCCTTTGGCCACCCCAACCCCTGCAGCGCTCCAGGCTGGGCACAGAGTGGCTGGAGAGCAGCCAGGCAGGAAGGGACCTGGGGGGACTGAGGGACAGGAAGCTCAACAGGAGCCACCAGTGTGCCCAGGTGGCCAAGAAGGCCAATGGGATCCTGGCCTGGATCCAAACTAGCGTGGCCAGCAGGCCCAGGGCAGTGACCCTTCCCCTGGACTCTGCCTTGGGGAGGCCACACCTTGAGTGTTGTGTTCAGTTCTGGGCCCCTCAGTTGAGGAAAGAGCTTGAGGGGCTGGAGCGGGGCCAAAGAAGAGCAACGAGGCTGGAGAAGGGACTGGAGCACAAGTGCTATGGGGAGAGGCTGAGGGAGCTGGGGATGTTCAGCCTGGAGAAGAGGAGGCTCAGAGGTGACCTCAGCACTGTCTGGAACTGCCTGAAGGGAAGTTCTGGCCAGGTGGGGGTTGGTCTCTTCTCCCAGGCACTCAGCAATAGGACAAGGGGGCACGATGGGCTCAAGCTCTGCCAGGGGAAATTGAAGTTGGAGATCAGAAGAAACTTCTTTGCAGAGAGAGTGCTGAGGCATTGGAATGGGCTGCCCAGAGAGGGGGTGGATTCCCCATCCCTGGAGGTTTTTCAATTGAGCTTGGCCGTGGCCCTGAGTGCCATGATCTGGTAAAGGGACTGGAGTTGGACCAAGGGTTGGACTTGATGATCTCGGAGGTCTTTTCCAACCCAATTGATTCTATGATTCTGTGATTCTAAGGGTTTTGTCCCCGTGGCACACACATGGAGATTTGATAAGATCTTTTGTTTTTGGACAGCTACATTAGGAAGTTTTCAGATCATCTTTAGCCATGCCAAGGAAATTCATAAAGCAGAACTGCACATTATGCCATCTGCATATGCTGCACATGCTGGGACTGCTTTGATGATGGGAAGGTTTGAAAAGCTGAATCACAGCTGAAGAGGTCTCAGAGCTCAGTATTTTCCAGGATAAAAGGTGAAATTTTATATTTCAGTGATAAACCAGCCCTTATACCATTCTGGAGGTCTGAAGCTCCATGTGGTCTCACAGACTCACAAATCTTGTTAATAAAGAGAAAACGGAATGTTCTCTGTCTTATTCCTCAGACCACCATCACATATGGGCTGGTTCAGGGGAGAAATAATGAATTATTTATTTGGCATGTTTTTTAAACTGCCATGTGTGTTTAAAGCTGTTGGAGAGTCTGAAGTGGCATAAGTAGCTCTGCAGGAGATGGGTTGGAAGGCAGAATGTAAGCAAAGCTGCCCAAATTATGTGAGGAATATAATTTATGGCTAGCTACTGATTTATTGTACCATTTTCACCAGAACTGGCAGAAAATCAGGAGGGAAACTGGTTAGTGTGAATCATTATCTAGTCAAGACAAGGAAAATTCAAAGCATCTCCTTCAATCCCAGTGTCCTGATGAATGTGTGGAATGCAGAACTAAAATTCTATTGGAGTATCTGGGTTTACTTACCACAAAACCCCCTAAAACAAACAACAAACAAAAAAACCCAAACAGACCTAAAAAGATAGAGCTAAGAAGTAAAGGAGTGGATTCAGCAAAATATCCTGTCTTGTTCTCAGGAGGAGCAACCCAGTAAGGAGCAGCATCTCCTGAGACCTGAGTGTGGGGAGTGTCCTCTGGCCCAGGTTTGGTGTGGGCTGAGGACCAGGACATGTTACAGAGCCACATTTAGGGAACTCCATCAATGCAGTCAAGGCTAGAAATTAATATTTCATTGCTGCCATTGTGCTACAATACCCTGAGTACAAAGGATTCCAGAATCCCAGACTATCCTGAGCTGGGAGGGACCCCCAAGGACCATCCAGTCCCACCCCTGGCCCTGCACAGACACCCCAACAATCCCACCCCGCCCCTCAGAGCGTTGTCCAACTAAACTCATGGTAGAATAATAGAATTATTAAGAATTATTAAAAATTATTAAGTGCTTACAAAATGTCTTCTCACAAAGGCTAATCCCCCTGTGTTATAAATGCAGCTTTCAGGAGAAAGTTTGCAGAACACACAGAGAGGAGACAGAAAGTTTCTCTGTAGATTCTTCCTGAAGACTGTCCTTAGTGATTTTTTTTTCCTTGACAACGTGCAAGTTTTCCTGCAGGATATTTGTCTGCTTTACCCAACTGGGGGAACAGCAATAGTCACCTTTCAACACTTTTTACTGGAAATGCTCCATAATTTTACAATTTAGAAGAGCAAATTTGTTTCATCCTTTTGCAAGACACACAAAGAATTTTGCAACCAGTTCTTTTTGCCTTTTAGGTTCCAAGCTCTCATATGACGTTTCCCTGAACACGAACAACTCCTGCTCTTTCTGAATTATTAAACTTGCAAAACAGGGCACATTCCATGAACAGGAAAATGCCAATTTGGGTTTGAGACTTGAATAAAGAGAAAAAAAAGGAAAAAGAAAGTCCCCTTTCATTGAGTAGGTAGATTGTAGAACTTGGGAAAACATCTTCCATTTATTCTGGCATTTATTGCTGCTGGCAGGTGCTTCCAGACCTACCCACACTTTCTCTTCACCATAATGTTTCTAATACAGTGTGTGCATTAAGAGTATTTAAAAACCCATTAGCAAATATGTTAACTTTCTATTTTAATTTTCCTTAGTTGTTCTAAAAGATTTAAGGAAATAATATTGGAAGTCCATGATTGCAACCAATAACAAGTAACTATGCAAAATTATTCCTCACCAACAGCCACACCATAAATGTGTTTACTCCTGGTACATCCATAAGAACACTCTATGTGTAAGATGTTTAATTTTAAACTCAGACCAATGATTAAACCTGCTGGTTTCCCCCTCCCCAGACTTTCTCAATCGCTTAAATTAATTAAAAAAATGTGCATATAATGGCAGGACAATACCTACAAGCAAATTACACCACTTTGATGAAAAGGAGTTGTGATTTATTTATGAATCTTTCAACTATCTGGGAAAAAAGAGTCTTCATGACACGAGATTCTGATTTGTTGCCCTGGACTCCAAATATTATTTTTAGAAGTGAGAAAAGTGGAAGCACAAATTAATCAAGCCTATGAAGTTGAATATTTTGACTTTATGGTTTAATATTTGGCTAATTCCATATGGAATGGAAGAATTGAGTCTTCCCACCTATAAATTTCCCTGACTTTCTTTTCCCTCCTAACTGATGTGAACGAGAAGAAAACTGCACATTTCACACTCCAATGCACAGTTCTACAAACAAAAAGCAACAACTGAAAACTTTCTTGGAAAATCTGTGCTGCCAGAGTTGGTTTTTTTTCTCATAAACACCTCTCAGATTCCTAAAATCAACTTCACTTTTACACAATGAACCACAGCCAAGAAGAGCTACTTGAGTACAGCATTAAGACTAAGAATGAAAGGAAATCAATGGCACTCTTGCTTGAAAAACACAGCCATAATTCCATTCTTTTCTGCTGATATCTTATTTTCTACAGGTGAAGCATAAACAGATCAAGTTTCATCTTATCTGTCTAAAAAAAAGGCTGTGAACTGTCTGCAAAGCTCTAAAAAAATCATCGTCTCATTTATAAGAAGGACCAAAGTTCTTTTAACTACTTGTAATGCTGTAACATCTCTGTAAACAACCTTTTCACATGTACATATAAAGGAGGATTCTTGATGAATTAGTAGACAGAATTTTTTCCTACCAATATTCAGAAATTTTATGGAGAACAAGTTAGGAAAAGAAAATAAAAAGAACCAAAAACCAGGATAGAAATCTTGTCCAACCCCAGTTCTGCTCACGTATTATTTGCTCATCATTATCTGGCTTTATTAATAGAAAGGAATTTTCCTCCAAGCTTTTCTTAGCAACTAAATCACTCCTTTAAAACTGTTTTCAACCTGATCATTTTGACTTTATAATTTTAGATCCTGTGTGCCTCTACTTTATGTCTCCTTGGAAAGGCATTGACAGGGAATGGAATCTACATCATTTTATGGACTGTTCACAAATAAATATAACAAATTAGAAATCTGGAAAAAAAAAAGGCTAACAGAGATAAAAACAGAGATAAGCAAAAGAAGGAGCAGAGAAAAATAGTATGTGTAAGGATCAAGGGAAGGGAAGGAAACAAGTCTGAGTTTTCCAAGTTGTTTTTGCTACCTTGTCTTTTTGATCTGTACATTCCATAGAATTCAGGAAACAGATATTTTCACCAGTTCTGTGGGGAAAGAGAGACATAGGAGATCTCCAGAGGACAAAAGTAACTCAGAAGATCTGCTGAAGAAGAGAACAGGACTGTTAATATTGAGGACAGAGAATTAATTTTGCTGGCAAGTACATAAATTCCAGACTTTGATCTGCTCTATATGAGCGCAGTGACAAAGCAAACAGACACTGAGGCAGCTTTTCAGGCTTCAGTTTCTCTGTCACTTTTGTGGGGCAAAATTCATTGGCTGGCTAACAACCAAAACCTTTAAATAAACTAATAAATAAACTATATTGTAACAATAGAAATAATTGAATATAAAAGAGGGAAGGAGACACATGCTGGGTACGAGTTAAAAAAAAACAACCCAATGTTTTCAAGATGGTTCAGGTTCCCCTGAATGAGAGATGAACAAACATAAAAAAGAAATAAGCAGGAGGAAACAGCAAATGTGTGCTCTGAAATGCTATCATGAAACCCATGACTGCAGCAGCCACATATTGTGGGAGCCTTGGAAATTGTATTTGCAATTCTAAATGAACAAAATGCATATGAAGCAATATAGAAGGCTCTTCTTTTCATCATGTTAGGCACTGGGAAATGAAATGAGGGCAAAATAACCATCATTTTGAAAAGATTGAAATAAAATAAAACCTGAAGAAATAGGAGGGGGGTGAAAAAGTGTTCCAGGAGGAAAGACGACATTCCATCATAAAAAGCCTTTAACAGGAAGAAAGAAAGATAAAATGCTCATGAAATGCACAGAGAGAAATGAATAGAAAAGCTAAAAGTGTGCGTTTATTAGATGGGTAAAAAGCCCACGTCTGCAAATATTATGAATTTGTGCCTTGGATAACCAGGTAAAAGGAAATATAATTTTTAGTGAGATTCCCAACTGTGGGAAAGATCCTCAGCTCCCTTAAAGACTGTGGACAGGTTCACTTTGCAGCTCCTGGAAGAACCCCAGGTCTATAATGCCACAGATTTGGGCTAATTACTCCTTTGGGGTCTGGTCATTTAGGCAGGTCTGAACCCACCTCAGTGTCCTTCTAGCTACCAGTGCTCCAGAAGTTTATTTAGGAGGGTTCTGAGTGAGGCCCACCAAGGGCTTTACTAAAGCTGAGGGAAACAACCTCCCCTGGTGTCCCCTCAGCCCTCCTTGTGTCTGGCCACATGTGGTTTCCCCTTTGCAAACCCATGCTGGCTGCTCCCACCACCTTTATGTCCTTCATGTGCTTGGAAATGACCACCAGGAGGATTTTTCCCATCCCTTTGTGCTTGGAAACGATCACCAGGAGGATTTTCCCCATCCCTTTGTGCTTGGAAATGATCACCAGGAGGATTTTCTCCATCCCTTTCCCAGGGTCTGAGGCTGCCTGACCTGGGGCTGCCCCAACCTTCCTTCTTGTTAGAGGATTCCTACATTTTCAGACTAGCAAATCAAAGACAAATTTCCAGGTGCCAGCTCCCAAGATAAGAATGGAATTTTTCTAGAGACCTTGAGCTGGGGTAGAAGCAAGAACCAAAGCCTGTAGGAACTCCACGGAGTAACATTAATACAGCTCTTTTATAAAGTTAAAATAAGTTGCATTAAGACTGTTTAAATCTAGCAAATTTTAGG
Organism: Willisornis vidua nigrigula; assembly: GCA_021164005.1. NCBI lineage: Eukaryota > Metazoa > Chordata > Aves > Passeriformes > Thamnophilidae > Willisornis > Willisornis vidua. The sequence continues at coordinate 479,607 of JAJPCS010000410.1, read as the reverse complement.
AAATATATATTACTTAATAATTAGCTGTAGCTGGGTGATGTCAGACAGCTTGCATGGTGTGTACAGGTTTTAAGATTGTGTGTAACTGTGTGAAAAAGTAGTTCTGAATATGGTCCCTCCTGAAACTTGTCTATTCCTGTGCAAATTTAGTTTAAATATTGTTAATCTAAACATAGTTGCATTTTTCCTTTTTTCCCCTTCTTCTCCTCTTCCCTTCACTCCACAACTACTGTAACCCATGATGAAGAGGACTGAGAAATAAACTACCAGAAACCCACACAAATTAGATGCAGTCAAGTGATTTATTTGACAGTAGGGGTTGAAGCCCCTGAAAAGCCCCTAAAAGGCTCAATTGAGAACTGTGTCAGTGGAGATCAGATGTCATGACACCTTCTTGAAGTCCTTGAAGACAGGAGGGATATTTGCTCTCCTGAGGGTTCAGGAACCTGTCCCAGACACTGAGACCTTGCAAAGACACTCGAGCCTGGTCTGGCAATGTCACCCAGATCCCAAAGGACTCATGGGTGACACTCTCAGGCTCCCACATGGGTGTGTTTGGGTTGTTTCGGTGCTCGTCATCCTGAAACGCCTCCACCACTTGTGTCTTCCTTGCTCCAAACGTTTTGTCTTCTCTCAGGACCATGGCACGTGTAGAAACATGTTTTTAAATGTATGTTTTAAAGAAGTAACTGCTCTGCAACAACTTCTTTATTACAGACTCGTGTCATCACAGCTCTGTGAGATGTCAATCAATAATTGGCAACTTGAACGATTCAAGGGGCTGTCCCTGCTGTGTCTGAAGAAGGGGAAGCTCATCATTCTCCAGGTCATTCTCATACTTTCAAAGGCCCACTGGACTGCACCAGATTTGCCATTTCTCACTGGAATTTTAGTGGAAATATTCCCAGACCTGTGATAGCTGAAATATATTGAAAATTATGGGAACAGAAGATGTATTTTCCAAAACAAATCGAGGTAAATCAATCTAGATATAAAATATCCTTAAGTCTTACATTATGGAATATGCTTAAAGTCAGATGATCTCTTGAGCTTCAAAATTTTGGATTTGATAGTCTCTAAGGTGAGTCCTGTTCATATTCATGTGAGTGAAGGAAAACAAAATCTAATACCAGTCTTGTAAAAATAACTGATTTCTTTTGCTATCCATTTTTATCAGAAGATGTCAATTTTTCTCTTTTCTTCTTTCTGTCCATGCAAACCAAGACTAAAAGATAGTTCTGTCTGGGTTTGACACAGTGGTGGAGGACAAAGGAGAGCAGAGGAGCTGCCAGGCAGTGGCTGAATTTAGGGGCCGGAGCTGAGCTAAGCCTGTCCACTCCAAATGAAATGTAAGATTGCACTCCAATGCCTCACTGCAGCTGCAGATAAGATAGTTCATTGAGCTTTTTCCTAGCCCATGGTAATGCCCATTTTTCACTTTCACTAAAGGCCAGGCTGGCCATAATATAACAATTTGGATACAGCCTGGCTGGGGTGGTTTGAGTTACTGCTGCACAATGGGGTGTAAATCCAGAGCCCTGAAATATTAATGGCCAGGCTCGAAGTGAGGCTTCTGCAGCTTTTGGAGAGAACTGGGGGTTGTTGTATAACTCAGGGTACACCATTTCTTCCATTCCAGTTTACTCTTATTTAGTTTCAACTTTAATTTCTTTTAATTTGCATTCAGTGTTTTAATTAATTTTCATTTAACTTTTTTCATTAGTGTTCTATGTACATAAAAATGGCACTTCATCTCAGCACAACAACAGCTCAGAAACAGCTACACATGGTTTGCTTTGTATCTTCTTTCATGAGAGGAAGAGGGCAAAGAGAAAAGGAAAGGAGACACATTTGATGCTGTTGTGATATATATTTTCAAAGCCTTGCAAACAAACTTTACATTTTGGAATACAATGAAAAATTCTGACGACAGTTCACAGATATTTATTGTTCAGGATCTACGTGTGTTTTCACTTAGATGGTTCTATTCAATCTGTTAAAGATATTGAAGTATCCAAGGAGTAAAATGAACTTAATAACATTAATACTTCTTTAAATTTCACCCCTAGTATGAAAGTGTGCTGGTTTAAAGGTGAACCAGCAGGGAAAATGAACTCACCACGAGAGAGATAATAAGTCGGAGGTAAAATTTAATAATAATATTATAATAAATATACTGACACAAAGGAAATTGCTTCCAACCCACAAAACCCAGCAGTATAACCCAGTGTCCTGGGGCACAAACCCAAAGGAGGTTGTTGGCTCTTGTGCTGAGACCCGCGTGATTCCCCCAAGTCCAAAGCAGAAGGAAGTGAGAAACCTGTTGGTGCAGGTGATGGCTGGAGTCTGGTCGAGAGTGGTGGTCTCCTCCTGTCGAGGTCCTGCTGCTCCTCTGGATCCGATGAGAAAATTCCCAAGGTCCTCCTACCCACCACTTATGTACCCTCAGGGAGCCCCCAGTCCCTCCCCCAGGGTGGGCACTCACACAGTGGGTGATTAACTCTGGAGCCAGGGGGTATTGTTGAACTGTTGATGGCCCATTGGCAGCCACACCCCCCCCCCCAGGCTGGGTGTGAAGGTGCCAATGACTCCCTGGGCAGCTGCTGCGAATGGCCCATTGTCCTTGGGGAATGAATAGAGGGGGTAGAACACACACCTTTGATCACCCCCACACAGTGTTAGCTGGTCCCTCCTGCTGAACTAGGACAGAAAGTAGTTATACAAAATGCTTTAAACATTTTCAGGTCAGTTAGCCATCAAGAAGAATTAAATATCGTATTTCATATAGCAAGTTTTCATCAAAATTACTTTTGGCTTGTAAAAGTCCTACATAATTCAAAATACAAAATTAGAACTGAGACATTTCAATAACAATAATAATGATGATGATGATGACAATAATAATAAACACAGCACCCAAGACACAGACTAAGACAGAAAAAAACAATACAACAGCAGACAATATTCCTGTAATATAAGAAATTCCATGGGGTTTGTGCAAGCTTAGTGAACTTTCTAGTAAAATACAAAATATAACAACTTCTAGAAATATGGAGGGGGGAAATCTCTTCAAAGACCTTCTTTATAAATTGATGTTAAGCTCAGACATGACCTTGAATTCTACTCTTTGTTTAAAACCAGACTAACTGAAGAGCTACTTTTGCACTCAGTCTTCTGGGTCCAGTGAGCCACCACATTTCTTACCTGTTCCCAAAAAGGTGTCCCAAACTCTCTGGACTACAACACAGAATAAATGACTATTACTTGCAGCAAGGGGATCTTTCTGGAAAAATAAAGAGGGGCCTCAAGACTGTTAGGAAGAGTGTGCTCCTTTTCCTTTGTTCCACAACCCACTTGGGAAAGGTGAGAAGACCCCAGAATAACACCATCTGTTGTTGAGCATAATAACTGGAATATCTGTACCTTTACCCAGTTAATTGGGATGATTCCCCAAACTTTCTTTGATTAAATCCCTGTTTCAACATCCATTGCTGTATTAGAGCCACTGATCCAATAATTGTTCCCAAACTGCTCTTTGACTCACTTGACCTTTACAAAGATGGGATATTTTGGCCAGGCTTTCCTTTCTAGTGGTGGCTACACCACAGGGTAATATTTCAATTGAATATGACACTTTTACTATGTCTCCTCCTGCCCAGGAGTAGAGTTTATGGGCACAGTAGTAATAAAAATTGTATAATAGAGCAAAAACAAAGCAGGGCAGCTTCACCAGTGAGATGTAGTAAATTGCTTAGGACAGCTACTCTGAAAGACAAAACTGAGCATATTAAGAAATTCTGTATTATCTATTTCTGGGGCTGTTATATTAATATTTTTTATTAGGCCATACATATTCATAGCTGGAGTCTCCTCAAACACTTGCTGTTGCCACAAGTTGCAGCCTATTATAGACATAATAGGAAATTCAGCAAGTTGCAACTGCTGGTTTCAGCAGGTAGGACTCAAAGGACACATCTCTTCAATGGAGCCTTCCTAGACCCAATGTCTTGTCTCTTATTCCAACAATAGAATCATGAAATCAGAATGGTTTGGATTGGAAGGGACCTTAAAGGTCATCCCTTTTCCATGGGCAGGGACACCGTCCACTAGTTCAAATTGCTCCAAGTACATCCAAGCTGGCTTTGGACACTTCAGGGATGGGGCAGCCACAGCTTCTCTGCCAAACCTGTGCCAGGGCCTGCCCACACTCCCAGCCAAGAATTCCTTCCCAAAATCCCATCTAACCCTACTCTCTGTCAGTGTGAAGCCATTCCCCTTGTCCTGTCCCTCCATCCCTTGTCAACAGTCTCTCCCCATCTTTCTTGTAGCCCCTTCAGGCACTGCAAGGCCACAGTTGGGTCACCCCAAAGCTTCTCCTCTCCAGTCTGAGCAATCCCAGCTCTCCCAGCCCTTCCTCCCAGCAGAGCTGCTCCATCCTCTGACCATCCTGAGGCCTCCCCTGGACTCTCTCCAGCAGCTTCATGTCCCTCCTCTGTTGGCCCCAGGGCTGAAGGCAGCTCTGCAGGGGGGTCCCACCAGGTCTCCAGTGCCTGTTTCATGGAGCAGCTGTGGAGGTGTTGCAGGTCCCAAAGGGAATTCTTTCCTCCTGGGCCAGACCTCCAGCAAACAGGGCTGACATGGCTCAAGTACCACGTGGAGTTTGCAACCTGTCTGACAGATTGGACTCCTGAGGCTGCACGATGGCAATGAGAGAACTGAAATCTCTCTGCTCACTGATGCTCTGGAGCTCCCTAAAATCCTCTGTCCTACTTCTGTGTGAATAAGGGCAATTTGTGGGAGCCAACATAGGCTCCCAAACAGGTTTTTAATGAACCATTCTTGCACTCCAGGCACATAGTTTTGTTCAGAGTCTCACTAATTCTGAACTCATTTACACAGAGAGATGGAATTTTCTCCATCTTCACAGCCACCAAGTAAATACCTTCCCATTTTTGAGTCACTGGTGGGAGAGTCTCTTCAGTTACAGGAACAAGCACAGAAAATTTATCAGTTATCTGTGTTGATTAAAATCCAGGTGACATTTACAAGAAGAAAATTTAGGTCTCAGAAAAGTTAATACCTATGATGGTTATTAATATACTGATGCAATTTTCTAAAATGAATCACTCTGAATGAAATTAAAAGTTGTGCTTGAAAGTTTGTAATACTAATTTTAAAAATAAGTAAAAGTGATGAGAAGCACATAAGCCACTGCACATGTCTATGTCTATTAACAGAGAACAAGAACTATTTTTGTAATATTAATTTTGTCGTAATGTACATGATCATTTACTCCAAAATGATTTCAGAATTAAGCAGCAATAACTTCTAGCTGTTAATTGCTATTCAATGTCTTTTTATTAGGGGATCAGTGACACCTCAGTAAATGATAAGAACACAGAACAAAAGTTCTTCAGTCTTCTAAACAGCGATTCAGGTATTTCTATTATTTGTTTTATGCATTTCTCTATAAACAGCTCAATTGGAATGACCAAGAACAAGATTAAATGGAATTTCTAAGTTGATGAGAGACTTCATAATATTGGAAACTGAAGTGTTCAGCTCATCCATTGCTACTCCAAATCCACTATTACAAATTCTGGGAAACATTTAGTGTTTTCCTCCATCTGAACATATTTCAGTTTTTCCTTTAAATATATATTTTTATCTATTTTTGGGCTGCACAGTATCTTTCACCAAATATAAGAAACAGAAGTAAATGATTTGGGAAAAAAAAATGTTTTCACTGAATTTCAATTAAATCAAGAATAGCTGAGTCATTTTAGTTCTTGTTGCTATGGAAACCCTCAATTTTTGTTGCTAGTCAGTTATTAGGCTAATCTTTTTATATTTTAGTACTCCAGACTACCCCAAACATTGCTCAGGAATATTCTTCAGGACAAGTGGGCTTTCGAAATGGAGTGAGGAAATTAGGGAATGTCTGAGAGCCACGAGCTCATGGGGACACCAGGGAATGGCACCCTGTGCCTACGTAGTTTGCACTGGCAGGAAAAAAAATCCCAAAAAGGGAAATGCAGAATGAAGAGAATTAAAAAAATATATTTATGCAATTTATATTATACATATATAAAATGTATCTATTTATATTTATTATTTATATATTTTAAAATTTCTATTATTTAATATTAAATATATTTATACAATATTTATACAATAAATAATATTTATTGTATAATTATATAAAAATTTATATAATATTTATACAATTTATATTATATAAAATATATTTATGCTATTCTTTCAGAATATATTTATATAATTTACAGAATATTTTTTTACAATTTTTTTCCCAGTCAGTACTTTTTTTTCCCCTTTGAATAGTGGCTAAAAAACTAAGATATGACTACATGGGTAGGTTAAAATCAGCAAGTTAGGGTGATGGGAGGGGAATCAGGCTGGGATTAAGCTAAAACTCAACTAGAACTCAATCCCAAATGCTTTACATTTGTCACAATTATGAGCTGACTTGAATAGAGCAAGGCCTGAGTGTAAAAAGCAGGATCAACAGGCAGAATAGGACTCTTTAACCTTTGCAGTTACTGCATTTAAGCTTCAGGTGCATCTGTTGACAATTAAAACCTTTTTTCTGCATGGGAGTTGTTTGTCTGTGGCTGCAGCAAACCGGAGGAATTGTAGTTTTGTGTTCAGGATAACCCTTCACTGCTCTGGGAAAGGCACACTGACATCTCACCACGGAGAAAAAGGCCTTGGGAGTGCTCCTTCTCCTTCAGAAAGGTTGGTGTGAAGTGAAACGTGGTCATGTTTGCAAAGCCTCAGCCACAAATCCTGGCCAGTGGCTACATCTAAACTGCATCATTCATTGCCTGCCCTCAGCAGCTGATACAGGTTGTCCTTACTCAGCTCTCTTGGCTTTGGGGCTTCTGCTAAAATGCTTTCTCTCCAGCCAGTTCAATTAAGGGAATGAAGAACAGGTAAATCTCCCCCTGAACAATGGGGTTTGCATAACATGATGATGAATCACAGCTTCCCCTTGAACCTGGAGAGTCTTCTCCCTGCAATTCAGCTTGGAAACTAAACTGAGACTCAATCTGGGCATTCAAAAGCAAACAAGAATTGAAGAGTTGGTACAGAAAGAACCCCCTTGCTCTCCAAACTCCTTCTCAGAGAACAGTCTGGGAGCAGCTGGATCCAGTCCCAGCCTTAGGCTTGGTCAGTGCTTTCTGTCTAAAGCTTTTTACTGCTGTAATTGAGCCTTGACGTGACTTTGTCCTGGGGGATTAAGGGTGGCAAATTAAACTTATTTGTATAAATAAAATAAATTGTTTATTTGAATTCCTGATGATAATGATAGTGATTAGACCTAAAGATCTTAATGAGAATTACTCACTCTACTTTACATGTAGCTGTAGCTATGAGCAGAGTGCACTGTTTAGTGCAGCAATGAGATTAAAGCAATCAGAATAATTATTGAGACTGAAGTTACTCACCCAAACCAATGTTTGTGGGCAAAGCTCTTATCCTCAGTCTCAAGGAGTGACCTTGAGGGGTGTCCCCACTCCAGGCAGGAATCTCCACTCCCTCCCAGGAGGGGCTGCCAGGAGATCCCCCTTTCAAAGGTGGGATTGGGATTTACTGCCAAGTGCCCCATGGCAGTGAGGTGTGCCCAGGCTGTGCCAGCCCAGCAGCCTCAGCTCAGGTTCCAGCAGTGGCACCTGCTGGCTCCTTTGGCAGGAGCTCAGGAAAGGTTGGCCATGCCAAAGGGTTGAACTTTGGGCTGGATGAGCCAGGCTGGGCTCAGCATCCTCAGCCCCAAAGGCAGCAGGACCCTTCCCATCCCACCCAGCCCTTGGGAAACAGGGAATTGGTGGAGCTGTTTTTCCCTCCTCAGAAGAACATCCTGCAGCAACAACTGTTAAACAAACCAATGTCAGACAGTTCTAATTGTTCTTTTCATTTGCACCAGGGAAATTTAACAATATGTTGCCAGAGGAGAGGATGAACTGAGGACCCAATTCCGAGGCAATAAAGAGAGAGGGATTTCGTACAAGGCACACTATCAATGGCAGATCTGGGAATTGCCTTCCTGTTCTTACTGCAGCTCCATTTCTGTGTGGACTTTCCATGGAAGCATTGTCTTTTTATGGCATAATGATGGAGTAGTATCCCTTTCCTACAAGAAAATGGTTTTAATTGCCAAATGCTGGCAGCCAAGACATAATTTAAAAGCTTTAACAGCAACAGCACAGAACTCTCCTGCACTGAGAGTTTTTGGTGCTTTTCAGGAAGGTTTCTGAACCCTTCCAGGGTGTTGTTCATACCCATGGCAGTGGTGGAGTCCCCATCCCTGGAAGTGTTGCAAAACTTGTGGCTGTGGCACTTGGAGACACGGTTTAGTGGTAAACACAGTGGTGGTGCTGATGGTTGCACTTGAAGGGCTTTTCCAACCTTCACCTTCCTATGATTCTGTGATTCCAAGGTGACAGAAAGTAACCTTGAGATCATCAAGTCCAGCCCTTGGTCCAACTCCAGTCCCTTTACCAGATCATGGCACTCAGGGCCACGGCCAAGCTCAGTTGAAAAACCTCCAGGGATGGGGAATCCACCCCCTCTCTGGGCAGCCCATTCCAATGCCTGAGCACTCTCTCTGCAAAGAAGTTTTTTCTCATCTCCAACTTCAATTTCCCCTGGCAGAGCTTGAGCCCATCGTGCCCCCTTGTCCTATTGCTGAGTGCCTGGGAGAAGAGACCAACCCCCAGCTGGCCAGAACTTCCCTTCAGGCAGTTCCAGACAGTGCTGAGGTCACCTCTGAGCCTCCTCTTCTCCAGGCTGAACACCCCCAGCTCCCTCAGCCTCTCCCCACAGCACTTGTGCTCCACTCCCTTCTCCAGCCTTGTTGCTCTTCTCTGGCCCCGCTCCAGCCCCTCAAGCTCTTGCCTTAACTGAGGGGCCCAGAACTGAACACAACACTCAAGGTGTGGCCTCCCCAAGGCAGAGTCCAGGGGAAGGGTCACTGCCCTGGCCCTGCTGGCCACGCTAGTTTGGATCCAGGCCAGGATCCCATTGGCCTTCTTGGCCACCTGGGCACACTGGTGGCTCCTGTTGAGCTTTCTGTCCCTCCGTCCCCCCAGGTCCCTTCCTGCCTGGCTGCTCTCCAGCCACTGTCCCCAGCTTTTCATACTCTGTGTAACCTCAGG
>JAJPCS010000410.1:397314-465431 GCA_021164005.1 Willisornis vidua nigrigula | reverse complement strand
CTGAGTGCCATGATCTGGTAAAGGGACTGGAGTTGGACCAAGGGTTGGACTTGATGATCTCGGAGGTCTTTTCCAACCCAATCCATTCTGTGATTCTATGAACCAGCACTAAGGATTCTACTCCAGCCTGAAATCCTTTCCCTGGCCCACTGGCACCACGTGGCTGCCCCTGCTGACCTGGCAAGAATGGGGCTTTTCATCACACCCATGAAGTGTAATGTCATTAAACCAAATTTAATATATTAATTTCAATTACATGGTAATTTTATATAAGATACAACACAGCTACTTTGAGAAAAAGGCTGTATATTTTTTTCTAAATTAACTCAAATTCACAGAACTGGAATTACATTTATTAGTTCTGAGTCGATATTTTAATTTTTGAAATAACCATTAGAATCCAGGTTGCATTTACCAAGATTTCAAGGGTATTTTATTTACTACAGAATTGCTTTCTGGTCAGAAAGTGTAATTGCAGTGTAACTGCTCTGGAATTTCTCCTTGCACATTACAGAGCTGAAGGGAATGTTTTCACTGCTTACACAATTTTGTGTGGTGAAAATAAGAGGCAAAAGAAGAAAAGGGATTTAAAACTGAGTAAATAAATTATTTCCACTCCCCTGTGCTCTACTTGTTCTTAAAGAAGAGCATGAAGGAACAGAATGATCATTTGATCAGAACAGTGAAGAGTGTTGGAATTAATGTAATATGAGAACGCAAAGGTTTAAAGGGGGAAAAAAATAGAGAAACAAGGCACTAAATGGCAGTGCCTGTCTTGGAACTGGCTTGGAAAATATTCACCAGAGCAATTAAACTGTTGTGCATCCATTGATTGTGTTTCTTGACACACAGAAATAGTTTGATGCCAAATATATCAAACCAAAAAACTGTTAACTTTCTGTGGCTTCCTTTGATATTAAAAGAGTTCAGCTGCCCCAGGGCTGGCCAGTGCACAAAAGGGTTTATCAGAAGTGGCACAGGACAGAATTATGTCACCAAAAGCACAGCTGGGCTGCTTTGATAAAGAGCCCAAATGAAGCTCAGGTGACTCTTTATACCTGGGCCAAAGAAAAGGAGCTGAAGTGGAAACTGGAGCAAAGTTTGATCTGCTTCGTCTGGAGCCACACCAAGATATGCCTGGAACTGCTGAGTGTTCTGTTCCAAAATGTTCTGATTCTGTGGCTTATCCAAAAAGCACCAAGATTTGCTACTTTACAATCTGCAATGAGGTATAATTTTATTTTTCTATGAAAAGAGTGGACTTTATTAGTTGCAAAATGCCTCTTTTCATAGCACAGACACCACCAAAGTGGAAGCTGTGCCTGGAGCCTTCGTGCCTATTTGCTCCTTGTGCCATGTTGTGTGACACAACATTTATCAGGAATGTTGTTAGGAATTCTGCCCCCCAAAGTGTCACATCTGCCTGGCCAGTCTTTCCCTTCCTAACTGGCCATCATCTGCTCTTTAAGTGTCAGCTCCTGAGGCAGCTCTTTCCACAGACTGATTTTCACACTGGGATGAGCAATGACATCCAGATATTTTTTCCAATAAGATAAATTTTATTTTTTTTCCCTTTCTCTCCTTCATTTAAATAGTTTATGAGGTGGCCACAGGTTTTCTGAAAATTAGGAACAACTACATATAGACATTACCACATAAACAGGCCAGATTCCCAGTGTGTGATGGGATCAAAGGAATTTCAGAATTTAGTGGGAAAAGAAAAACAGTAGTAGAAAAGAGAAGGAGGAACAAATAATACAGTAAATGTTGCCTGAAGTTACTTTTACATTATTTCCCAGTATTTTTTCTTGCAGACAATGTAGTACAATAAGGCATTTAAACAATATTTTTATCTTCCTTAAGAGCCCCCTTGGTTTTAGTTAGTCATTATTACTCCTGTCTCTTCCTGTGCTGTCAGGAATTGTGTTTTCTGCCTGCAAGCCAACATTTCATACAGAGCTGCCTGAGAGCTCCTTGCAGCTCAGGGCACAATTTCAGGAGGATTTACCTGCTTCTGGCTTTGCTACCAACACTCATTTCAACTAAACCAACATCTCGGACTCACAGAATTCCCTGAGTTGGAAGGACCACAAGGATCAGCCAGTCCAGCTCCTGAATGCATCAAACCAACAACGTGGTGTTTTAACACCATGTTATAGCAGGGAGCTCTTTGTCCCTGTAGGTACCAAAATACCTTAGAAAAGACATCCCCTACAAAACCTGGGGATAAAACTTCCCTTTAAATTTGAGTGGAAAATATTTTCCCTTAGCACTGGGTGTGACATCACCTGTCCATGCTCTTTGCTAGTCACAAATCATAAATCATTGCAGAATTACTGACAGGCTCCATCACTAACATGCTGTACCTCATTCTGGGACATAATTATATCAGCAATACCTTTAAAGGGGTTTGTCAGCATTTTGTTTTTTTCCCAGGGTGCATGAAAACTTAATCTGTCAGTTATTCCAAAGTGGTATCTGCTCGAACAGGCACAAAAGTTGTCAGGCAGGATTTGATTTGACTTGGCCAGAAGATGTTCTAGTTCTGCTGATTTGTTTTTCCCAGCAGGGCTTGAGTATCACACAGCAGCTTGTGTGTGTTTTGAAAAGTTCCTCTGCAAACCTGTTCAGTATTTTGCACTTATTTCTAATTATAGGTGAGATAAATGGCTGCTGAATGATGAAGTGTTAAATATATTCAGTGTACATACAAAGTGCTCTAGGGTAGGAAAGAAAAAATTATCAAAAATAATTACCTGCTAGCTCTGCCTCCTGGGAGCAGTGTAAGGGAAATGACATTGGGAATTTGGAGAGAAATTGTGCGAAATCCAGGAGTCTTTCCAGCAACATTCATTGATACTTCCCATATTCCTTCAGTGTTTGCACATCAAGCTGTTACTCATTTTGGATCTCTCCCTTGGTAATTATTTTCTGTCACATTGAGGAATTTATATTAATATAATATGTACTGTAGGTGGTTCTTGTTCTGGAAATTGGTATTTTAATTTTAACTGTGATTAAAAACTTCAACTATTTCTAGACTGTTTCAATTTTTTTCTAAGTGAGGTAAGAGCTACAGAGGAGAGGATGGATTAAAACAGATACCAGAGATTCCTTTATTGCTCAAAATCAAATTAATCAATGAGACTCAGGATTTGACAGGTGGAAACAGCCCTGGTGGTGGTAAATATTAATTGCTACATGGTGATAGTCCAGGGGAAGTGCCACTTCTGGCATGAGGAGTAATCAAAGGGATCATATGTTGGACATTTTGCTGCCATTTGATTCTGCAGCCCCACAGTCAATGGAAAGCTCTGCTGCAGTTGTCTGTTGGCTTGGGAGAAGATCCATCTGGAGCACTCTGGCTAACTCTGGTTTGGACCTGGGACATGCTCCAAACTCAACTGAGCCAGAAGGACTTCTCAGCACACTTGGAAGAGCTCCCTCTCCCACTTTCCTCCCTGAGTTTGCCTCCTGTGCATCTCTGCGCAGGGTTTCCTTCTGTAGAGTTTGGCCTGACAATGTATTTTCTTTCCTCCAAATTGTCACACTATAGCAATGAAAATATTTCTGAATTTTTTTTTGTATATTGTATCTATTTCAGTGAGAGCTCTGCTACTCTGTATCTCAGTAAAGTCTTCCCAAGCTGTAATGCTGTAATCACCTTTCTTGGTCCTCATCTCCCCATATATTTAGTATAAATTGGCAGAAATTAGATGCTTAAGTGCACAGTGTTGTGAAAACAGGCATTGCAGCACCTCAGTGCCTGTCCCCTGATGTGCAGGCTGCCAGAATTTCCCTAATTCCCTCCAAATGCAGCCTCCAGGATGAGCAGAACCTCTGTCCAGAGCCAGGCAGTGACAAACTGTCTTGAGGGAAAGTCTCGGGTTCCTCCTTTCCTACACCCTTTTCCCTTTGCTATGCTCTGCTGAGGAGGCTGGAAGAAGATTTTCCAGAGCCACTACAAGCCAACAACAGGTGTAAGAGCCACAATAACTGCACATATTGAAGAGAGAGAGAACAAACTGAGGTCCTCTGTGGCTGCTGTTTAAAACCCACTCCAGTCTAGAACTCAAACACCCTCTTTACTCCCCAGGCTCTCTTGAAGAGAAAGCAGAGGTGCAGTTGATGGTAAACTCATGCAAACACTATTTCTCACTTCTAAACTGCTTCCTAGAATTAACATCTTCCCCAAATTCCCAAAGGACAGGGTTAGCAACACGTTTTTGCATCCCTCTTGCACCACTGAGATGCTGCTCTGGGAGGAGGGCTCAGTCTCTTTATAATACACAGTTATTCTTTCTGGTGATATTTCTAATCCAGTCAAAGGGACACCCAAGTTCAACTTCCCACTTCAATTTTACTCCAAATCTGATCAAAGCCACCCCCAAAGCCTGTAGGCTCCAGCCTTCACCTCTCTCCAGGAGACAGCAGAGGTGATCTGCACCCCTCCTAGTGAGCTGGTCAAGGAGCAAAAATAAATCCAAACCTCATAAGATTTTAAAGTTCATTTTATCATAGAGGACACAAGACTTGCCTGCACAATTATGGGAATAATTCTTGTTTCTTGCTGATGCTTATGGGATCACTTCCTTCCTCCAACAGTAATTCAATTAATGCAAAATATCCCAGGATCATAGAATGGTTTGATTTGGAAGGGACCTTAAAGATCAAGAGTCTAGAATGGAAACTATGAGTCAGGGTCTGCTTTGACTTGCCCTTTGTCCTCTGAAAAATTTCTGTACTTCTCTTCCTGGTTTTTCATTGGCCCACTTTTCTTTCAGGAATGTTTCTTAAGGAAAAGGAAAAAAAATACTTTTCCCTATGTAACATATTTTTTCCATGAATATGCAGCCTCAGAGATCCCAATTCTGCTCCAAGTCCTATTATTTTAAACTGTCAGCACAATGGACATGTTGATTCCAACTTCCTGCTGCAGCTTCCAAAGCAGAATTCAGGAAAAGGATTCACTTTTAAAAATAATAAGTCTTTAATATTTTCTTTCAAAGGAGTAGCCGTGCATCTTTGTGGCATGGTTTAGTGGGCCAGTCAAAGGTTGGCCTTGATGATGTCAGAGGTCTTTCCCAACCTTAATGTTTCTGTGATTTAATGACTCTAACCTGTATTGGTTTCACAAGTGTTACTTTTCTTCTCTTTTGCACTTATATTCACATAGAAGACAATTGGCAATTGTCTATTCCATTGGGGTACTAATTGACAGGAAGCTCAACAGGAGCCACCAGTGTGCCCAGGTGGCCAAGAAGGCCAATGGGATCCTGGCCTGGATCCAAACTAGCGTGGCCAGCAGGGCCAGGGCAGTGACCCTTCCCCTGGACTCTGCCTTGGGGAGGCCACACCTTGAGTGTTGTGTTCAGTTCTGGGCCCCTCAGTTGAGGCAAGAGATTGAGGGGCTGGAGCGGGGCCAGAGAAGAGCAACGAGGCTGGAGAAGGGAGTGAAGCACCAGTGCTGTGGGGAGAGGCTGAGGGAGCTGGGGGTGTTTAGCCTGGAGAAGAGGAGGCTCAGAGGTGACCTCAGCACTGTCTGGAACTGCCTGAAGGGAAGTTCTGGCCAGGTGGGGGTTGGTCTCTTCTCCCAGGCACTCAGCAATAGGACAAGGGGGCACGATGGGCTCAAGCTCTGCCAGGGGAAATTGAAGTTGGAGAGCAGAAAAACCTTCTTTGCAGAGAGAGTGCTGAGGCATTGGAATGGGCTGCCCAGAGAGGGGGTGGATTCCCCACCCCTGGAGGTTTTTCAACTGAGCTTGGCCGTGGCACTGAGTGCCATGATCTGATAAAGGGACTGGAGTTGGACCAAGGGTTGGACTTGATGATCTCAGAGGTTTTTTCCAATCGATTCTATGATTCTGTGATTCTATGATTTGGAGGGCCTAACCCAAGCAGCCAGAATATGAGAATATGTGAGTATAAGGAAAGGCAAAACAGCTTTCCAGACAGAATGAAACCTTGACACAGATTCCAACTATTCAGTCAGGTCTTCCTGCAGGTTTCCTCCCTGGCTGCAATCACCCTCCTGAGGAGGTCTGTGAAACTCTGGCAGCACTTTGAGAGCCCAGCTGAATCCAAACCCTGAGGAATCACGAGGGATCTCATTGCAATGCTTGTTACAGCTGGACCAAATATGTCTGAGCTACCGAAACATCCCTGTGCATCTCAGAGAAAAAAACAGCACCAAATGAAGCTCATAAGGAGGAACTGCACAAAGCAGCATCATGTTCTGCTTCAGAATAGCTTTTGGGCTTCATAAAAAAAAAATCATATTTTTTTTGTTTCTGAGAAAATTGCCATCTCCCAAAAGGGGCAAATTACATGATAGAAAAAGAGCAGGTAATGACTGGACTTTGTGTTCCAGAAATCGGGTACAAGAAGCCAAGGAAAAGTCTTCCTAACTTGAGTTTGCCTCATGGGAGGCAATAGACTCATAGACATCACTTCAGTTCCTAATCCTGGTGTTCTGTTTCAAAGTTCTTACTCAGTTTTATCAGTTTCATAAAACAAAGGCCCAAACCCTGAGCTCTCATTTTGCTCCTCAACCTCTCCTCAGCTTCCCCCCCAGGCCCTTCCCCACCTCTGTGTCCCTGCTTTGGACACTCTCCAAGAGCTTTGGGTCTTCCTTCCATTGTCTCACCCCAAAGTGCCCCAATAGTGCAGGTGAGGCTGGTTGGTGATGCTGGGCCTGATGCCCCCCAGGACATGTGGGAAGATCTGCAAAAGAGCAATCATTTTATATACCCTCTACTTCTTTTTACAGATTTCAAACTCCAGCAATGCTTTGTTGATATGAGCAGCCCAATATTGCCCACGTGGTATTTGCATCAGGCAAACTTCCAAAGAGCTCTATAACCTAAACCTGAGCTCATCTGAACATGCAGGAGGAGATCACACTCCCTTGAAATCAGTGGGGATTCTGCCACTTGCTACAAGGGAATCAACCCCACAAAAGGATTTCATGCCTTTAACTGATTGTGGATGCTGAGCTTGTGAGTATTTCTGGCTTTGGTAATTTTGTCTGAAGATCCCCCAAAAGATTTATGAATTATTTTCATTATGATTCTTCATACTAGGAAAATAAAATAAAAGAAAAACCTGTAATAATCCTTTAAGTATTTGAGCTATGAAATCAACCCAATTCTGTAGAATTGTAGCCCAGCTTTATAAAATGGATTATGAATCTGTCTTATAGGACAGGTTCTTAATCCTACAGTAATCACCTCAAGGTGATTCTTCCCCTCTCCTCTGCTCTTGTGAGTCCCCACCTGGAATATTGTGCCCAGGTCCAGGGCCCCAAACAAAAGAAAGATGTTGACCTGCTGGAGAGATCCAGAGGAGGCCATGGAGATGCTCCAGGGCTGGAGCCCCTCTGCTCTGGAGCCAGGCTGGGAGAGCTGGGGGGGGCTCACCTGGAGAAGGGAAGGATCCAGGGAGACCTGAGAGCCCCTTCCAGAGCCTAAAGGGGCTCCAGAAGAGCTGGAGAGGGACTTGGGACAAGGAATGGAGGGACAGGACAAGGAGAATGGTTTCCCACTGCCAGAGGGCAGAGATAGATGAGATATTGGGAAGGAATTCTTCCCTGTGATGGTAGGCAGGCCCTAGCACAGAGTGTACAGCTGTGGGTGCTCCATCCCTGGGTGTGTCCAAGGCCAGGTTGGACAGGGCTTGGAGCAACCTGGGCTGGTGGGAGGTGTCCCTGCCCATGGCAGGGGTGGAACTTGATGGGCTTTAGTGTCCCTTCCAACACAAACCATTCTGGGATTCTATAATTCCATGATATATCTGATTTTCTTTCCTTGCAATAAGCTTTAGAGGAGCTGCCCTGAACCCTGGCCCTGAATACCAAGTCAGCCTCTCTCCCTTTGCTCATGTATTCAGTGAAGAAATAACCATTCCATTTGCCAGACAAGGGAGATGTTCTGTAAGATGTTCTGTGGCAGGAGCAGGTCTGGCACCTTCTCCCTGAGACTTCTTCAGCCACTGCTGGTACCAGCCTCTTCAGCCCCACTTTAGAACTTGACTTAAATCTTCCACTTGGGCATTTTAAATGAGGACTAAACTTGAGGCAAAGGCAGCCCTGATGCTCAGCTACAGTGGGAATCAATCCCATGGCACCACTGGACAGGCACATGAGGCCAGGACAGCACATGCCACAGCCCTCTGAGCTGCTTCACTGGGAAATCAGCTGCAATTTTACTCCTCCTGCCAAGCCTACCTTGGGAATGAAAAGCATTCCTGCAGTTGCTGGAGTACACCAGAACTTTCCAGCCTGGGTTTTGTTCCTTTATTAACAGCATGTCATTAATTTCCAGGGGCACGTTTCTGCCATACAGGTTTCCCAGGCAGAAGGCAATCCATGGGGAATTCGAGGTGAAGGGATGCAAATGATGGCTGATGTTCTGGTTTGTCAGTGTTGCAGTGTAGACAGGGCCATTACAGCTCCTGGTGCTGCAGCACAACCCTCACAATTTACATTCATTTACATCTCACTACAACCCCTCTGCTCCAGGCAAGGGCAGCAGAGTTCCCTGGGGAGGAAATCCTGCAGGAGAATGTTTCTCCCCAAGCTGATGGCAAACCCTGGATGTCTCCCACTGCATCACCACTGAATGCAAAGTGAGTTTAAAACACAAACTATGTGGTTAAAGCATCGTTTTCAAACTACCAATACTGAGCAGCACAGTGAAATCAGTACTGGCATTAAAAATTCCCACAGAAATGTAAAGAAAAGGTGTCAGGAGTCACTCAGCATTAAGAAATTACTTTTGCCTGAGAGAAGCCCTATCAGATGGGTGTGAGAATCCTGTCAGATGGAAATCATGACTCAAATGCATACATACAATTTCCCCTGGTTACTGTCTCTGTTTTCAGCCCAGTCTATCAGAATTTGCCAAGTGCAGCTTTTATGTTCCCTTATCCTATTTTTAGTTTAAATCGTGGCCCAGACTACAGGATTATTTTTACTCCACTCTGGTTTTATATTTCCCACAAAATCTTTCAGTTTATTTCCAGGACAGAAAACAAGATTGAGAAATGCAGGTTCTTCCCAGCAATTCTGGGACACGCAGTTATTGAGAAGTATTGAGGTCACTACCATAAACTGTATATCAAATGGAAGAGCAAAGTCTTCCAATTTATCTCAGAGCAGAAACATTTTGAGGCAAAATACTTTTTTTTTTCTTTTCCTTTTTTTTTTTTCCTTAGGTTATTTGAAAGTTCCTGAGCTTCATCATTTTGAAGCACAGGCTGAGTTCAGTTCATCAGTGACTTGACCAGTGCAATAGAAGCTGAGAGGAAGGTAAATGAAAATGTGTGTAACTGATTTCTATGTCACTACATCAACATATTAATATAATTTTCAATCACATGGATTTGCCGTGATTTTCAAGGAGGAAATTAAGAAGCAGGAAGAGCTGAAGTCAGATAGTTTGATTCTGGTATGCCTCATGTTATATAGAGAGATAGAGCAAGGAAAGGTTTTATGAAGTTCTATAAACAATTCTTTGCCTTCTGGAGAACAAGTGATTTATCTTTGATATGACGAGGGGCAGCTCCATCTCTGTTCTGTGTGAGCAGGAACAGCACCCAGGGAATGGCTGGAGCTGTGCCTGGGCAGGGTCAGGTGGGATCTCATGACAAGGCTCTTTCCCCAGAGGGTGGTGGGCCCTGACCAGGCTCCCCAGGGCAGTGGGCACAGCCCCAAGGCTGCCAGAGCTCCAGGAGTGTTTGTACAACGCTCTAGGGGACAGGATGGAATTGCTGGGGTGTCTGTGCAGGGCCAGGAGTTGAACTGGATGGTCCTTGTGGGTCATTCTATGATCTTGCATTCATTATTCCCCCAATTACCAGAATCATTTCAGATCTGAGCAATAGAACTGTACGTTGGCATTTTGTAGCAACAACCTCTAAATTGACTTTTAAGCTCTGCTGAACTTGCTGAAAGCAGTGGCAATGACTTAAGGATCTGTTAAGCACATTATGAATTTTCCTGCTTTGGTTGTGCACCTGTGCTTGGCTCCAAAATAGGAGGAGAGAGATCTCTCAGGGAGAAGTACCTGCTTTGAGATCTGCAAGCAATCTCCTGCATTTAAACTCCCTCCAGACTGGTAAGTGATTGACTGCTTTACTTTATCATGTCTTATTAATATAATTTATTAATGCAGCAATTCAGTTGGAGTTGGCACTGTGTGTTGCCGAAAGGAATGGAACAAAAAGAACATTGTGATAAAATATTATCATCATGCCATGGCTGCAAATCTGACTGACAGCAGTGGAGTTCACCCTGATGAACTGGTGGGTCAGAGTGACAGGGTTACTGCAGCTTTAGGCCACTGAAAAGGGAAGCAGGAAAGGCTTTAGAAATGTTAAACTGGGCTGCAGGACTGGGCTGCCTGTGGCAAACCTGCAGCAGTGAAGTGCCCACCCCTTCCCTGCACAGCATTTCTGAGGTCTCATCAGGTGCCCGTGGAGGGCACGAGAGTTATTTCAGACAGTTCAGCACAGCAAGTGGAGCAAAGGAAGGTTTTCAAGTTGCAAATAATAAGACACAGAGTATCAATTTACTCCTTATGTTTCCACATCACCCTTGGTGGTAACACAGGTGGTAACTGGGACTGGAGAGGTGGAAAGCACTAGGGGAGCTCAGTGTTTTCACTCTGCTGGTTTCTCCTCTCTCCTGGCTCAGGTTTCCCAGGCAATGAATAGAACAGGTCTTGTGTGGCTCACAGAATCCATATCTAAATATGGATTTCAATTAATAAATATAATAAATAATTTAAAAAGTTTTAAATAGATAAATCAATCAGGCACTCTGTTGATTGCCCTCTCAACCAATAGGACTGACAATCTCCCTCCACTAAAACACATTTTTCTGCTGTCGAAACAAATCATCTAAGAAAATAACCCCATTTGTTTCAGCAGAAATGCAAGTCTGTAATAGCATAAATGACATATCTCTGGATTGCCTCTTGCCTCAGAAAATAGATCTGCAATAAAGCAAGTCTAATCCTCCAGAATTTATTTGTAGAAAATCCATCAGGTGCAATACTGAAAACCCTCTATCAACATCACCCATAAAGTAAGGCCTGTCTCAAGCATATGTAATCAAAGTCAAGTCTTTTCCTAATAAAAATTTCCTCTGTCTGAGGAGCCAGAAGGCAAAACCTGCAGCAGGTTTCTACTTTCGAGTGGTGAAAAATGTTTTCCTTTAATTGAAACAGATGAAGATTTTTGTTAAGCTTTCACATCCTTCAAAAAGCCTCTGTGGCTGTCACCAATGTTATCTTTTGATCCAGAGCTTTGCAGGCAACATCTACAAGAATCTTTTCAAGCAACACAGTTCTTAAATGACTCTGACTTTCTTTGATACTGAAAACACACACTGTCACAGGCAAAGCAAGGAACAGTGCTTGTCATTTCCTTGTGTTCTCTTTGTTTGCCACGGGTGTAACCCTGTGACTGAATCCAGAATAATTAAGAGAGATTTGTGGAGAGAAAGTGCATCTTCCATTATGATATTTGTGTGAGTATTTCTCTAGTATTAGTCAAAATGATGGAATTGGGAAAAAACAGATGGCAGGAGATTTTTAGTCCACAGATGGAAAGATTTCTGTTCTCTTTTGTCCATTTATGTTCAGAAGTCACAAAGGTTTCAGGTAATATTTAAGCAGATGACCAGCACATGATATTTCACTAATTCAATTAAGCAACTATTTATACAAGAGGGAAAACTGATGAAACTATTTAGTGCTTTCAAGCAGTTATAGTTCCTGAATAACAAAGTGGTGGTGGTGGGTACAGTTGCACCCTTTGTTGTTGGGATAAAGTCACAGGAGGTAGAAGGAATCCCCTCTCCTATAGATGCACAATCAGTGCTTCCTTCGGCATCATAGGCCTGAGCAAGGAATGGTTCCACCCAGCTGATAATGATCCCAACAATTCAAATATCATCAGCTATTATGATACTTATGGGGATGCATATTTGTTGCTCTGATAGTTCAGCGACTACTGCCAGACTTACTATTGCCAAACTGACCTCTGATCTGTAGCAATGAACCAGGGGTCTATAGGACAAGGTCTGCAGGACCACCACAAAGTCCTTGCCATCCACAGCCAAGGCAAGACTCAGTTTTGAATGTCCTCTAAGCAACTGGTGGTAAGGTAATTTATCACAGATTCTCTCTGCTTTAACAATAGAAACTGCTGGAAACATTTCTCTCTTTTTTGTCTCTATAGACATCTACTTACTTTTCATCTTCCACATCTCAGTCTCCCTCCAGAGCCCCCACATTTTGTCTCCCACTGGTCGATTCAGGGATTAGCTCAGCAGAGCCCTTAACAAAACAAGTACCTGTTTTACTAACAACTATCTAAGACAAAAGCACAGAGCCCAAGACTGCTGTGCCATTTAGAGGAACATGAATGCTCTCTATGAACACTGCAAATTAAAGTTGGAGAGGGGAATCAGCTTGTTATTTTATCTTACAAAATAATGCCCTCCAAAGGGTAACATTTCAAAGGACTGCAAGACAGCACATACAGATCTACCTCTATCCCTAGATCTGGAGATAGATATCTATGCAAATCTCTCTTATATTATGAAGAAAAAGTAACTAATTTGAGTCTCAGCATTGCCAGGTTGGGTGTTTTTCGGTTGCTTGCTTGGTTTCCTTTCGTTTTACTGAGCTTTTCAGCCTTTGAGCACTGTTATCCCACCAATATTCACATCCAGCAGCACCAAACACATGAAAAACCAGTCTTGGTCTTTTCAGGCAAGTCTTTTATTCAGTCCCAGAGTGGGGATTGCTTTAGCTTGGCTGTTCATCTCCTAAAATGACTTAAGTGGCCCTTGGGATTCGTTAAGAGCAGTGCATTTGATTAAATTAGCCAACAACAATTAATTGCTTCTAAGATCCTAAAATGCCTGGGATACCAGAACAAAGAAAGTCCTTGTGCTCAGTTCTTGTTCTCTTATCCTGAAAGGACCCCTCTTTTTTTTTTTTTTTTTTTAATGCATCATTATGAATTTCATTAAATGAAATTTACTGAATAGCAAGAAAGGACTGTTCAGAATAAGAAGCTTGGACTGCCAATAGCAGATGATTAATCACTTTATCTTCATATTTTTCAGAAAAAAATATGTCTTGCTCATGCAGTTCAATATTGGACTAGATCTAAGGAACCAACATATGCATTAAAAAAGCATAACACCACTATAACATTTAGAATTATTTTACTGCAAAGGACTATTTTAATTTACTTGTGGGGGTTTCTTGTTATATTTTAGGAAAATATAGTTCAGGTTTTTTCCAATATATTCTAAAGACACATAAAAGGGCAACAGATTAAGCAAATTTTAGAAAGTCAAAATGAAAAAGTATTGAGTAGGAGGAAATTTTCCCTTGTTAGATAATTGCAGTGACATTGGGGAGTTCCCTGTTCAGCGCAGTGGTGGCAGAGGCATGTTATTGGAACAACAGAATGGTGTAAGGGCAGAGATTTAGAGGCTGCATGGAATTATTGGGGAAAAAGTTTCTCTGTTTCTCCGTGTTTGGTGCAACATAGATCTGCCTTAATTGAATTGCAAGGCTGGGCTTTACTGCACTGCAACAGTGGTGGATTCTTTTAGTTTAAGACAACTATCAACTGCTTTAAAAGGTCCCAGACAACTTAGGTGGAAAAAATCCCTACTGTGAGTAAAGTACATGGAAAACATCCCCAGGCAGGTGAGGGAGGGGATTGTCCCTCTTTGCTCTGCGCTGGGGTGGCCTCACCTGCACTATTGGGGCAGTTTGGGGGGACACAATAGGAAGAGCTAAAGCTGGAGAGTGTCCAAAGGAGATGGTGATGCCTGGAGGGGCCTCAAAAGGAGCTGAAGGTACTTGGGGTGTTCAGCTGGAGGAGAAGAGAGGAGGGAAGAGCTCATTGGGGACTGCAGTTCCTCCCTAGGGGCAGCTCCATCTCTGCTCTGTGGGAGCAGGGACAGCACCCAGGGAACGGTTGGAGCTGTGCCAGGGCAGGGACAGCACCCAGGGAATGGCTGGAGCTGTGTCAGGGCAGGGACAGCACCCAGGGAATGGCTGGAGCTGTGCCAGGACAGGGATAGCACCCAGGGAAGGGCTGGAGCTGTGCCAGGTCAGGGACAGCACCCAGGGAATGGCTGGAGCTGTGTCAGGGCATGGACAGCACCCAGGGAATGGCTGGAGCTGTGCCAGAACAGGGTCAGGTTGGATCTCAGGACAAGGCTCTTCCCCCAGAGGGTGGTGGGCACTGACCAGGCTCCCCAGGGCAGTGGGCACAGCCCCAAGGCTGCCAGAGCTCCAGGAGGGTTTGGATGATGCTCTGGGGCACAGGATGTGACTCTTGGGGATGGTTCCCTACAGGGCCAGGTGTTGGACTGGATGGTCCTTGTGGGTCCCTTCCACCTCAGGATACTTTGTGAGTCTATGATTCTGTGACTCCAATGACAAAACTGTTTACTTTTAAAACAGGCTGTGGAAAAATAGAGTTAAAACAGTTGGACTATATCACTCAAACCCAAGAGATTGTAGGGGCTGGAAATATCCTGCTCATCATCAGTGGTTTAAATGTGTGACATTTGAATACTTAACATATTTTACATTTCATCTTGATACATTTATGCACTCATCATTCTGTTTCTGATTACTTCCCTGTTTAAATAACCTATTAAATTTTCTAATTACTTTGGTGTGGCTCTTAATAAATAGAAAATCTACCCACTAAAGAGGGAATTATTACCAAAATGTTTTATGTAGCACATATTTAAAAAGGTAGCAAGAGGACACATGCAAGTCTTGTATGTTTTAAAGTCTCCATGACAGAGAGTTCCAGGTTGTCATAAACAATCCTTACTGGAGAGGTTTATGATAACTACAGAACATGGGTTTGAGAGTGCACCAGACCTGGGCAGGAATGTCTGGGGAACCTCAAGAGCTGAGAAAAAGCAGAAGGAGAACAAGTTATGTCACATTTCATGTTCTATTTTGACTTCATCATTCTGGAAAGGTTATCTCTGTCTCCATGGCTGT
Source organism: Willisornis vidua nigrigula (assembly GCA_021164005.1). Classification (NCBI taxonomy): domain Eukaryota; kingdom Metazoa; phylum Chordata; class Aves; order Passeriformes; family Thamnophilidae; genus Willisornis; species Willisornis vidua. The sequence goes on along the minus strand of JAJPCS010000410.1, from coordinate 450,375 downwards.
TTCCAAGGTAGTTTTGTCAGGATTTCTGTACTTTCCTTCATCAACAGCTGAAGACATCTGGGATTGAAAGAGTTTGCAAAGGTATGTTGCCTCATCAAATCAGAGAGGGATTGTCTCTAATATTTTTAGGACTGATTTCACTGTATAAAAGCATTTCCCTGCTCTGATGTTTGGGGGAGTGGCACTTACCTCATTTGTCTTTCACAGGCACCAAGGGCTGAGCAAACCCCTGCAAAAATCCATCAACCTGCTGAGGTGTCAGTTCTTACATGGAATCACAGGACCATTAAGGTTGGAAAAGACCTCTATGGTCACTAAGCCCAACCGTTGACCAAATCCCACTAAACCACATCAAGAAGTGCCACATCCACTTGTTTTTTGAACCCTTCCAGGCATAGTGACTCCTCCCTGCCCTGTACAGCCCATTCCAATGCCTGACCTCTGTTTCAGTGATGAAATTCATCCTGATATCCAAACTGAACCTCCTCTGGCACAGCCTGAGGCCCTAATGAAACACAGTTTTTTAAATCATACTAAATTATTTTTCTGAGATCATGCTAAATGAAATACAGCTTTTGAAGTTGAAGCTAAAAAAAAATGCTTTTAAATCGAATTTGGAGTTGCAAAGTAGAGATCAATGAGAAACCTGAAAACTAATAAGAGAACTTCATACTATTTGTAGAAACTTGAGCATGAGAGTTCCTATCTCTGCTAAACAGACCTCAGCAGTGTCTTATTTCCTACATCCAAAGTCATGGGGAGCTGATCTCACTAAAGGCTGGTCACTGTAAGTGGTGTCAGGAGCTGCTCCAGGGTCTAAGCCACAGGAGGCTCTGCTGATGCTGCAGCTCCAAAGCATGAGCAAAAACCCTAAATGCAAAACTGCTCCTATTTCACATGTCCAGTCTTATCCCAAGAGCACAATGCCCGTGGAAGCTCAGGAACATCTGCTGATCAACAGTGAAATCAAAGAGATCACAGGCAGAGTGCTTGGGAAATGCCCATTGACTGCTAAATGTATCCTGAACTTCATCTGAGATGAGAGCTGGAAGCAAATCCTCATTGCCAGGTATCTTGACAGGGTTGGGAGCATTCCATATGGAATTCTAGAAACACAGACTGATGAATACTTGATTTTTCATCCCCTGCACTGGTGTCTGAGTTCTGTTCCATGCTGGAGGCTTTATACTCATGTTTCCATAACAACGGGAAACAAAGCACAACTGAACTGTTTGGGTGAGGGTATGTGGAAGGAGAGTGTTTCTCTTTTAAGGGTATCTGGTCAAGGACCCTTTTCAAGTAAAAAAAAAAGGGAAATAAGGAAATCAGGAAGCCATAATCAGGAACTCACAGGGATGCCAACCTGGCTGACAAATAAGGGAGTTTTTGATGAGTATCAGTAGATGAGGGTCTCTGAGGGTGTTTATTCCACTGTGTTTATCTGCTCTGGGACCTGGGAAAAGGAGAAATTAAGGGGAAAAGGCAGAAACCAGAAACAAAGTACACAGAGGCACAGACCTGACAAAACGAGGACAAGAAATGAAGCTACACACCCACACATTGCTGGGCTGTGGGGAGAATACTGGCAACATTTCCAGGAAGATCAGCCTGAATATTGGGAAAGAATTCCTGGGTTGGAGGGTGGGCAGGCCCTGGCACAGGTGCCCAGAGAAGCTGTGGCTGCCCCATCCCTGGGAATGTCCAAGGCCAGGTTGGACGGGGCTTGGAGCAACCTGGTCTGGTGGAAGTTGTCCCTGCCCATGGCAAGGGTGGCACTGGGTGGGCTTTAAGGTCCTTTCCAACCCCAGCTCTCCCAGAATGGGAGTGTGGAGTGTGCATGTGTATTCACCAGGAAATTTCAAGCTTGCCCAGCTGGCACGTGGAGGAATCTGCCACGTGGGATTTGTCCACCAGTTCACTTGCACAGAACATACCTAAGGATTTGTAGATATCTATAGGTTTGAAGGAAAAAAACCCCAAACTAACCAAAACCAAAACAGTCTCCTAATTTTAAATCTGTATTAATGCCTGTGGCAGGACATGGAACACAAATCCTGTGTTTGGGATTCTGAATGCTGAAGATGTGCAGGGGAAAGGGCAGGAGAAAAATAAAGGCACTTTAATCCTACTTTTCTCAAGCCTGTGCGTGGATCAACCACGACCTCATGAAATGTGGCCTTTCAAAAGTATTCCAAAGGTATGAGATGTAGGGGGGAGTGTACAAAAGGAACAGGGATATTAATCCTGTTAACAGGATGTTAATCCCTCCATGTGCTGTGAAAACACAATTACTACATTACAATAGAAATAATTACTGAAGGTTCCAGCATAACTAAGGCAGCATTTTATGTTTTTTTTTTTTTCTGCAAAGAGCTGGAAGGTCCCAGTTGAATCCCAAGTGTTATCCATCTTAAGGTGAGTATTATAAGAACATTACATGCAGGTACCCACTGAAGTAATGAGATTTTGAAATGTCCTTCAGACATCCTTAGTAGGGGAAGTTGATTTCTCTGTGAGATTGTTAAACCTCAGAACATTCAGTTCAGCACTCAAAGAAGGGAATACACAATTACTCACTACATCCCAAACATCTGAGTTTCTCAGCATCTTATATAATGCAGTCATGGAGGGAACACAATTCTTGTGGCATTTACTGCTGTGTTTGAAAATCTCCTTTCTCTTCTTTCATTTCCCTGATCATTTATTTAGTTTTTCAATAATATGAAAGATACAGTCAATAGACAATAGTGTTCCCTGGAACTCTGCAATCTCATCCCCCAACCCTACCCTGTGTGCACTTGAAAACTAGAATGTTGATATAAAAGCTTATTCTAAAAGCAGAACAAGCTCTTTTCTCCTTCACTCACATTTTCCTCTCCAGTGTTGTGCAGATAATACAGCAAATAGTTGTGTGCTCAGTTCAGGTATCAAACCTGAATCCTGAATGATTTAGTGCAAGCTTAGACTCAGCTAAAATCGAGTTCAGAGGAAAGAATTTCTGATGTTTGAAGTCCTCTGCTCCTGATTTTTTCAGAGGGCCAATATCTGGATAACTTCATATTGATCTCCTTGCTAGAAACAAAAGGACGTGTTTAACACAATGGATGAAAGGAACCCTCAACCTTTAACCAAAGTGGAAAAGGTCTTAGAAAGCAAAGGTCTTGATATTCTTTCATGGTGGATAAAATGTCCTGTTTATTGATCACCACCTATTTCATTCAGGACTGTTTCCTTTCAGAGTCTGGGGCAGAGGTTTGGCACAGGAATTCCATCTCAACTCCTGATCATTGGTGCCCACAGCAGGTGATACAACGGGACATTTTACAGCAGTGCCTTCCATTCAAGAGCTGAAAAATCATCAAATGAGTGTGTTGGGCTGCTTAATAAGCAGGCACTTTTTCTGCTTAAATGATGAGAAAACAATGGTGCCTTTCCTTTAAAAGAAAGTCAAAGGAAAGGGCAAAATTTCTCCTCTCCAGACACATGAGCAGACCAAGCACTGAGGAAAAATCAGGTTGACTCAACAAGAAATGGAAAAAACACTGTGGGCAAGAATGACTTTCAGATGGAAACTGGGGGCAGAACTGTAGGAACCCATAAAGAATATCTTAAGGATCTGGACTTTGAAGTCTGTTTGTATTAATTATTATAACAACATCATTAACACTAAATCTCTCCTACCAAGCAAAACTACAGCTGATATTTCTTTATATTTTGTCGGGTATTTAAGAAACAGTAACAACTGGGAGAGTTTGAGGTTGGCAAGACTTACCCTTCTAAGTAGTTTATGTTCCTATTAATCCACCTGACTGTTGAACATAATAAATCTGAGTCTTTTTTTTTTGCAGAGATAAAGCAGTTCTCTCCCTTCTGCCCATTCTGTAAATTCCCCAACGAGCACTGAAGAGCTGCAAATTGTTATTCCTTATCTGAAATGAAGCCAATTTCAGCCCCTGTTACTTCCCCGTTGCTGCAGCAACAGAGGAAATGATGAGTGCTCAATACACTGTCCTTGTCTAGAGCTCCATTCTAGAGGCCAGTACAGATCTTGTTTGTCTTTCCTCTCCTGTAAGTGGTAATTAAACACTGTATTTGATTTAAGATACTGTGTTTCTCTGGGACATCACTCTCAAGAGGCTGGACCTCTGCTTTGACTTAATATGCTGATCTTTTCCTTATGTGCATTTCCAAAACCTGTACCAGCCTTTCATTTATTTACAGTTTGTGCAAAGAAGTTGTCCATCTTTGCACCACAGATTTTTCTTTCTCTGAGTTATGTTTCCTGTACTCCTCTGTCTCACAGTAATGTCTTTGAGCAAATTATCTTCTGAGTTCAGAATCACATGAAAGAAAAAAATGAACATTACAAAATATGGTCAGGAAGACCTACTTGAAGGAGAGTAATTTCAATTATTGTATATCTGACAGTCTTCCATGGGTTTTTAAAAGCACTTGAGAATGAAAATATTTGTTTGGTAAAAGGTTGATGGAAACCTGCTGAAAATATTCATGCTAGGGGAATGAGCAACCTGGTGTAGTGAAAGGTGTCCCTGCCCATGGTGGGGGATTGGAACAAAATGATTTTTAAGATCCAAGCCAAGCCAAGCCATTCTGTGATTCTATGGATACCCAGATAACTCAGGCAGATAAATTAAATGCATTTTTGCAGTGTAATTCATCAACAAACCCGAGCACCATAAGCAGAAACAGTTAAGAACAGAGGGAATCCATTGCATGATTTTTGCTATACCTGAAGTGGTCAGTTCAAAATCCTGATCTAAAAATCTCTTTTAGGATTAGAAGGAGAGAGGAAGTTTTGGAGCAGAGGCTGTGAACTGGGAACTGTCCATCGTGTCTGGGGAAAACTCTTGTGCTGTGATCACACAACCTTCCTCTTGCAGGAGAAAATATTTTTTTGCTGCTGAATTGAACTTTTCCCTTCAGGAGCTTGGCTTGGAAAGGATTCGTGGTGAGAACCATGGAGTGACTAGCACAGACTGTGGAGTTCTCCCCTCCCTGTGCCAGGGCACACACGGGCACATTTTCTCTTCTCTTTCTGGAAAGGTCTTAAAAGGTATTTTTATTAAAGCAACAGAATTCATGTAAATGATTAAATTTCTCCTCTTACACCAGACAGTTACAACTAATTAACCATCCTTTCCAGAATCATTCCACCAGCAGCAGGAAAAAGCAAGGACACAACCACTGTAAGGCTGAGGGACCTTTTCCACATCACAACTATCCTCCAGGAACACAAAGTGCTCTAATTCTTGTGAAGTAAATTAAGCCTTTTGAGGGCACTGGGGTTTGTACAGCCCACAGCTCGTGCCAGCTCAACCAAGGCTATGGAAATGTCCCATGTGCCACTCAGAGAGGGCAGAGCAGGCTGTGCAGCAGCCATGGAAAGCCTTCAGCATCTTGGCTTTGCTGTTTGGGCAGCGAGGCAGCTGATGAAAGGAGAACGTTCCCAGCTCCATGAGTGTGGTGGCTGAGAGCACAGAGTTTAGAGCCCTTGCTGGCAAAGCTCCTGCTCACTGAGCTGTGGAGAACCTCTGTGTTTGCTATCAGGACCTCTGACACCAAGCTCAGCCATTCCCATCCCTCTCAGCTGTGCCATTTCATTGGAATACATTCCCTATATTATTTAGCAGCCACCTGTAACAGGTTTTAACCAGCCCAGCCCAGACTTTTTACCAAAGTAACATTTTCTGGGATAGTTTCATAATGTAGATCCCAACTGGTGTGCCCAAATGCCTGAAAGAATTTTAGGAATAAAATACAGTTGAAAAAACCCCAAACCCCAGAACAACCCTTCTTTTGTGCTTTTTAATGAACCTCAAGCATCTGACTTGAGTGATAAAAGTATTATGGAATTAGAATGACAAGATTTTCACTCATTTGCATCTGTATTGTTTTCAGCTGCATGTTTGCAAGTCCCAGTTGGGGAATGTTGCCAATACTGCAGTAGCCTGAGGAACACTTTGGGTTCCAACTCAGTGTGCAAAAATCCACGGAGCCTTTTTGTATTCCAAACTGCCTCTTGCAAAATCCACTGACAAAGGCACTGAAGAAATTCAGAAAGATTTGAAACCCCACCAGCAAGTCTTCTTACATGGGCATGTTATGGCACATCATCCCTTAGCCCCTCACACTGGGAAGAAAGTGCTGGAATACAAAAGGAGAAGTGTTTGGTGCCCATTGTTCACTGTTAATTCTCAGCATGTATCCCAACTACATAAACACCTGTGCTAAAAATCTTTGTGTTGGTAATGCCTGAGAGTATGTAGAGAGTTTAATTGCACTCAAAACATCTAATTCCCTACAGCTGGAAATACTGTCTGGGGTTTTTTGTCCCTTTTCTTTTCAAGACTGATAACATTCCTTTCTGCTTAGGGCAAACACTCAGATTTTTTGATACCAAATACATGTATCAGACATTTGAATAATTTAATTGACACATCTCTAAATAAATCAGCTGCTAAACTGGCTGAAGGGGTAAAAAAAATCTCCACTATCTGAATCCAATTCTACTTTTCATCTGTGTTTCAAGAGTTTTGCTACCATTACTCTCAGGAACAGCTTTATTGAATTCCAAGATAATTTCATCAGAGCTGGAGGATGTTATCCAAGTGCCACCTCAGCAAACCCTGCCCAGCTTGCTGGGAGGTTCCCACAGCACCACCATGTTCCACTTGGGCTGCTCAGTGCAGCCTTTCCAACACAAAGCTGTGAGTCAACCTGTGGGGAAAAAATCCTCCTGCACATTTTCAGTATATCCCTCCATCTATCCAGGGTATTCTGCTGCCTTGCCTCCCACAGGCAAAAAAAAATAATAAAAAAAATCAAAGCACCTGCTTTGGTCTGCTAGATTTTAACTTAAATTTGTACTCCTAAACTCTGTTTGTAATAAAGATCCCACAGAGTGGAAAAAGATTATGCCAGGACTTACAAAGTTCATGATCTGCTGCAGCAAACAGCTCAGCTCGGTGGTTCCCACAGAGGATGCTCAGTGGCTTCCAAACAGCCACCACCTTCCTCCTTCATTGTATGACAGCACCATGATATGGGTTGTGGGCTTTCAAACGCTGGATTCACTCTTGGGTTGTTCAGAAACCTTCTCAGAAGAATGGTGGCTGCTTTCTGCAAAACTTTGTGCCCACTCTGGCAACTCATAGGCAGTTCACACCCTTTCCATCCTCAGCAACTGCTGTTTGAGCACCTGCTCTGGTGGAGGGGGATTGGAATAAGAAGAGCTCTAAGGTCTCTTCCACCCCAAACCAGTGTGGGATTCTGTGATTCTGATTCTGTTCTGACTATATTTCCCATGGCTTGTGCATGATTTAATTAAGAGATCACAAATTCTTATTTTCAAAGTCTTTCTGAAAATCCACCAAGCAAGCAGTGCTGTCTACCCTTGATTTCATTTTGCCCTTAGAAGAGAGTTTAGTACCTGTAGCTGTTTTAATTTGGTCTAAGAATCTTTAGGATCTGCCCCAAACCCTGAGCAAGTGTTTCCTGTTGAGCATCCCATTGATTACAGGGGGTTAAACACTGAAAAACACAGTAGTGAAGGGAAATAATTCAATTAATTTGTATCCCTATATTATCAACATTTATAGCAAAATTTCCATCAGGAGTTGGACTTTGATGATTCCTGTGGATCCTTTCCAGGATATTCTGTGATCCTCTCAGCAAAAGAGACCTAAAAAGGATCAAGTTTACACCCTCTTCACTGTGTAAATGAAAACACTGGATGAAAAATATCTTTTGTTTTCTAGTTTTTCCCCCTTTGTGGGGCTCATTTCACTTGATCAAGGACTTTGGGGAAGATTTTCAAAAGGCCTAGATGACCAAAGCAAGTTATATTGGCTGATTACTGAAATATTGATGCTCCTGAATATGGAACTTTCTTTTTTGCACTTTAACTGACACTTTAATCAAGCAAAAATACCCCGTAAGAAACTCTAAACATCCCCATATTTAATCTTACCATTGGTCCCAGAGAAAGCAGTTAGGTGGGATTAAAACCTCTCATCACAAGGCATTTCATACTCTTACCAAGAGCAGCAGCACTACAGGGAAATCAGCAAAAATAACTTCCAGAACTGATGAAAAAAACCCTGAAGATAAAAGTATGTTCGCTAATGAGCTGAATGAATTAATTCCGAGCTTGTAATCAATGAGGTGACACTTCCCTCACTCCTCTCTCTGTTATGTGATCTGACAAACTCAGCACTTGGGGGATTCTGATTGAAGTGCCTGAGGAAAACTGATTTGGGGAGTAAGGAGACAAGTGCCCTCGTGCCACATCCATGAACTACCAGTTCATAATGAAGGGATCCTGAAGACTGTGCAGGAGAATCTTGGTCATTTCCAACATCTTGCTGCTCTTTTAGCAGCTGCAACTCTCTTAGAAAATGGAGCCACAGGTCAACAAATGAAGTTTTGTCAGGATTCAACTCTAAAACTTTCTTTGTCAGAGGTTCCCTCCACCCTTTGGTTGACATGGGGTTTGGTCAAGGGTTGAACTCAGTGGTCTTGGAGGTCTTTTCCAATCATGATTTTATGATACTGTGATGGGAACTTGACAGAAATGTTTCAGGCTCCACAGCAGAGCTTGTTAAAAACAGAGAAGCTACAGGTTTGGCCTCCTTTTTTTCCCCTAATTTTGCAACAGATTTAGTTGATTTTGTGTCACTCCCTGGATTCAATGGCCTGATTCTTATCATACCCTGGACACAATACAGGTTAAATTTACAGTATTTTGGCTTTGCCAGAATGGTGTGGAGTTGGGTTATTACAGAGATACAATTTTACAAATCCTGTGATATCTCTAAAGAAATCAAATTAGAAGTGCCAAAGGGAAACAGGTGGGCAGGTGAAAAGTACTTGCTGAAGAGTTAAAGATCCTTTACCATAATGTATAAAATGAGGAGCCACAAATATGAAATACAATAGTCTGAGGTGAAACAGTCAAACTTGTTCTCACAAAAAGAAAACTGGAGTTTGAAAAAAGGAAAAAGAAGATTATCTAATCTCTTCAGGTTGATATGGCTGCAGGTTTGCCTCATGCTTTACCTGCTTTTGAAATATTTAGGTATTAACTTGCTAGGATTTTGTTTTCCAATAGAGGATTAAAACCCATCAGCTTGTATTTGAATTTATAGACAGGGGTTTGTGGTGTGTTCACTGTCATTGTTTGGAGAAGAAAATCAAATTGTGGTGCTAATTCAAATTATATCCTCCTGGACCTTAACCCCAGCCCTGGGAGTGTCCCAGGCCAGGCTGGACAGGGCTTGGAGCAATCTGGACTGGTGGGAGGTGTCCCTGCCCATGGCAGGGGTGGCACTGGGTGGGCTTTAATGTCCCTTCCAACCCAAACCTGCCTGAAATTCTGTGATTCTATAGTAGTGATAAAAAGCAGAGATTACACTATATCATTTTTTCCCTTCGAATAATTCTTTTTTCAATAATAACTCCCTCCTGCTCTATGAAAATCTTTTTCAGGCTTTAGATAATAAGCTATTTTAGAAATCCTGAACACTGGATGAATAAAATCCTAAAATATCTTTTCATCCAAAATATTCCCCACAACCCCTTACAAATGGCTTTCCAGCTCTGATGTGGAAATTAGAGTAAGTAAGAGAGAAACAGTCACAGCACATCTTCATTTAGCTGTGCAATGCTTGGCTTTGCTTGGCACAGAGTTCTGCCTAAAGACACAATCATGGGCTTTTAGAAGCTTCTGTTTACTGACTGAAGTAAACAGATGACAAGGCACAGTAAAAGCAAATAAAGTATAGTAGAAGTAAAAGCAAACAAAGTATAGTAGAAGCAAATACTAAATGCTTATTGCAAAACTCCCAGGTCCTTTGTGTTGTCCCTCATGCACTGGTGTCAAGAGTCCCTTTCAGATTTATCTCATAAACCATGGGTGAAACCTGCTGATAATATAAGATTTAACACTGACACTGCAATAGAGGCTTAGTAAGAACTATAAAACTCATTGGTTTTCACTTACACAACAGAAACTTCTTTTTTATATGCCCAGGCATTAAAATGTCCCCCAAAATAAAACCACAAAAACGCCACAAACACCAAACCACTGAAACCCCTACAACAGAAAATAAGAAATTAAGGTCCCAAAAGTGATCCCAAAGTGATTTTTTTCGTCGTCCTCCCCCTCAGAAATATAAGTCTCTATTAATCCTTAACAACCTGTTCCCTCTTCCATTGGCAACATTAGTTAAAAAGAAGAAATTTCTAGGAGATGAATCCATTTTTTTTCAGAGTATTTTGAAAATTTAGGGTTCTGTGAGGAAAAAAACCCTCTCAAAAGTACAATCCCTCAGAGCCCTGTGCTGGCTGATTCATCAAGGAGACAGAAAGGCAGTGTCATAACACACCATGCAAGAGCCAAGAGGGGGTTTGGCACTTAGATTTATTAGAATGGTCACAGAATTGTAAGTTTTTCCTTCTCTGTTCCCAGCATGGCAATTGCCAGAGCAGGAATAAGGAAGAGCCAATTCAGGAGCTGGGTGAGCACCAAGCAAAGATGCCTCTGCTTTTGGTACAGCCCAATGAGAGCACAACTGGGCATGGAAAACAAGGTGTGACCCCATGTAGTCATGGTAGAGTGACCTCAGAGTGGCCACCCCATCCTTACCACCTGGAGGCACCACACAGATGTATAGAAATATAGATGTGTGAGTGTGTGTATGTCTCTCTCTCTCTCTCTCTCTCTCTCCCCATCAATCTCCATCTCTCTCTCTCTCATCTCTATCTCTCTCATCTATATCTCTATATCTATATCTAATCTATGTCTATATCTATATATTTATATCATCTCTAGCCTCTATATCACCTATATCTATAGCTCTATATCATATCTATCTCTATCATCTATAGCTCTATCATCTATATCTATATCTATATAATCTCTATATATCTATATCTATATCATCTCTAGCTATATCTATATCATCTATATCTTCTATATCATCTATATCATCTATCTATATCTATATCAGCTATGTCTATATTTAATCTGTATAAAAATCATCTATATAATGTATATGTGTATCTATATATCTATATCTATATCTATATCCAGTCTACATCTATATCATCGATATTCTCTCTCCATCTCTATCTCTCTATCTCCATCAATCTCCATCTCTCTATCATCTAAATATCTATAATCTATATCTCTATAATCTATATCTGTATCATCTATATAATCTGTAACATCTCTAGCATCTATATCATCTCTATCTCTATCTCTATCATCTATAGGACTATCATCCATACATCTATATCTATTTCTTTATCAATATCTATATCTATCTATATCATATCTATCATCAATTTATCCATCGTCTATATATATCATATCTATAATATATCTATATCTATATCATCTATATCAGCTACATCTATATTTAATCTATATTTAAATCATCTATAACATCTATATCTAGATCTAATCTATATCTATGTCATCGATTCTCTCTCTCTCTCTCTCTCTCTCTGTATATATATATATATATATACACATCTATCTATCTATCTATCTATCTATATATAAAATTGCCCGGGCTATTAAAGACCAAATCACTTGCTTTGCCGTGATTTTCCCTGAGATGTGAAATGTCTTTGTGGAAAAGCATCCCAGTTTTAAAGGCTGAGGGTACTGCCTGAGCTGTCACAGATTTCCCACACAAAACACCAGCAGTGTTTGTAGCCTGTGATCAAAAATCAAGCAGCAGAGCAGGTTTCTATTTCCTGTGACATGAAGTGTTTTCAGGAAACTAGAACATATCTGAAATCCATTTCTGCCTTGGACTCAGCACTGGAGGCACCGTGGGGTGAAGAAGAACTGGTAGAAAAGAAAGCTGAAGGAAAAGAAGGATAATGCTTTGTTTACACCTTAAGCTTTAGGTGATTGTTTATCAAATAAAGTTTGGGGCTACACATCCTTGTCCATAACACAAAAGAATGTGATGGCAGCCTCTTGTCAGCTTGTGCAGGAGCAAATGCAGAGGCAGGTAATCCCTCATGGTGGGAAATTCCTGGGGAGGCATCCCCAGCACCAGCAGAAATTTCATAAAATCTAAATTTTTTAACAGCTGTACTCAAATTCAACAGCCCTCCCCAGACTTAGGGGATCACTGAGGCTGGAAAAGCCCTCCCAGCCCACACATCAAAACATGGGCCACCTGCAAAAGCTGCTTTGGATGACAAAAAGTCCTAAAGATCTCCATGCCCTGAATTAGATACAGAAACATTATTCCATGTGGACATGGAGATATGTTTGAGGAGAAGTGCTGGAAAGATTCAGATGTAAGTGCCACCAGTATCTGGAGATCCTGTCTGACCAGCAATTTCATTATGAGTTTCTGCATCATTTATTTAGCTAAAGTGAGCTTCTATCATGTTCTTTTGTCTTCTATTGGACTTTTTTGTGTTTTTTTCTACCTATTGTAGAATTTTACTGCAGATGGTTAATTGGAATCTTCTTTTTCAACTGTGACAATAAGTTCAATGGACACTGCTGATTATATATTCACTTTCCCTAATTCTGCATATCAGTGGAACTTTTAAAAAGCTGTAATATTTCAGAATTCAGTTTTTGCTATAATATTAATTTAGGACAAGGAAAAAGGAGGCAATGCTCACATAAATATTGCCAGTAGAGCAAAATAGTCTGTGAGGTTTGAATATGGGTGTTACTTTCAGAGAACAGTTACACAAATTAAAAATCATGGAATCACAAAATGGGTTGGAAGGGAACTTAAAGATCATCCCATGGGCAGGGTCACCTTCCACCAGCCCTGTCCATCTTGGCCTTGGAGACTCCCAGGGATGGGGGAGCCACAGCTTCTCTGGGCACCCTGTGCCAGGGCCTGCCCATCCTCCCAGGGAAGGATTTCCTCCATATATCCCACCTAGCCCTGCCCTCTGGCAGAACAATATCCACAATTTATTGTCCCTGTCAGCTTTGACTTTTCGTATGACCACAAAGGCCAGTTTGGACCAGGAGTGTTTTTCCACATGTCAGACTGAAGAAAGAGAGATTTGGGTGGGAGAACATCCTGATCCACATCTTCTCAGAGCATTTGCCTGTGTCTCCTTCAGGAGTTCTTGTGTGGTATGAATTTTAATATTTCTGCAAGGTTATTGAAGAAAAGAAGAGGACTTTAGGAAGCTTTGGGTTTGTAGCTCTACTGTGTGCTGGAAGGGTGGTGCAAGGAAGTGCAGCACTGACCACTAAGTGCTATCCCAGCAGCCTGTAAGGTACACACGATATTCTCATAAAACTGCAGTGCTGTGATCTTTTATGGTGCTGGAATCCAAGTCCAGCTTCCAAAATTCTCCATATCCTGTGGTGACTACATGTTAGAGATGTACAGGGACATGTGCAGAGACAGAACTACGGGTACCTCTCTCTGGGTGATGCCTATTTTAAAAACATGATCACTAATCAAACACTCTGAGCAATTTTAGAGCACCGTTAGCTCCATTAGTTCCCATTAGAACTAAGAGGCTGCAGAAGTGGCAGAAGTGACCTGTTCCCTGTGACAGCCACACCCAACCTTGAGTGGAGCCATCTGGAAATGCTCTGCCAAAGCAAATCCCACATATTTTAGGTCTCTGCTGCCAGTTTGATCCATGACTTCCCAAGGACAGTAAACCCTGACAGCTAAACCTGGGATTCTCCACTCCAGGAGTATGAGGGATCCCTAATGATGTGTCACCCCCCAGGTGACCAGAGGAAACCCAGATCCCACAGCTCTGGCATCCTCATGAACTTGAGGTGCTGGTGCTCCTGCAAGACCCAGCATAAAATCTGTGGCATTCTATGTTGGAATCAAATGTGTGCATCTTAAATGTGATTGATACAGTCAGAAAAAAGGAGCAAAGGGAAATCCTGAGGAAAGAGGGTTGCTCATAATTCAGTGAAAATATCACACTCCAGTTCATACCATCTACCCACACTGAGCCTCATGAGGAAGCATCTCTGGAATCTGAAGGATATTTAAAAAAAAAGAACCAATTTTGGTGGTTTTTTCCATCCAGAAGAGCTTCCTCAGTGCCATCCAAGCGTGGCTTGGCACAGGGGTGGGTTGGGATGCTGCAGGGCACAGCCTGGGCCATCCTGCAGGGAATTGCTGCCCAAGTGGGTGTGCTGGGAAATCAAGGATTTCATTTGATTGATAGGATGGAATCTGGACATGCAACAGCTTTGCTGCCATTGAGTTTGAGCCACTTGGTGCCAAAATATTCTGTTCTTTTTTTCCAAAGAGCGATTAAGAGGGGGAATATGAAGAAGCTTGGAATGTGTTTATTCTTAATTTCACTTCAGCAAGGAGATAACCTTAGAAGTTCAAGTTGTGGCCTAAAATTGATACAACAAAAGAAGGAATTCAGAATCACAGAGTGGCTGGGGTTGGAAGGGAGCTGCAGAGCTGGTCCTGCCCCCCTGCTCAAGAAGGGGCATTTAGAGGCAGTGGCTCAGGAAATTTTGATTAATTAACAGCCAAAAAACACCAAAAAATCAGGCAAGCTGGAGAAAGTGAGCAAGGCATTTCTGATTGCAATATTGCCTGGGAAATCATGAGCAGAACAGCAAATGCAATCAATATCTTGCCTAGGAGGTGACAAAGCACTGGGACAAGTGTCCTTCTCCAGAGAAAAGGCTTCAAGGGACAGGAATGGCAGGAAAAGGAGCTGCATGTTGTGCCTCCACTTCCTTTTACCCTACTTTAATTCTACTTTGTCTTCAGAATATGTGGGTCTGGCCTGAATTTCTGAGACCCACAGGAAAATCTCAGTTTCTGCTCTTTGAAGGGACATTTCTAATCACAGCAAAGACACCCAGATCTTTATATTAATTTACATTATACCAAAATCTCTAATCTAGAAGTAAAAAGAAAATAAGCATATTATTACAAGGCTTTAATATCTTCCAATTAAAATACCTTGATTCCCCCCTCCCTCCCCCCAGTTAGTTAACAGTTCTTTTAATTACTTTGCTGTGACACAAAATATATCTTTTGGTGTATTTTCTATATAAATGGAAATATTTTCCTGTGATGTTGTTCGTGGCAGATTTTAATGCCAACAAAATATACACTGATAATGAAAAACTAAAAAAACCCCAAAACAACCAAAAAAAGACCCAAACAAAAGTGAAACAGAGAGAGTAGATGGTTAAAAAAAACGGTGTTCTGAGGTATAAGTGAGGTAGGAGGAAAATCTGGTGGGGAAAGAAGGGTGGGAATCTTGTAGCTTTCAAATAACTTAAACATCTGGTCAGACATGAAAAGTATTGTTGTTTTAAGGAAATATAAATGAGAATTGGCTTTGGATAAATGTCCTTCTCCAGTTTGGAATTTTTAAGAAACATGATAAATTAGTGCCTTTAATTTTCACAAAATTCCAGGATGTGTGGGCTGGAATTATAATAAAAAAGAGTTTTATTGTTTCTGGGTGAGTTCTTTATGATGTGCTGTTGAGAAGATTATATTTACTATTATCAGTGTTTAATTCCATCAGCAGAAAGGAGTTGTTAATCCCTACCTATTTCCTCACTTTTGCCCATTGAATTCTTGTGGAAAAAGGCATTGAATTGACTTGCTGAACTTTTTAGGGCATAAATAATTCATCAGAACTTGGTTATAAATTATTGTCAGTATGAATTTGATTTCCTGATGGTAAATGTTAAATTTCATTTGAAGAGAAGCAGAATTCGTGATGAAAGGACTAAATTCTCCATCAGGGAGACTCCTGTTGTTTTCATCTACTTAATTTATTATTCAAAGTGTTTGACCTTAAAGAAAGGATTGAGAATTCATCTCAATGTTCAGAAGATTTCAAGAAAATAAGGGCACAATCTCTTCCTGGGAAGGGAGAAATGGATGAGGGAAAGATTGGGGAGCAGAGCCTGGAGTGGTGATTTCAGCTGAGAGTCAGCTGGGAATAACTAATCCCAGGATCAAGCCAGAAATAAAAATTGGGATACTCAGCAGAGTGAGAACAGACGACACAGTGCCAGAAGTGACAATTCTCTGCTGCACATTTTCATTGTAATCAGGGATTCTTGCATGGCTGAAAAAACAGGGAAGAAAATTCCCAATTAATTTGAGATAGGCCAGAAAAGAGGGCAAAAAAATCCAACCACCCAGGGCAAAAAATATTCATGGCATGAATGGAAAGAGGATAATAGGAAAAAAATGAGCTCAAAAGGGGAAAATTCAGTGTAAGGCAGATTATAATTAACAGGATGAAATGCACTGAGAAATAAAAATGAATGATGTAATTCATATTCTGTTGGTGATTTGCTGGTTCTGTGGTACTTAAAAATGAGTTTTTATGATAAGATCAATAATTTAATACAGGCAACAACTGACAAGAGAGAAAAAAGGGGGAAAAAAGTCAAAACAACACAGACAACTCCAGGATTTCATATCCCAGGTACTTCTGTAAGTGGCTGGAATAAGTTTCTTCATTTACAGGTGGAGAATTCAATGAAGTCCTTCCAGCTAAAGAAACATCTCATGATTTCTTTTGCTTTTTTGAAACCCCAGCTGAGCAGCCTGAAAAATCAAAATTTTTACAAAAAACCCAAAGAAAAACGAAAAAATGAAGTCGGTGGATGGGTAAAGTCCTAAAAATCTGCTTTGTTTGGTCAGAGAAAATCTGGGGGAGACTCAGGAGGGCAATTCTCTGAATAACAGACTTGGTTGTTCCTACCCAGTGGTTTGTTTCTATTCATAGTGAGTGTGTGGAAATATTTACAATCAGTTCTAATAATTATCAGCAAGGGCTTGCAAGGTGGGGTTTGGAAGAACATTTTCTCAAAATTGCCATATCAGAGAGTGAAAAGCAAACAGTGACAGGAGAGGATCAGATTTAAGTTTGGTTTATTGCTGGAGATTTCATCAAATTGCTTTTTCAGAAGCAAGGCTTTGCTTGGCACCCTCCAGAATGGCTTTCTTGGTGGTGGGAGGAAATGATTTCTCTGCAAATCAACTGACAGAACAGGAAAAGAATCTGATCCCCTCAAGTAATGATATTTTTTATTAATAAAATGTAATGAAAAAAATGATTCAAAGATATACATTAAAAAGGAATCAGTTTTAAATCACTAAAAATTAAGCAAACTGCCACTTTGTTTCCTGAAGCTAAGGATGATCTAAGACTTGGAAGGCTCTAAATCACAGAAACCAGTGAGATTGTTAAAAACCCCCAGAGGAGCCTTAATGTCAGTGCTGTGAATGTGCCACTGTAACTGTTACACTTTGCAATGCTCTGAAATTCCTCCTGCTCCTCTGACCCATCCATGGGTGTTTTGCTTTCTCAGCATGAACTGCTCACATTTTATGGCCCTAATGGGAAACCTGCCAGGATTATGTTACATATTTTAAAATGAAGGGGAGTCAATACAATATCACTCTATTTATTGACAAGCCTATTCGGATTTTTTATGTCTTAGCACCTTTTATATAATGTAGTTCTTATCATTCCTTAGATAATGTACCTCAACAGGAACAGAGATGTAATTCCAAGGGTAAATTTATCTCCAGAACTCTATAACATGATAGTGAAAATATTTGGTGTTATTATTTTTAAGGTATTCAGTGTATACAGCACATGTACCATGGCAGCTGTCATGATATTCTCAAGTATTCCTTAAAATCCACTAAACAATCTGATTATTGATACCTCACCTGTCATGGTATTCTCAAGTATTCCTTAAAATCCACTAAACAATCTGATTATTGATACCTCCTGGAGACAGTGGGTTTCCCAGATTAGTTGTGTACTATAAAAATTATGTATTGCAAACCAGTATTTTACACTATAAAAAAATAATATTATGTATTATAAAACCCCACCAGTTTCTAAACTATCACCAATTAATTTTGCTATGCTGAAATTTCTTATTAAATTTCTTAGAGTGGAAAACATGTGAGGGCATTTTGGTGGGCATGGCATAAATTTGAACACAAATGAGAACAAGCAATTTTGTCCTTTCTCATTTTTCATCTTGCACTAATTGTAAATGCTGTTGGGTTTTATTTTTTTGGGGGGTTTTTTTTTGTTTGTTTGTTGTTGTGGGTTTTTTTTAAATTATCTTTCCCAATCAGTCTAATTTCTCACTTCCTCTGTCTTGAGTTGTTATGACACATTGCCATGGAATTCCCACAATATTAATACTCATTTTTTCCTAAGGGCTCACAAATGCTGAATCTTTCTTTATAATAAATATAAATAAAGTAAACCCATCACATAGAGTGGCAATAGCACAGAACCCATTTAAAGAGGCACAAAGCTGCTTATAGGACAGCTTTTCCAGTGGAAAAAGGACAAAGCCAAGACCTTGTGGGGCTGTTGCACAATTCTGGCTCTGAGCATGCCAAGAGTTCCTATTCCAACAAACACCTGCCCCCCAAGCCAAATGGGATCAGTCTGGAATAAATATTTTCCCACGGGCAGTTCAAACTGTCTTGGCAGTGTAAACTCCATTCCTAATAAAAGAAAGGAAGTAATAAAAAGGCTTTAAAGAGGCAGGGTGGCTTCAGGGAAATAACAGAGCTGGAGCGCTGCTAAACAGAACAGGGATATCCCCTTGTTGTGGTTTCATCCTTTCGTTTCTCTCCTTTGGGTGTGTTCAGCTCAGAGGAAACCAGCCAAGGACCAGCCTTGCTCCAGCCCCTGTACCCACCCACTGCCATTCCCCATGGAAATATTTCATCCCAGAATCCCAGGATATACTGAGCTGGAAGGGACCCCCAAGGACCATCCAGCCCAACACCTGGCCCTGGTCAGGACCATCCCCAGGAGTCATCCCTGTGCCCCAGAGCACCATCCAAACACTCCTGGAGCTCTGGCAGCCTTGGGGCTGTGCCCACTGCCCTGGGGAGCCTGGTCAGTGCCCACCACCCTCTGGGGGAAGAGCCTTGTCCTGAGATCCAACCTGACCCTGCCCTGGCACAGCTCCAGCCATTCCCTGGGTGCTGTCCCTGCCCTGGCACAGCTCCAGCTATTCCCTGGGTGCTGTTCCTGCCCTGGCACAGCTCCAGCCATTCCCTGGGTGCTGTTCCTGCCCTGGCACAGCTCCAGCCATTCCCTGGGTGCTGTTTCTGGTCCCCACAGAGCAGAAATCAGTGCCTGACCCTCCTCTGCCCCTGCCAAGGAAGTTGTAGAGTGCATTTCTTTTGTCCCATCCAGCACCTTCTGCCTCTGCCTCCAACACCTCCTGTGGACATGAAGTTGGATCACCCTTTGCAGGGACCCTCAGAAGGAAAGCAGGGGCTTCATTACTGTGGGTTGTGTATGGTGGAAGTGTGAGAGGGCAAGGCTGATTTCATCCCACACAGTCCTACTTCCCCCTTGGCAGCAGAGAATTCCATGCTGGAAGAGTTGGCCTCTCCCCAGAGGGTCAGGGTTGGAATCCTCCCCATGCCAGTGCTCAGCAGGTATAAAGGTGTCCTGACCCAGAGCAGTGGCATTGGCAGTAAGAACACATTCCCACGTGCAAAACCAATCAATACCCATCATGCTCATGAAAATTAGAACTTTTTAACTATGTAGAAAATGAAAAATTGAAAAAAACTGGCTCTGATAAGATTTGTTACCAATTGCTCTCGCCATGTAAAACTGTCACTCTCATTCCAGCAGCAAAATGTGTCTGCAGGAGTTCACTTCCCTTTTTTTTTTTTATTCTATGCAATGAAGTTTCACACTTCTTTCCTGCACTGTGATACTTGTGATTTTACAATATCATGGATAAGATTTTTCACCACCTTTTTCAAGCAACTGTGAAGCCTTGAACTGGCTCTGCCAGTAATTTCAAGGGCTCTCTGGCTTAGGTTGCACATTGCACGGAATAAATAATAAGTAAAAACCTTTAAACCAACCAGGCCTAAAAAAAAAGAAAAAAAAAAGAAAAAAATCCATTATTCTATTAGAACTTTAACAATATTTTATTTGTAAGGTAACTTACTGGAATTAATTCTGGCCCTTCAAAAAGAGCAGGGTTGTTTCTTTAACATGTTAAGCTCAGAAATGTCCCAGAAAAGGCACCTCCCTCCCACTTTTACCCATTTCCCCTGTGAGCTGGAAACAGGGAGTGTGGCAATGGGGGAAACTGAGCCTCACAATTTGAATTTGAAAGACAAGCAGTTGCTTACACTGGAATAGTTTTGCCTTATATTAGGCCAGATCTTACACAACCAACATCACAGGAAAAGCTCCCACCAACCTGCTGCTTGAAAGGATTTTTTAAAAGCCGGATTTTTGTAAGTCAATGGGTGTCTTTGATTTCTTTGAAAGAAAAACCAGGGTATTAATGTTTTAATCTTTAGCCTCATTATAACGAACATGTACTTGAAAAGACACACTAATTCCCCAAAGCAGAAATATGACATCTATTTTATTATTCATTCAGCAATAGCTGCACTTTAGCAGCTATCCCAGGGAAGCATCATTATGAAAACCAGGTAAAAATTCAGACACCCTTTCCCTGACAAAATATCTCTCTTCCCCCTCCTCTTCCCACCTTTCTCTTTGCCTCTCTCCCTCCTCTATTTCCAGTCAAAGGGCAGCACTGAGTACATACAGCCCCCTGAGCTAAGCAGTTTGGGGATGTTATCAAAGAGTGATCCAGAGCTGCTGGGAAGCAAGAACTTGGCCTTGGCCAGTTGTTTGACCAGTCCAAGAGAGCCCAGTTACATTAGGGATTATCACAGAAAGGTTTTTATCTATTTGATTGATCACATCATCTGTGGGCCACCACTGGAAACAAGGGATTTGAATGACTTAGAGAGAAAAAAAGCTTTTTCTGCTGCTCTGGTATAACAAACCAGCCATAACTCTGTATTTGCAATGTCCCCACCAGTTAAATGAGGATGCACCTTCCCAACATCACCCAAAACTAATGGAACAGCCTTCTCTTTGTCTTGGCAAGGCTGATGAGATGAAAGGAAAGCACAGTCTTTTATGCCAAAAAGACTTGCTGTTGGTATTTTTCAAAGAGTTCATTACTATTTATTGCAGCACAATCTGCATAAAACCTGAATGTGAACACACAGAATAACCCAAAAATTCCTGTTCCAAAGGAACCAGGATCCAGCTGACAATGCAAAGGAAAGGAACTGAAACAAGTGTGGAAGTCAATTGTAAAATTGAAATACATTAAAACAGAGCAGTATCTATAAAAATACACAGGGCTGATATTTATGCATTTATTCATTTAGTTTAGAAATTCCCAAAGTGTGAAACCACTTTGTACAGTTGTCTGATTTCCATGAGCCTTTCACTGCAGGTTCTGGGTGGAATTTGTGGGAGGGACACTTTTCAGTGGAACCTTCTGGACTATGGGGAGTTTAGGTGGGATATGGAATGTCTGAATGGAGGTATTTGCTCCAAAGCAAGTGGGACAGAGACTCGAATCCTGATTGCAGACACATGTTCTAATTATTAGACAATTGCTTCTAATTATTAGACAATTGGCTGTTCTGGGAGCTTGTGCAAAGTGAAGGATTTTTTTCTTCATCAAAAGCCCCGACT
The DNA here is from genome assembly GCA_021164005.1 of Willisornis vidua nigrigula. Taxonomy (NCBI): domain Eukaryota; kingdom Metazoa; phylum Chordata; class Aves; order Passeriformes; family Thamnophilidae; genus Willisornis; species Willisornis vidua. The sequence continues at coordinate 428,799 of JAJPCS010000410.1, read as the reverse complement.
CCCAGTTGAATGCAGGCTCAAACTTCACTTTGCTTCTCCATCTCTGTTCTTTTCCAGTCAGCAAAATGAATAAATTCTAAAATTATAGCAAATCCTCTTATAGTTCAGCCAAACTGGTGTTTCCTCACCAGAGAGGGGAGTGTTCTGTAGATACAAGAACAGCAGCAGTAGAACCTTTTGCTGGTTATTATCAGAGAAGCTGCAGAGTTTCTTTGCCCTACCCCTCCTAAAGGTCTGCAGGTTTGGGGGTTTTATTAGATACACATATTTACACAGATTGTCTTTCATTTTTGCAGCTGAATTCCTGGGGGGAAACAGAGAAACTAAACATTTATAGTATTAAGCATATTAAGGTTGAAATCAGCTCTCTCCTCTCTCAGCTGCACTAAAATCTGAATGGCTTTTGTGTTCTAATGAATTAGAAAGAACTCTCAGACTCTGTCACTGAGATCTGTCATTTAAAAATAAAAGTTTTGAGAATCTGACACATCCTTGGGATTTTATATTCCTTTTGATGGGACTGTGGGGATCACAACTAAGGTCAGAGATGTGCAGCCAGGACGTCTGTCCTGGATGGGGCAGGGGAGAGTCAGGCACCTTCTTAGAGGAAACACAATCCCCTTAGGAGGGAAATAAAAATAACAGCCCCAAATGCTCTGTAAACACCTCACTGTGCTCATTAGCCCTGTTTGTATCACCACTGATCTGCCTCAAAGGAGACAGGAGCATCCAGGGATTCAGACAAAAATGGGAGAAAACCCCTGATCTGCATTTCCAGCTCACGTGTAAAGTAATATAATTCCTCATCCTTTCATTAAAACCAGATTTACCTGCCCTATTTCTTTTTCCCAAATACAGTCTTGAGGAAAGGGATGGAAACTTTGTGATTTAATATCTTTGTTACTTTCTTTCTGTGTATTTCTTGTAGGATGGCCAGTCACAAATTGTCTTTTTGACCCACATTTAAACAGTGTCCATAAAAAAGCTTCTCATTTTCATGGAATCTGAAGAGTTTAAATACACAAAACTTCCACAAAATAAAGTTTTCCCCAGACCCAACCTCTGTCCATTTATTTCTTGAATCTTCCAAGGAAGCACTTTAATTCCCTTCCCTTAAAAACTTGGCTTTGGACTTCAGTGAACATCAATTAACAATTCTGAATATTTAAAACCAAAATGTTTGAAGTTCTTTCCATGATTTCTACTATAGAAAGCTGATACTTCAGATTTTTCTCTCTAGAAATCATTTTAAAGACTAAGAAAGGTAAGATGGGTCCACCTGTGAGCAAACACCACTGAAATTATAATATCTGAGCATAATATTTATATGAGTTACATAATTCTGACTGAAATTTAGACTCCCATTATGTAAAAGGCAAGTTAAGCTCATTAAGATTGCAGAGATTTAAATTCCACATGATCTCACCTGTCACTGTTTCCTAATTTTGTCATTACTTTAGTATTGTCCCAATAAAACCCCCATGTTGTAACATGACCCTACAATATTCTTTATTTTTTAGCTCTTCAACAACACTCTGCATGATTTTCACTATTATAAAATTAATATTTTATTAGGTTAAAAAAAACCCCAAAACACAGACACCAAACCACCAGCTTTGTTCCTACTGCTGGGATACGCTGTAGGATTTTTGCCTTTTGCATAAATTTTTATTCTATTTTTTTTAAAATAAAAAATTCTGCCTAGACATCATTTCCTATAATGGAGTGAAAAAATACAGCTTTAAACTTCTGTTCTGAAACCTTCAAAATCCTGATTTCCTGCAGCCTGTTAAAAGAACTGTGAAATGCCTTTGCCTTTGCTTTGACAGCCATAGAGAAGGATGGTTTATACTTTTTGATTTGTGACTTTTGAAATTCACTCCAAAGCCACAAATTACTGGAAACTGCACTATAAATAATCTAACTCATAGTCCATGTCTCGTAGACTGAACTCAGGCTTTTGTTACCCAGTTACAGACTATTCTCTGCACTTCCTCTCCAGGGGACTTCACAAATGCATCAGCACAGACAGAATTGTACCCAAAACACACTAAAAATCTTCTTTAATAAAATATTCAGATATGAGGGGAATAAAAAAAAACAACTGGGATATTTCCAAAAATGTTCCTTTAGAAACTTCTAATTATGTTCATTGTCAGTCAGCCTTTCTGTTTGATAATATAATGAAAATGAACCAAAGAGTCACGTTAAATTATTGTACCAAATTCTTTTCTCATGTCTGAGCCCCTCGTTATTGTCCCTGTAATTTGCTGTGATGGAAAACGCACACCAGGGGCATTAACCCAACAAAAGAATTGGAGTTTTGCCACTGGCAAAGTCACTTCTGCTCCTGGTAAAATAGTCACCAGTAATAACTTCTGTTACTGCATTTCTGCCAAGAAATAAAGGCAGAGTCAGCCCTTTCCTTCAGAAAGAGTCTGTATGGAATTCCCAGCAAAGCTGGGCCATGGAGTTTGAATCCCAGAATCCCAGAATGGTTTGGGTGGGATGGGACTGTAAAGCCCACCCAGTGCCACCCCTGCCATGGGCAGGGACACCTCCCACCAGCCCAGGTTGCTCCAAGCCCTGTCCAACCTTGGCCTTGGACACTTCCAGGGATGGGGCAGCCACAGCTTCTCTGGGCACCTGTGCCAGGGCCTGCCCACCCTCACAGTCAGGAATTCCTTCCCAATATCCCAACCAAAACTACAGTTTTTCATTCATTTCTTGGCTACTTCACTTCAGACTTCTAAAGTCTAATATTTGTTTGAATACTAAATTTGTTAAATGTGTTTTCAAACCATTTTTTCTTTGCTGTTTCTCATATACAGGGAAGTAATTTTCTAATCATGCTCTTTATGCTTTTGTCTGGAAGTTTAGCCATGAATATCCCAGACAGAGTTCAGAAACTCAGCATGTTGTGTTGTTTTTTCTCCCTCCTTTTTTTCCTGTAATTTTCTTTGTATAATATAAACAATAATAATAATATAGTAAATACATACTGAAAATAATTTAAAAAATAAAACTATGTAGAAAGGACTTTTAGCTTGGCTGGAAATTTTATTTATTCTCTTCTCAGACCAATCCTTTTAAGAGAAGTTTAATAAAAAGCAGTGGTTCTGATCCATTGCAGTCTTGTGGGATCTCTGAAGTCAAAAGTCTCCATGGGCAGCGTGTGCAGCTCCTGTTTCAAAACCTTTTTATCAGGTTTTTATAAAGTCACAACAAAAAATCCACAAAAACCCCAAAGACAAAAATGGATATAAAGTGGTCATGAACTGCCTTTGTATAATTCTTGCTGACACTTCATTTTTATGGCTATTGTTGTTCTGATATTGATCTCTTTTATACATTATATAGACATTATAATAACTCATGAAGCAACAAATATTGTATAATATATATGGCAGAAAGGAAATTTGAGCTCCTACAAAGGGGGTGGAGGATATTAAATCCTAAAGGAAGTTGTGGTTGCTCTCCCACTATTGTTAAATACGCTCTTAATTATCAGGGGATATTAAGTCTTTGTGTCCATCAGCTTTTCACACAAATCCTCCCCACTTTTATACAGGGATGAGATTCATCTCAGCATTTCTAAAAATCCTGTATCACAGTTTTTTGTTGAAATTCACCATAACTTGCTCTCAATTGGGACTGAAAATATGCCACCCTGTGTGGCAGACACTGATTATGGATTTTCTTTCCCTGATTTCACATTTGCCTAAGAAAAGAGAGGAAACAAAAGTGCTGAAAAGTAGCAAATTTGACTCTTCCTCAACCATCGATTTTGTTTCCTACACTGACTAATTTTGGACTTGTTTGGAGGAGACTACTTAGACCTTTCAAGTCTCATTATAATTCCTGGCAGGTAAGTGTGTTTTCCAGTGTTCTCATGAGTTTTCTGACCCTGCTTCAGCATTTTCTCACCATACAAAAATGTACAGTTAGAAAATGAGAGAAATGATGGAATTTGGCTTTTTTTGTGGGACCACTTTATAGTAATGACATGAGAAAATTCCCACTGTCCTCTGGGACTCTAAATGGGGAATTTCCTGCCTTGTTTTCCCACTGATATGGAAGGAACTCTTTGAGTCATGGGGTCTTCTCCAGTCACATGGCTGGAGGCAAAATTCATTGTATAAAACCAGTGAATAATTCTCCTGAGAGAAATCTTAGAATCACGGAATGGATTGGGTTGGAAAAGACCTCCGAGATCATCGAGTCCAACCCTTGGTCCAACTCCAGTCTCTTTACCAGATCATGGCACTCAGTGCCACGGCCAAGCTCAGTTGAAAAACCTCCAGGGATGGGGAATCCACCCCCTCTCTGGGCAGCCCATTCCAATGCCTGAGCACTCTCTCTGCAAAGAATTTTCTTCTGCTCTCCAACTTCAATTTCCCCTGGCAGAGCTTGAGCCCATCGTGCCCCCTTGTCCTATTGCTGAGTGCCTGGGAGAAGAGACCAACCCCCACCTGGCCACAACTTCCCTTCAGGCAGTTCCAGACAGTGCTGAGGTCACCTCTGAGCCTCCTCTTCTCCAGGCTAAACACCCCCAGCTCCCTCAGCCTCTCCCCACAGCACTTGTGCTCCAGTCCCTTCTCCAGCCTCGTTGCTCTTCTCTGGCCCCGCTCCAGCCCCTCAATCTCTTTCCTCAACTGAGGGGCCCAGAACTGAACACAACACTCAAGGTGTGGCCTCCCCAAGGCAGAGTCCAGGGGAAGGGTCACTGCCCTGGGCCTGCTGGCCACGCTAGTTTGGATCCAGGCCAGGATCTCCTCCTTTTCTGATGCACTCAGCCCACCTCATTTCCACCGGAAGTCAGTGAGCACAGCCTGTTTCTTGATCAGACTGTCCAGATTTATTTTATCATTGAGGTATTTACAAGTCTCCCCTTGGCATTGTTTTATTTTTCTGTCAGGACAAAAAAATAAAAAGAAAAAAAAGAAAAAAAAAGATTACTGGAGGCTGAAAGACAAATGAAGTTGAAAAACTCTGCAGAGGGAGATACAGAGCTGGCAAGAGCACATGGGGAATGGCTCCTTCCATCAAACACTGCAAGGTTTCATATTTTTTGAGCCTTTCAGTCTCACAGGTTGTTGCTGCTTTTGTCTCGATCACTAAAACTTATGAGAAGCATCCTCTGCATGTTGGAGTCATGGAGAAGGGCTGTCCACATTCATAACTCACTCCTGTTAACTTAGTTCAATCCCACTAATAAACTGTGAAAATGGTAAAGGAAATCAAACCCATCTTTTTCAAATAGGAAACTAATACTTAATGAAGAGTGCAGGGCAGGAGCCCTTCATCGATCAGGGCTCCACTGAGAAAACAATTAATCCTCTCCAAAGCAAAGGGTCATTGGCCACAAAGAAGTGATGGGGAACAAAAGCTGTAATTGGCAAATGGCTCCACTCTGGGAAATTGTTTAATGCCATAAATGACTTTGCTAAAATAATTCCCCGAGGTGGAACCAAAGGGTGATGGTGATGAGGAGTGACAGCAGCTCTCACACACTTTGTCAGGGCCCTGTCACAATTCCACACCCCTGGGGGTGGGGATGCAGCTGCCACAGCCTCACTGGGAAGGGAAAAGCCTCTCATAAAATACTGTTTTCTTCAGGGTCACAAGACTTGAGCTGGACTGTCAAAGCTCAATTATGTCACTGCCTTCTAGTCAGCAACCAAAAATAATATTCAGTCTTTCTTGCCATGTGGTATTTCCTTTAAAACTTTTAAAATATCAGTTTAAAAAGTTTTGAAATAGTTTTTCTTTTCCCATGGCAAAGTACAGAGGTACAAGGTGGTGGTATTTGGTCACAGGTTGGACTCGATGATCTTGGAGGTCTTTTCCAACCTTCAGGATTCTGTAATTCCAAGATTCTTTCCACAGTGTCTGGGCTTTACAAGTGTTTGTTAAAGAGGCAATAATTTCTTAAATAAGAGCAGAATTGACCTGAAAACCTTTCTCAGTCTTTCCACAGCTCTGATTTCTCTGGTTTTGGCAAAGTGTTGGCAGATAATTTGGAGGTGAATGAATCTAAGAATTAATACCAGGTGATCACATTCAGAGTTTAGGAATATTCCTGTATGGGTTCTATAAATAATAAACCCTAATTCCAGTCAAATTTTGGAGCTCATCTAACTTTTCTAAGCCCAGCCTAGCAAGGCCAGCCATATCCCAAGTGGCCAGCTAGAAAATGGGACAAAAGTGCTTATGAACTCGATTGTCTGCCATGACCTAAACACAATTTTAAATTAAAATGAGTGAAACACAATATAAACCCATACAAGAGCATACACAGAGAGTTATTTTTCACTATTTCCCAAATTCAGCTGACCTTTATTATAAAACAAATGTGGTTTGCTGCATTTTCTGTAGCTCCTCTCCCTAACTGAATTCCAGGTGAAGTTCAGTGGTGAGGCAGATGTAAAAGGCTCCCGTGTTACCAAGTGATCTTTCTGGTAACTGCATCTCCTCTGAACTTTGACTCCCAAATGGCATGGCCAAAGAAGCAGCTGAAAAGAAACAAACACCAGCATTACATTTTCATTTGGGCATTTAGGCAGCTATTACAGATGGGCAGATGACTCCACTTCAGGCACAAATCTGATTGCCAGAAGAAGACTGATTATGATTCGATTAACCCTGACACAGCCAAGAGGTTCTTTTCCCCCCATAAATCAAAGCAGAGATAGCAGATAATTATGTTATTATCATATAAATATAAATATGTTATGTTGTTATCAATACCACAATGGGAAAAAGCAAAAAGGTTTGAGGACCAGTGTGGTGACTCATGCTGTGAACACCCTTAAATCATAGTTTATATTATTATATAACATTTATATATAATGTACACTCTGATATCCATCTAACACATACAATTTACATCACTAGTTTTGAGGAACAGTGTTTCATCTTTCCCTGCCCAGTAAACTTAAAGCACATAAAAAGCCAGAAAACAAATGTTCAGTTTGTGATTTAACAAAAAAAAAAAAGAAAAAAAATTAAAAAAAATTCCACCCCAAATGCAAATTTGCAAGCACTTGACAAATAAGCCACTTCTGAAAAATATACTCTGGCTTAGAAGGCTTGTGCCTTTTCGTTTGGCTCCAATTGAACTTCCCCCTCATTAAACAATAATCTTTATGGTGACTTGAATGGAGATGAAAAAAAAAAAAGAAGATTCTGAAAAGAATGCATAAGTAATTCTGGTCGCTTGGCTGTGGCGATGAATTCCTGTTTGTTTTGCCACTGAAGGGTGAATGGAACCCTTTGAGCAAACGGGGATTCATTATTGCAGCGACTGAGAAATGAGCCACTTAAGGAACTTAATTGGTTCGCCAACACCGAGTCCTTTCAGCGCGGCGGTTCCGGGGGACACGACAAGAAGAAGGCAGCGCTTTCACTGGCCCGGGGGCTCAGGGCACATTCCCCTTCCCATGTTTTCAGCCCTAAAAAGAGAATGTCACACGTTCCCTGGACAAAGGCACAAAAGAACCAGTGTCTTCAAAGATACAGAAACTGAGAAGGTCTTGCACGTTTTGAGCTGTAAAGCTGAATTTCAATAAATATCAGTGCGTGTTCATGACTCTTGAACTGTCAGTGGGAAAAAAAAACGCTTTACTGACCGGTTTGAACGCCTTTCAGGAGTGCTCATTAGTAGCCAAAAGCTGCTTGAATATTTTACTATGCAAATGCAAAGCAAATCACCATTATTTACCAGTAAGTGTTATAGAATAAAGTCAATTAATATGCCCAGTCTGCTGGAGCAAATAGAATACTGTCATTTATTTTTAACCTAATCAATTAGAATATGCAAAAAGGAAACTCAGATACACAGGTAGATACAGACAGTTCTCATTTACATCTCAATAGTTACGTGGGAAGAATAACAATTTTGGAGTGCCTGTTGTGTTTGAAATGCAGGATCTTAACCAAGAGTTTTCCTGGAGCCAAGGTGGGGCTCAGACACGAATGTGGTTGGGGTTAATGGTTGAGTCTCTGTTTGCCTTGAAATGAGCTTCAAAAGCGGCCCCACAGAGCCACAAATCCGCACTGAAACCGAAATCGGAGGGAAGATTTCCAGTGCAGACTTGAGAAGTGACTGGATGCTGTTTTTAGAGGGAGAGTGAGTGATGCAAAAGGAATTAATGCAGGTCCCAGAATCGCTGAGGCTGGCAAAGCCCTCCCAGCCCACCCTGTGCCCAATGCCCACCTTGGAAAAGCCCTCCCAGCCCCTGGAGCCCACCCTGTGCCCGATGCCCACCTTGGAAAAGCCTTCCCAGCCCCTGGAGCCCACCCTGTGCCCGATGCTCACCTTGGCAAAGCTCTCCCAGCCCCTGGAGCCCACCCTGTGCCCAATGCCCACCTTGGAAAAGCCCTCCCAGCCCATGAAGCCCACCCTGTGCCCGATGGCCACCTTGGAAAAGCCCTCCCAGCCCACAGACCCCACCCTGTGCCCGATGCCCACCTTGGCACAGCCCTCCCAGCCCCTGGAGCCCACCCTGTGCCCGATGCCCACCTTGTCCCCCAGCCCAGAGCACTCAGTGCCACGGCCAGTCCTGCCTTGGGCACCTCCAGGGCTGGGCACTCCAAACCTCCCTGGGCAGCCCCTTCCAGTGCCTGCCCACCCTTTCCAGGAGGGAATTCCTGCTGCTGTGCCCCCTGCCCCTGCCCTGGCCCAGCCTGAGGCCGTGCCCTCTTGTGCTGTCCATTTACACATCACTTCCAATGTGTGCCCCCTCTCCTAAGAATCCAACAGGTAATAAAGACTCAGATTGAAGCCGAAATCTCTCCATCCTTGTCATCCAAGGCACTCATCAGCACAGCTGTAACACCCCCAAAAGCACCAGGAACCACTTCTGTTTTCACAAAGCCCCTCAGTTTTTCCACCAGAAAGCATCTGGAGTGGGTGGCAACAATAACAGGCCAAGTCAGTCAGTGACATAAATCTCAAAATCATACAACAAGGTAGCAATTTATATTCTCTGACACACACTTCATGCATGACACAGCAACCAGCTCCTTGTCTGGTCCAGTTCAGACCAGCACCACAGACCCAGAAGTGCTGAGGGCACTGGGGTCCCACCTGGAAAGGTGCCAAGCCCTGTCTGGTGGCTCCTTCATTTCAAAGTGCTTACACCTCCAGTCCAAGCACCTAAACAGGTGCACAGGCCCACAGGGGTGTTACTTCCACCTCTTCACTGTATTCAATAATTCTTACTTTCTACATTGGCTTGTCAACATCAGCCACCAGTGGCTTTGCTCATCCCATGGCTGATCCAATCTCTTTGACTTTTCCATATTTAAATCCAATTATGAGGTGCTTCAGTGGTTTCTCCTCCCCTGTATTGTTCTTCCTGAATCCTGGAAAAAACTGCATTTTGACCACTACTGAGATGAGCTCCCAACTACAATAATTCAGTCAGCTGGAGGTGGGTGTGTGTTATTAAGGGCTTGTCTGGATGAGATCTTGACAGAAGCAGTTCTGCCTAACAGTTCTCCAGCACTGTGACTTCTCAGTTTCCATCTCTTGCCTTAAAGTTACTGCAGGTCAAAGGAGCTACTGAATACACAGTGATTATAATTTTCTTTGACTTCTGCTGTCTGCATTTTGAAGTAGTTCTCTACCAATCCAGTATTTTCGAGTAATTAGAATCAATCATTGGGTCTCAGAAGGGTTTGGATTGGAAAGGGACATTAAAGATAATTTAGTTCCAACTCCAAATGCTTCTCCAGCAGAAGTTTTCTAAGTTTTATGACAGACTGATATATCTGTGGTTAGCTGACTTGTTCTGCACTACTCACATTGCTTTACACTTGTTTCCAGTGCTTTGAATTGTTGTTCACCCTGAATATGATGGTGCAGTTACATCTTCAGGAAAAGTGGTGCTTGAGCAGGCAGGTGACTCTGGTTCTTTGAGAAAAGATACTGAAACAATACTCAAAACCAACAGGAAGGTGAACATTTCTCTAAGTCTGTGTATTTTAATTTAAGGCTTATCTGAACTCCACTTCAATTGGTGTGTCAGCCAAAGACAGTTGTTGCAACCATTTCCATCAGTACTTAATGAAGGTTTAAAAAATATACCCCTGAAGTCATCATCAATTCCATGTAGCAATTTAATATTGATAATTTTTCCAAGTGACTGTTTTTGTGCAATTGTACCCAACCCCTCCCCAAAGTTCAATGTTGTGCTTTCTCCTCAGCGGTAATTATTCAAACTAAACTATTATAATTAACAGCCTCTAACTAAAGGCTTTGTCTTCAGTTTCCACGGCTGAGCTGGTGTATATGGCAGGAATCTGACTGTCCCTGGGCATTGGACTAGGTGAGAATTCCTTGTTCTTTGTAAATGACACAACAGTAAAGAAATAGCATTTACAGTTTTATTTCATAGAATTATAAAGTAGCCTGTGTTGGAAGGGACCTTGAAGCCCATCCAGTGCCACCCCTGCCATGGGCAGGGACACCTCCCACCAGCCCAGGTTGCTCCAAGCCCTGTCCAACCTGGCCTTGGACACTTCCAGGGATGGGACAGCCACAGCTTCTCTGGGCACCTGTGCCAGGGCCTGCCCACCCTCCCAGCCAGGAATTCCTTCCCAATATCCCATCTCACTCTGCCCTCTGGCATTGGGAAGCCATTCCCCTTGTCCTGTCCCTCCAGGCCCTTGGAAATGGTGTCTCTCCATCTCCTTCGTAGCCAATTCAGGCATTGACTTTGGACACATGTTTGGTGTTTGAAGCTGGAGTCAGCTCAGGATTCCTACCTTTAGTTTCACATTTTGTTGCATAAAATTAAATAGTCATTTCCAGTGTTTCTCAGTTCCCTTCAGAGTCCTCACGACTGTGAACCCCCTGCCCTCTTACAGCATGTTTGAGATCCCTGCCCAACAGAAGCTCCATAAACACAAAATACTATTAATAATGCACTTCATTTACTGTGCACAGTAAGTGTTTCACAAGCCTGACAGCAGCTCACAGTCATCCAGCATTTAATTGGCACCCAAAGCCCAGTCCCAGCAGCCATTCATTAGGTGTAAGTGTGGCTGCTGATGGCACAGTCCCTTTTCTGGGAGCTAAATTGGAGTAACCAGCCCAGCCCAGGTCCCTGCCGGCCACTCCATGAGCAGGGAGAAGGCTGAGGCTCAGTGTCCATCAGGCCAAGACAGGCAGCTGGGCACAATTAAGCTCCCAAACAAACTGCAGCACAATCACATGGCAGTGCAAACACATTATGCACTCATTAGCACACTTGCTGCACCCAAATGGAATAAAGCTGCTCTGATTAGCAGGCTCTGATGCATTAAAAATCTTCTTTTGATTTAATACTCTTTCACAGAGTAATGAGCAGTTGTACAAAGAGAATCACAGAACAACTCATTCAGCTCAGTGAGGCTGTGCATCAAGGGGGTCTCCAAAAGGTGTACCCAACTGTTACTGACCACTTGAAACACTTAAAAGACAAGCATTTTTCAAAAGAACAGAGCTCCTGGGAAGATTACTTGAAACTCTTTAATTGGTTTTGCTCTATAAACATAAGAGATGATTTCTGTTTATATTTGCAGAAGATTTTGATTTGCAAATGATGCTTTTTGTCTTCCTCCTCGAGGAGCCAACACATTTTCAGCCTCCATGGAAATAATCTTCCTGAGGTAAATGAGGTGTGCCAAATATTTCCTGAATGAGATACAAAATATCCAGCTTTTATTCAACTGTTCCTCCAGGAAATTTCCATTTCCTTAAGAGAGACACTAAACCCTTCAATCCCTCCATGCAAGACAGTGGACAAAGCAATGGTCACAGGATGAAGAAAGCCCAGGAACAGAGCTCTTCAAAAGGCACAATGAAGAGTAACACAAGCAGGAAACAGAAATATCCAGAACACCAGCTCTTAGAACAGCAGCTAGAAGAAACTCTGAAAAAATTAGGAAAAAGAATTGTGTCACAAACTCTGCTGCATTTCATGAAGGGAAGTTCTGGCCAGGTGGGGGTTGATCTCTTCTCCCAGGCACTCAGCAATAGGACAAGGGGGCACGATGGGCTCAAGCTCTGCCAGGGGAAATTGAAGTTGGAGAGCAGAAAAAACTTCTTTGCAGAGAGAGTGCTCAGGCATTGGAATGGGCTGCCCAGAGAGGGGGTGGATTCCCCATCCCTGGAGGTTTTTCAGCTGAGCTTGGCCGTGGCACTGAGTGCCATGATCTGGTAAAGGGACTGGAGTTGGACCCAGGGTTGGACTTGATGATCTCGGAGGTCTTTTCCAACCCAATCCATTCTATGGTTCTATGATTCTATGGAACTTTTTCCTAAAATGTGACTGATCCCTGTCAACTAATTACAAGTGCTGGGAAAATGTAAAGACTATGCTCAGAAATAATGCCAAAATCACAGAATCATGGAAGCCCAGAATGGTTTGGATTGGAAGGGACCTCAAAGCCCATCCAGTGCCACCCCTGCCGTGGGCAGGGACACCTTCCACCAGCCAAGGTTGCTCCAAGCCCTGTCCAACCTGGCCTTGGACACTTCCAGGGATGGGGAGAAATCAATCAATCAATCAATCAATCAATCAATCAATCAATCATAAAGCACATTACTTGAAGGAATGGGGTGAGACTCTCAGCTTTACAAAAGGCAGATAAACTACAGTTTGGTGTAACCAAGGTGGAGCCTGGAAAGTATTTTCCCCACAAGGCTCACAGGAGTCCTCTGAACTTCCCAGGTTTACAAGTTCCACTGCCTGAAATGAGGGGCTGTGCCCACCTGTCATTTCAATCCTCAAATCATATTACATGAACACATCAATTTATTTTTTTAAGGTTGTGTTCAATTATCTACTGTGAAGAACAAATGGTTTCCACTGAACCATATTGGCTTTTAAGTATTTAAGCTCCGAAGCAATTATTTTCCAGTGCTAATTAAATGCAGTTGGAAAAAAAAAGTAAGAGAAATAAACAGCATAAAGATGTTTTATAGAATAGGGTTTGAACTGGAAAACAGTTTCCCTCCATCAGATTGGCTACTGATGGGTCTTAGGTGCTGATATGGACCACGAGCAGGGCTGAAAGTCTTCTCAAGAAAAAAGATGCTTATAAATGTACACTCTGCTCTTCCACTAAGCTGCTCATGCTTATTAGGAGCATTAATTATCAACTGTTCTCCCAGAGATTGGAATTTACACAGATGTGATTATCTCTGAAGTTTACAGCCTGTTGATCCCTGTTCTGCAGGGACATTAATTATCAGGAACTGTCACAACAAGTCCAACTGGTGATGGAGTTTATGCAGATTTTTTTTCACGTGCTCTCCAAAGGACAGAAAATTCCCTTCCCCTTCCCTGCTTTTCCTTGTTGGTTAATCAGCACTAGAGGAAGAGAGAGATTAAGTGTGAAGCTTTTACTAGAGGGATTTATTCTGCAAACCCAAAAATAAAAGGGAGTCCTTTTTTTCCCTCCTTCATGTACAAAAGTGAACCTGAAGTTAGTGAGCTCATGCAAACAACAAGGTGTCAAACCATTTGAAAAGAGCAAATCCAGGTTCCTCTAAGTGAGGAGCACTGTTTGTCTACAGTGTTGACACAACCTGTTGCCTGGAGTAATTTATTCCATATAAATAGGGCTTCAGAGTTTCTTCTTTTCAAGGACATCAATTACCTTCTCAGAAAACACATCCATCTACAGCATCAAAGACCTTACAACCAGCAGCAGAAAGGTGCAAACCACTGTTTGTCCTGTGATTATTTCATATTATTCTATTTGAAAGAACTCTTACTGGCCTGTATATAAATATGAGAAACATGATGGCAAAGCCAAAAGCACAGAGTGGAAGCCTCATTTATAAACCAAAATGTAAAAAAACCCCAAAAACAAAAACCTGGAAAAAACCTGAAGCAAAACCTCCCTCCATGACCTTTGTAAATTCAGTAGGGTTAGAGTATCATCTTTAGAGCTGCAAAGAGTTTTCAACAGATTTCTATTAAAATTAGGGAATACACAAGATATTATTACCATAAATTGCCTAGAGGAGTGGGGGAGTTGTTTGGTTTACATTATTTTTTTTTCTTTTTGACAATTGGGAATAAGATTTTTTTTCTAATGTCTGCATAAAATATAAATGAACTATAACATTCTTATAAATGAGAAAATCCTCAAAGGCCTCTCAACAAATTGCCTACAAAATGCAATTCTTAGAAACCAGTAGATTAGTCATATATGCTGAGTTCCCATGGGCTTTTCTGTTTGGTGATTAATTTAAAACTTTTTTTTTCTCCCCAAGAAAAATAAATGAAAACCAACAATTAATGAAAAGTGCCTCTGTTTTGCCTGGGAAATGGCTCTGCAAAGTCTGGAAAAACCCTGGTGGGGGAAAACCACTTGGCTTGAGCAGGGGCATCATATAATCAACATTACATTGATGCAAGTGAGAAACATAATAATTATTTTGCAATCTTTGGCCAAAAGTGGTTTAACAATCAGAGCAAATACCAAAAAACCTGGAGGGAAGACATTTATGGTGGCAAAGATTTTTGTCCAGGAAGAAAGGAAGGAAAGAAGGAAAGAGGGAAGACAACAAAGAGGGAAGACAACAAAGGAGAGAGTCCTGAAAAGTGCCTTCCAGCAACCCTGGAACAGGTAAATGAGGAGGAGGAGAGGAAGAAAAGCATTTCCTGGCTATAACAGTGACAATCACACACTCCTCCCCTCTCCAACCTCCCCTAGAGAAGGGGGGAAAGGCAAGAAGCAGAAATAGCTGATGGAGTGGGAGTATCACTTTACACACTGTTGGACCTAAAGATGTGAAGAGCCATGGACCAAAGAAGACAATTCTAATTAATTTCACTATAAAGCACATCCTTTCCAAAGGGCCTCAACATTAGTCATGTTCTGTTCTGGGTTGTTTTGAAATGATTTCAGCAGATGTGCATTTACACCGAGAGCTGAGTGACTTTTTCAACTCCAAGTACAGTTATTTCTAGAATGATGATGTGACTATAAAATATTGTTAATTTACATCAGCATTTTTATTCACAGTTAAAGAGGCAGGAGGAAAATGTGCACCAGGAAATAAAGGCAGTAAAAGAAAGTTCTGGCTGGTAATTAAGACTCATCTTTTTTCATATTGTTTCTGCTGTTTTACCACCAAAATAATTCCACACTGATGCAATGTATCCTAAAAGGGACACCCCACAAGGTTTTCAGAGCCTTTATAAGACAAAACAGAACAGGGTTGGTGGATCATGGATCTCTAAAGAAAAGGGAAAAGCTGTGATGCCCTTCCATGTCACCTGCAGGACTTTGCACAGAGGACACCTGAGCCCTCAAAAATACCAGTCACAATCTTAACACTTTTGATGGCTCTAAAGGTACATTTTAGAAAGAGGAAAATCCTACACAAACTTTTTTAAGTCGTTCAAGAGCTGCTTTTCTACAAATTTTTAGAGCTAATAACTAGTTCATCATAATGTCCTTATTAATGCAGAGATAAAATGTTATTGCTTCAGTTGACAAAAATAATTAGACCTGAGTGTCCTCCCTGAAGGTTTAGGCAAGATTTCCCCACCAAAATTAAACACAAGAGAGTAAGTGATGCATTTGAAATGGAAAACACCAGGTTAAATTTCCCACTTTGCCTTTTTCTTTCATGCATGATGTGAGTAAACTGGTTTTATGTCACAGAGAATATCACAGAGTAGTCTGAGCTAGAAGGGACCCACAAGGACCATCGAGTCCAGCTCTTGGGTGAACAGCCCAGACAGGGATCAAAGCCACCCCTGGTGTTTGGTGAAGGGTTAAAGGCAGGACTGATGAATCAAAATGCCACTGGCTTGGAAAAATTTGGGCTGCAACAGGACTGTGGTGGGATTTGGGACATCTGAGGAGATGGAGGAGCCCAGGGGGGAAGGACTTGGTGGGCTGGTGGGGGAGAGGCTGGACCTGCCCCAGCCGTGAGTGCTGGGACCCAGAAAGCCCCTGTGCCCTGGGCTGGTCCCACAGTGTGGGCAGCAGGACAGAGAGGGACTCTGTCCCTCTGCCCCTCAGGTGAGACCCCCCAGCAGAGCTGCCCCAGCCCTGGGGCCAGCACAGGAGGGACATGGAGCTGCTGGAGAGTCCAGAGGGGGCACCAGGATGGTCAGAGGCTGGAGCAGCTCTTTTGGGAGGAAAGGCTGGGGGAACTGGGATTGTCCAACTTGGAGGAGAGAAGCTTTGGGGTGACCTAATTGTGGCCTTGCAGTGCCTGAAGGGGGTCCAAGAAAGATGGAGAGAGACTGTTGACAAGGGCCTGGAGGGACAGGACAAGGAATGTCTTCCCAATGCCAGAGGGCAGGATGAGATGGGATATTGGGAAGGAATCCTCCCCTGGGAGGGTGGGCAGGGCCTGGCACAGGTGCCCAGAGAAGCTGTGGCTGCCCCATCCCTGGGAGTGTCCAAGGCCAAGTTGGACAGGGCTTGGAGCAACCTGGGCTGGTGGGAGGTGTCCCTGCCCATGGCAGGGGTGGGATGAGATGAGCTCTAAGGTTCCTTCCCAAACCATTCTGGCATTCCATGATTCTATATAGGATATCAGGGAAAGAACAGAAGCTTGATAGAAAGAAATTATCTGACTCAGAACCTGTTCTTTGCCCAAGTGTCCACGAGAGTCGGGAGATCATGACCTGAAGGAAGAGGAGCAACTGCTTTGCACAAGCCTGGCCTTTTCCTGAGGGCAACAAGGAACCCTTTTAGGGACTGTATTTTTGCAGGCAACTACACAGAACAAACTCAGTTCCTCCAGAAATATTAGATTATCCTGGCATCACATGACAGGTCCTTTAGCAGAGAAGAGATGGACACTGCTGGGCACCACAGCCCTGCCCTGGGTACCAGCTCCCTAAATGAAGGCTAAAGAAATGAATGTAAACATTACTATGCAGAAAGAACCATTGCTGACAGGTTTGTCACACTTTGGAAAAGCCAACAGCACTCCTGCCCGGCTGTTGTGGGCACCAAAGAGCATTCCTGCCTGCCCAGGGAGAAGAGAAGGGTTTCTTTTTCAGCCCAGAGACCTCAGCTGCCTGGAAGGCTTGTCTGGGACTGGAAGGACACAAGTTGGTCCACAGCCTGAGTGATCTGCAGGGTCAGACCAGGGCACTAGAGCTGGGGCTTTAAAGATGTAAAAGGCTACAGAATTTCACATCTATGAAAAGTGGCTCCACTGCCTCAGGACCAACTTTCTTCCCTCCTCATCCCAAGGTTCTTGAGCCTCCTTTGCTGCAGATCCTTCATGCTCAAACAAATTCACATAGATCTGATTATAAAGGAAATTCAGCCTGTTCTCCATAACTTACAGACTGTTTGCCAAAGGAACAGAAGCATCTTTGCACTGTGCTCATCCCCACTGAGTCTGAGGGCTATAATGTGGTTTTTTGTGCTCCTTTGGAATATTAAGCAGTTGCTATTCCAAGCATCTCAAATCCTTGCCTGTGTTTTTATGGGGTAATTCCTATTTCTTTCTGTGCAGCCACTCAGGATTCATCTCTGCTGGGTAAGTCAAGGTTTAAGACTCCAAAGTGTTCCTTTTGAGGACTGGATCCTGCTTTTTCCTGCCCACCCTGGTAGTTTTCTACGTTTAGATAGATTCCAACAATACTGTGAGATGAAGAAGTCCCTTTGATTCATAACTCAATAAAAGCAGAAATCTGATACAGTCCACACTCACCTGAATTTCCATTTCAAGGAAAAGAAAAGGAAAGGAACACAAAGCATCACCTGTCTATATACTAAATAATAAGTAAAGTTTTACAGTGTTAGAAATTCAGCACTTCTTCAGCAAACAAAGGTAAGATTTGTTATTGAACTTGGGTTTGGGGTTTAAAATTTCCTCAGAAGAGCGATAGAGTAATTTACCGAAAGTACAAAGAAATAAAGAAAAATAGAGTAGCTGTTTCTTCCCCAGTTGAAATACAGGAAAGCACATCAGCAAAACAAATGAAATTGTATTTTAATAATACCATAGAATTGTCAGGGGGAGACAGTAATAGAGATGCATTAATGCCTTCGTCAGAGTTACTTAAATATCATCTGATACTGTGCATTCACAATGTTACAGCAAATGCTACAAACCATGAAAATGTTGATAGTTTCTACAAGTTAAAAAAGACTTGAGTTATGAACAATTTAACCCAGATGGGAATAAACCTTCAATTAGTATTGTATATTCATCTGAACCGCTTCAATCTCAAAGGAAAATATTATTTGCAGTGTTTGGGTTTGCTGTGCAAAGTGGGAGGATGAAAATACGAAAGTTTCCATGTCCACAGGTGCAAAGAGGGGGCACAGAGTTTTGTCTGACACTGGAACTGCAGGACTGGACTCCAGAAAAGACCAGAATGTAAAAAAGATGAAGTCTTACACTGTCAAAAAATGTGCAGAATGTATCTACAAAATCTGAAGATGGACAACTGCAAATAGGAAATCTGGGAGAGGTTTGGTTTGGTTTTATTTTACCAAGAATAGCTGTAAAGAAGGAAAACCCTCTGATTTAATTTGACACCTGTCAGCAGCATCAAAATTCCCAAATAAAAGAGACAATCATCACTCATGAAATGTCAGTGTGCTCTAGGCAGGCTCTGTGCAGGATTCTCACAGGGGCTAGAAATGAGGATTTACTGGGGCAAACTCCAACCTAAAATATTTTCCAATGACTTGAAAAAACAAAAGAACATTTAAACTTTCTCCAAAATCTATCTTGAAAAACATCTTGTCCCAAAACGAGTGTAGTTAAAGAGTAGAAAAAGCAAAGCTACACAGAGTAAGACTAAATAGCTGAATAAGTGATCTTTAGTGTATGAAAAAAGCTGGAGGAAATCATAGAGCTGGAAATCTCATTAAAAATATTGCTGTAGACACAAAGAGTAAAACACAGTGTCTAGAAGTGTCCAAAACCCAAACAAACCCTCCCAGTTCCAATATATACTCAGTGAGCCATTAATTGGTTGAACTTCACCCACTGTATTAAGTCAACTGTGAATTCCACAGCACCAGAAAAATCTACAAAATCTGAATTCCTTCTGGCAAAAATGACCAGAAAATTATGCAAAATCTGAATTTCTTTTAGGAAAAATTACCATTCTTACCACTATGTTAGTGTGTAGGTTCCTTACACCTCGTGTTCTCACACTTGTAACTACCTTCAAATTTGGAATTAATTAGCTACTCACTCAAGTGGCTGGAGGTCATTGCTTGCCTTCTCAAGGACACACATGGGACTAAGAGATAGACAATTTTTTATTCTGTCAAAAGTTTGGATACCAGCAATAATATAAATTCTTTTGCTCTTGAATCCAGCCTGTACACTGCATGCAAGCCAAGGCTACAGGTCCACCAAAGTGGAAAATCTAAATTAAGTTTTAATTAGTTGAATCAGTCCTGCCAATCTCCATATGAGAACCTGAGGAACGTTTTGGGGTGTGTTTATTTTTCACCTATGTTGAGTTGCTCCCTTTGGTCATCACAGTGAAAAAATATTTTTTTCTGAGAAGCTGTGGCTGCCCCACCCCTGGAAGTGTCCAAGGCCAGGCTGGACAGGGCTTGGAGCACCCTGGGCTGGTGGGAGGTGTCCCTGTCCATGGCAGGGGTGGCACTGGATGTGCTTTAAGGTCTCTTCCAACCCAAACCTTTCAATGATTCTATCTGTATAAAATGTTCATAATAATATTGGTCAATCATTAGAATAGTCGGCTTGGAGAAGTTTCGGAAACACAGAACATATTTTAGACCTGATGGGAAAGGCCCTGACCTACTTTGTGTCTGCTTTTAGTGGCAGTTTGGCCCAGACAACCACCAAAGGTCCTTCCAGCATGAGTTATGACCTTGTCAATGACACAAACTGGTGTTCAGTCCTGATAATGTAGCTGGATGTCTGGTGAGGAGCATTTCTGCATTCAATCAGGTCAGTTCTCTGCTTCAAAGGGTTAAACATGCTGTGCTGGTTTAAAGGTGAACCAGGAGGGAAAATGAACTCACCACGAGAGAGATTATAAGTCAGAGCTAAAATTTAATAATAATATTACAATAAATACACTGACACAAAGGGAAATGGCTTTCAACTCACAAACCCAGCAGTATAACCCAGTGTCCTGGGGCACAAACCCAAAGGGGGTTGTTTGCCCTTGTGCTGAGACCCGCGTGGTTCCCCCAAGTCCAAAGCAGAAGGAAGTGAGAAACCTGTTGGTGCAGGTGAGGGCTGGAGTCTGGTCGAGAGTGGTGGTCTCCTCCTGTCAAGGTCCTGCTGCTCCTCTGGATCCAACAAGTGGTTCCCAAGGTCTTACCCCCCACTTATGTACCCTCAGGGAGCCCCCAGTCCCTCCCCCAGGGAGGGCACTCACACGATGGGTGATTAACTTTGGAGCCAGGGGGTATTGTTGAACTGTTGATGGCCCATTGGCAGCCACACCCCCCCAGGCTGGGTGTGAAGGTGCCAATGACTCCCTGGGCAGCTGCTGCTAATGGTTCATTGTCCTTGGGGAATGAATAGAGGGGGTAGAACACACAGCTTTGATCACCCACACACAGTGATAGCTGGTCCCTCCTGCTGAACTGGGACACCTGCACAGTGGAACAGTCAGTCAGTTTTCCAGAGAAGGTTGGTCTCTGTGATTTTAGAAATGTGTCCTGTTCTCTTTGTACTTACTGAATGCCATTTCTGAGTGCAGCATTTCTTCTCAGCTGAAACACCCTCAAGGTGTCCCCCTGAATGGACTCACTGTGTAGCTGTGGCCAATCCTCTCCAGAGAGGGACACATTCCATCACTGGTACTCTGTAATTTATTGCTGTAGATTCAACAGTCATGGGCACCACAGGAACGATCCAGAACTTACTGAAACTAAGACTTCCAGCTTTCATTCATGTCCCTTCGTCTGTTAATCTGAGAACTATTCAAAATCATTGAATCATGGAATGGTGTGGGTTGAAAGGGACCTTAAAGCCCATCCAGTGCCACCCCTGACATGGGCAGGGACACCTTCCACCAACCCAGGTGGCTCCAAGCCCCATCAAACCTGGCCTTGGACACTCCTGCATTTGGTGATTCAATGTAGAACTCACTCTGCCTTTTTTTTTGGTCAGCAAATGCAGCAAATGAAGCAAATGCAGCAAATGAATTGGCTATTGATATTCTTCCTGGAAGACATAATTAATTGCAATGGATTGATGCATTTATAAATCAATGCACAGGCAGATATTGTTGAATGAAGAAAAAAATAGTGGTGATTTAAAGACTGTTAATTAATTGAGGGAAAAAAGGCAAAAGCCTTTGAAGCTATAAACTGTATTTGTTCATAATATCCGTTATCTCCTCAGTGTGTTTCTTATTCAAGAAGAGAAAACTCATTTGCCAGTCCTTGAACAGATTTTGTTCCCCATCTAATCCTGTGAACTTTTCTTCTATAAACTTCTCTAATCATGGCATTGTTCTTGGTGCACTCTTGGTATCCAAGGCACCTATGACAATAAAAACCAAAATACAGTCACATGCTATTTCTCTTTTATTGGTTTTAGACCTTGTATGTTGTGGTTTCATTGGAAGTTTTCTATTTCTTACAATCTGAAAATCACTGAAAAATAGATCTCTGTTCACCTGTTGCTTGAGATTTTTCTAATGTCTTCATTGTGGTCTCCTTCACAGCTTTCCCAAGCAGAAACCCCTCAGTTTATTTAATGTATCCATTTGCAGAATGAAGTAGATTAAATTTTATCCTTTGTTCCTGTTCTACATTCATTATTTTTACCTCTTTTATGCCCCTGTGGTTTTACACAGTGGTGCAACGATATCTTCTCTCTTGTTCTCTTATTCTTTTGCTCATAACATTTGCTTTCTCAACTCCCATTAAAGCTGATATTTTCACCTAATCATCCATAATATGATTTCAAGAGGACTTTAGTGAGTGCCAATACTAGTTTAGAACCTACACCACCTACCAGGCAGAGCTGTTTGCAACAGACACCTCATCAGCTGAACATACTTTGCCACATTTTTTGGTCACACACAGCACTTTGGAGGCTTTTTAAGCAATTCACTGGTGGATCCATTCTTTGCATTTGGAGAATTTGTGTCACTCAGTCTTTGCCACCTCAGAGTTGCTTTTATTCTGTGTGGAGACTAATTAGACAACAGCTTTAGATGAGTGAATTGCAATGTCAGACCTTCTGGGACTCCTCTTTGGACTCCACAATGCACAGTGGCCTCCTCAGAGGTACTTCAGCAGCAAAGAAAGTTCAGCTCTAACCAAAGCTTCTGTTCAGTGCCCTGTCAGGAGGGTCCACTGCAAGACTTGCATATTTTGCACTGTATTTTTCCTTCTAATGCAATCCTATTTCAGAATACCAAGTTATGCATTTGTGTCCACTTATATCTTTCATCATTCTCCATAAATGAAGCATTGCTGGATTTTTTCTTACCATCACTGAAGCACTAAAAGGAAAACTTTTTAACCTGAAATCTGTAAGGAGACTTGGGGTTTTTGTCCTGTACTATCACCCTCTCCTTTCCTTCTGCATCCAAAGAAGTTCTGCTGCAGGAGGAGGCAACTGCAATGGTGCATCAGATACCAGCAGAGAAGATTATTTTTCCTTTATTTCATAGAATTCCAGACTGGTTTGGGTTGAGAGGGGCCTTAAAGCCCATCCAGTTCCACCCCCTGCCACCAGCATGAACACTTTCCACCAGTCAGGTTGCTCCAAGTCCTGTCCAACCTTGCAGTAATTATTTGAAACCAGATGAGTTTCTAATGAGAGTTTCCTCTTTTCTCCTCTCATCTTGCATAAATTTCCTTTCCACACCTGCTCTTTATTCAGTATTTATGTCTCTCACTCTCACCTTTAGGCAGACTAAAAAGCAGCAGGTATTTTTTTCTTGCTTCATAGTATTTCACTGGTGTAGGGTTTGAAGAACGTGGTTCTATTCCCTTTCCAGCAGCACCATCAGCTCTCACCTGTGTTATGTTTTCCCTTGGGTTTCCCTGGTAATTTCCCTGGTACTTTGCATTTCCATTCCTGGCAGCTTTAAAGCTCTCTCCTACTGTTGCTCCCCATTTGTTAAGGTGCAAGTCATTAATAATGATGATAATTATGCCATCCTGTCTTGCTGTGAGTGTGGCTGGAGTGTGTGGCAGTGGCAAATCCCTGGGCTGTGTGCCCTGTGCTCCAGAGGCCTCCAGGGAATTCATAGTCTGGTAAGAGGGGCTGGAATTTTCCCACAGGAACTGTAGATGCCCATGCCCAGCTTGCAGTGGTTATTGAACTGCCCTGAGGGATCACAGTGCCCTGGGGCACTGCAGTGAGGGGCTCCAGGCAGCAGCTCAGGCAGCTCATGTGGAGCTGCTGCTCAGGCTGGTGCTTGCAGTTTGTGCAGCAACTCTCATTTCTGCTCCACAGTCTTTTGAGAACTGCTCCTGGCACCAAAGAATCATCAGGGCTGGGAAAGACCTCCAAGATCATCAAGTCCAACCTTTCATTGAGTCCCACTATGCCCAGTAGACCAGAGCTCTGAGTGCCATGTCCTTTCATTTACTGAACACCTCCAGGGAGGGTGACTCCACCAGGGCCCTGGGCAGCTATGCCAGGGCTGAACAGACCTTTCCATGATGAAATTCCTCCCACTATCTAACCTGCCCCTGCCCTGGCCCAACCTGAGGCTGTGCCCTCTCCTCCTGTCCCTGTGCCCTGGAGCAGAGCCCGACCCCCCCCAGCTTCCCCCTCCTGGCAGGGATTGCAGAGCCAGAAGGTGCCCCCTGAGCCTCCTTTTCTTCAGGTTGAGCCCCTCCAGCTCCCTCACTCACTTCTCACGTGCTCAGAGATGCTCTGATCCAGGCTGTGCTGGGAAAGGGGCTCACCCTGGGAGTGAGGACACAGCTCTCCTCCACGAGGACAGCGCAGCAATGGGAGAGGCTGCCCAGGGCCACTGTGCCATCTCCATCCTCAGAGGCCTCCAAGCCCCAGCTCAGTCAAACCCTGAGCAACCTGCTCTGACCACACAGAGCAGGAGGTTGCACAGAGCCCTCCTGAAGTCTTTTCCAGCCTGAATTATCCATGAGGTATCCATGATATCTTTCATTTTCCAGCCCACTGCAGCTATTAGACAAATATTAGACCACATCCCCATGCACAAGGAGAGAAGCAAAGAGAGAATGTTGGAAGTATTAACATAATGAACTTCAGTTTCAAGCAGAGATCTCTTTTTCCAGCTGGTAAGAGATGGGTATGCATCAAGACATACACAACACAAAAAAGTTATTCCTTCTGAAGGGAAACTAGAAATTAGAGATGTAGAAAATCAATCACAGGAAGCCCAGAACACCAAGCTTTGGTATTATAAAACAAATTTGTGAATTAATTCATCAAATTAAACATCATGTCTAGTTTGATTTCTTGGCTTTGATAAATTTTGAATGTGATGTTTTATAATGTTTTCTATTTTCTGAAGATTTCTGTCTGTGTTATAAATAAAAAAAATGCAAGAAAAGGAGTCCAAAAAATGAAAGATTATTCCCATTTCACCCATATCATTTTTTTTGATAAATTAATCTCCTTGAGCCAACAAAACTTTGTCCCTTCCCATAAATTGTATTGGAAGTTATCTCTGACCATGGGGTTTGTGTCCAGCCAGCTTTGACCTCCTTTCAAATACCAAATCCCTCTAGAATATTTATACACATCAAATGTCTTATATTCAATGATGGCACTAATTCATCCAAATTATTTTTCAAACTGTGATAAAATCAAGATTAAAGCATTGGATCCCTGTACTTTAACAGCTTATAGGTGGAAGAATCCAAGATTTTGACAGTCATACTGGACATGTGCATACAAAATCATACAGAATCCTAATTAAATTCTTTCAAACTCTTACTGTATTGATTAGTAATCAAACTGTCAGGGGTCTGACCTATTTGCTCTTCCCATAGAATCCTTCTGACATTTACTGGGAGAGGGAGAAATGTGGTTCCTCACCCAGTACTACCTTGGTAGCAAACGAGGAAAGTCAGTGCAGGAGTAGAGAAAACCAGAAACTGGGAGGGATCACAGGCATAGCCTGGTTTGCCTTTAGGCTCATTTAAATTAATTATAAATTATTAAACATATGAGCTATTCTTTTATGTATTCTTTGGACCATGGAAAGAAGAAATGAGAGTCTCACTTCCACCCTTGCTTTTCTCTGGGTGGCTGCACAGCAGCAAATGCTTCACAAATGTGCTCAAACCTTCACCTGACACCACAACACAAGTGCATCTGTGTGGGTGAAGCATCAGCGCTGTCCTGTGTAAAGCAGGCAGGGGCTGGCTCCTGTTCCTGCCTTCCCACAAGGGAGGGCTGTGAGAGCATTCCCAGCCATTAGGAATGGCAGATTGGGAGACAGAGAGACCCCCAAGGCAATTGTTCTGCAGCCAAAGCATTTTTCCCCAGCCCACATGGTGGGGCTCAGTTGGTGAGTGGGGACACACCTGGTTCTGTGAGAGCAGTTTAACTGGGCATTTCCTTCTCTGTCTGCTCAGGTATTTTTGCCCCAGCCAGGATGAAGCATAAAGGAAGAGCAGTGGGATTTCAGGGACCAGAGCACCCTTTCAGCTGCTCACTTTAAACAAGCACAGCAACTGCTGCAAAGGAACTGGCTCAGAGCTTTGAGTCATGGACTCCTGGGCATGGCACAAAATTGTTCTCTCTGTCACAGGCTGCAGTGTTCTTTCTGTACTGTACATGTAAAAGTACCTTAAATTGGGACTCTTGTACTGTGACATTTCTATTCCAGACAATTGCAAGTGAAATCAATGCACATTTGTCCTTGAGTGTCTGGTTTCCTGCTCAGTGCCTTGTCAAACACTGTGGTGTGAATATTTACCCAGGAGAGCTCTGTAATTCTGCACAGCCAACTTGGACTGGTTAAAAAAAATCTTCTGGGTCAGAAATGCTGTCATTCCCATCCTGCTCCTGCCCAGGAATGTAGGAACACTCTTTGGGTCCTATCAGCAAGCAGAGAAGTGGAGTAAAGCTCTTCCCAGCCCTTCACCACCCTTGAACTGCACATGGCCAGGCAAGAGGGATGCAGAGACAGCACTGACTCCTGACTGCACAGCTGGAGGCAACACCCCAGTGGGAGGAACCAGAATCTGCAACCTCATCCTTCCTTCATCCAGGCAAAAAACCAGGAGAGACATGAATTCCTGATCCTCTGTTTAGGTCTGAATCAAAATGAAAATTGGAGCAAAGAAAATTGAAGCCTGTTTCTCAAGTAACACCACAAGTCTGAAGTTACAGACGAGCCCAAGGTACCTCCAAAATGCGCAATTCACAGCAGGTCTTACTTTGATGTGCTTTCTGTCATTTAATTTCAGAATTTAAAAACACCATCTAAGCACACATCTAACCTACCACAGCCAAAGACAGGGATGGGGGGGAAGCAGACTGGGAAAAATGAAAAATGACTGACTCTAACTTAGAGTAACCATGTAACCAACCCAGGAGCAAATAGAACTGGCTCTCGTGTTCCAGTTCAACATTTCTTTGCCTGTTTGATATCCTAGGAGTAAATACAGCTTTAAAAAGTCAAATAGTGGTAATTTATTAATGTATTCTTAGCACTTTAAGAGTCATTAATGATAATTTTCTAGTTTTCTGTTGCCAGTGGTTAACAGGCAGCTGTTAGGAAATTAGTGGCACTGCTGAGGTATTTACTGTTGTAACAGCAACAGACCCTGGAGATCAAGATTCTTGACTCTCCAGAATTTGGCCACATGCAGCAACTGGTTGTGGAGGATTTAATGAAATAGTTAAATTATTTTTGAGAGGACTATAGCTCCTTCTGGAAACTACAGAGACTCTCACCTAATCCATGAGTGGTGGGAAATTCATATAAATATGATTAGAACAATTGCTGTTGGAGGCTACAATGAGGCATCCAAAGCTCTCAGGAGTTTGTTCAATATCAATAATTTTAAAAGCAGAAGGTTGGACTTGATAACCTTGGAGGTCTTTTCCAACTTTAAGGATTCTGTGATTCCATGAGAATGAAAGGATACCAGATCCCACTGCCAGTCACTCGTGGTATCCATCAGCCTCTCAGGTGGAGGAAAACTGGGAAATTGCCTTTCTTCTCCACAGGAATTCAAACAGCCCCAAATGTAAGGTCAAAGTTCCAACTGTCTAAACTGTTTCTTGGTCTTGGCAAAGTGATAAGAATATCACAAAATTGCAGCAACACAGTTGGATTTCAAATACTGTGATTTACTCACTTCACAAAAATACACAAGGGCTAATAATGGAACTTGAGCACATCCCACTTCCATCAGTCAGTGCAGAAAGACAAGGAGCATGAGAAAACCAGAAAATCATCCTTGATTTTGACTCCGAGATACTTAGAGATAATTGATGTCCTGAGTGCAGACTGGGAGCAGCTGACTGGAACCACTTGTTTAGGAAGGGACCTTTGGGTGATGGAGATATTTGCAGGACTCCATCACAATGGACCTGTGCTCCAAAATTGAATAAAATAAAAAATGAGAACATGGAATATATTTAAATAGTTTTCTTCGGGCTTCCTTTCCTAAAGGTTTCTTAGTGGTTTTGTGGGTTTATTGTCAGTCAAAGATGAAATGAATCGTTCACTATCAGGGCAGGAGACAAAAATGTCGTGGTGGGAAGGCAGACACCCTACAGGAATTTTAAAGATGAATTCTAAGTGCACATGAAACAATTCCCCTCCACTGAGGCAGCATAAAAACAGTGCAGAATATTGTGAGAAATTACAGCTGAGGACAACAGTAATGGTCATAGGGCTGGAAACTCCAGAGACATGACTGAAGAAAATGGAATATGCAAGGAAATGGCTGAAATGGTTTTTAAGAGTCCTCAGCTCCATTTGCTGGAGGAAGGAGAATTCATTTTCCTATATGCACATAGGCAGAACAAAAGTAATCTAGAAGGATAAAGATACAGATGAGACATTAGGGAAATAAGTTCCCTCCTGACTGGGGACTCTATTTTCTCTGCTCTGATGAGTTAGACTTAATTAGACTTGACCACTGTAAACGTGGTGGAAATTATTTAGGTCAAATGGACCGAAATAAACTCTGTGATTTCATAAGCACAAATTCTTCATCCTTAATCAGGAACAGAAAGGAAGTGCAGGGAACAGGCAGAACCTGCAATGATCAGGAAGGAAAGAGGAGACAGGGAGCAAACTCCGCCTGGAGAATGGTCCTATGATGTATTTTAGAGCATAAATCACCTTTCTGTTGGGCATTTCTACAGTGCCCAGCACAGTGATTTCCTAATTGGAGGAAATATTTATTAAATAAATGCAAATACCAGTGGGTAAAAGTCTAACATGGTACTGGTGGATGTGTTTATTCAACAGGCTGATAAATTGCAGCAAGAATAACATGTTTTGTCTTCATAATTTTTGGCCAGAAGGATAAAATTTGCTTTTTTGGTTGTTTTCCCTTGGTTAAATGACAGAAAAATCCTGATAATATGCTGTCAAATATTGCAAGTCTCATTCAGCACTTGTGTCCTGCAAATATGGCACAAAAAAGTGCCACTTCTGGACAGGGGACTTTCTAAATCAAGAATGAAATGACAAGGTTGTATCAAATGGAAGAGATTTTAACATGCTTGGCTTTTAAATAATGGCAGCAACTTGGAATTGTGATTCTCTTATTCCTTATAAATGGCAAAATTATACAAATATGTATGTTTGAATAGAAGAATGGCAGTATTCTGGTTCCTTTATCTTTTCTTTCCATATAGATATATATATACACACACACAATCTAGTTTTTCACTCTCCTATTCAAGCATTTCAACCATTTCTCATCAGAGGAACAAACCCATCATTTGCACTGAAGAAATTATAGTAATTCAATCGAGAGTATCAATAGTTACAAAGAAAAGGTCTTCCATCACTGTAAAACTTGAAAAAGCTCAGGGAAGTTGCCAGAAATCTTTCCTTAGCTCTCAAAGGTCTATGAACAAAACATATATATAATGATTTTCTGCATGGCTGTGAAGGTAGATACATTTATAACTCACAGCAACAAAGAAAAATACCTAAAAAAGCCTCATGCCTATTCTAAAAGACATTTTTAACGAAGCTGATCACCAGCACTGGAAGACTCCTGTCCAGTAACAATTAAGAAAAAATTGCATTAGAGGGAGCAGCTTACACCAAAAGAACATGATAGAATCTCTCTCTCCCACTGTCTTCACAAAAGGAAAAAAAAATAATGAGCTACACAGAATATTTGTAATTTTCTATTCTTTCTGCAAAGTATATGGCACTTGGTGACAGTGACAGCCTGAAATTTCCTTTTCATGCTGCACATGATCTTAAGAATTTGTGAGCCATAGCCCCCTTTTTAAGGTTTTTATGTTATTTCTAGATCAAATCCAACCCAGCTCAAGCACTTGCACATTTTTCTGGTTGTAAACCTTGCTAAGAGCTTTTTATTGCAAGGAAGGGAAATTCTGAGATTCGCTTCTAAAAATCCCTCCACAGAGAAACCTTTGCTGGAGAACAACAACAACAAACGGTGGAACAACCACTCAGGGAGGTTGGAGCTGGATAATCCTCGATGTCCCTTCCAAGCCAAAGCATTCTGTGATTCTGTGAGAGGGTTCATTGATAAAACACTCCTGGCACAATATTCCTGCCTTCCTGAAAGTCTCCCTGAACTCACTGGCACTTTGGGTGCCTCCAGACTGGTGGGCTGACCCTTCAGTGATTTTTTTTGTTTTAAGGCCTTTTCAAATGTGTTATTTCCTTGTTCCAGCCTCTCACTGAGCCTTTCCCCACTGCTTGGATTGTAATTTCATTAATAAATGCTGGCTGATACACACATGCAGGACATGACATAAGTAGATCAGTGGCTGTTAACAACAATTTTAAGACATGGCAGTTGAAAACAAATAGCTCAGTTTTCATTCTAATTGATGCAATCCATTACTAGCCGAGGTGCAACTCCTATCCCTGACTGCTCCTAATTAGCAGTCTGCCTAATTAAGGAAAGAGAAGATGAAAAACCAGTTTGCTGGTGTTCATATAAACAGCCCAACCCTCCTGCAGTTGATGTCCCTCATGGTGTCACACACACCTTACTGAGAACAAAGTCTAGTTTTGCTCTCGATTTTCCTGTTTTAATCAGCAAATCATGACCAGCACATTCTTGGTCTGGAGAAAGGCTGAAGGCTCATCCTGGGCAAGCTCTGCCCTCCCAGACAGAGCTGGGAAGTGGCAGCATGGCCTTGGTTTGACCTTCTTCTTGAAACACCTGCAGGTGTCCCAGTGCAGCCATAATTTTCCTTGGAATCTTCCCTGCAGGTCCATCTTTGCTGAAACACACAAATGAATTGTGCGAATGGAAAACTTCAAGTATTTAAATACAGTTCTTTGTAATTCCTGTCAATGGAAATGGATCGTGGGGGGACTTCCCACCCCGTCTGGAGGGAAAGTAAAACAGAATATAAAGACTCTTTTGTTTCTCTGTTTACTTGGTTGTCATAGAATCATTGAGGCTGGAAAAGAGATCGAGTCCAACCCTTAACCCAACACTAAAGCATAAAATGGCAAGACTTGAGTCCAAAATTAGCTTCTATACCTGAAATGAGCATTGTTTGAGTTACTAACTTTGTACTGTAAGAAGAAAGAAAACCACAGCAATTCATACAGGCCTTTAAATGCATCATGACTTGGAGCATTCTTTAGGCAACCTGACTTTAAGCCAAGATGAGCCAACCCAGGGCTCTCCGAATGCAGAGATTGCAGGATGAATGATCTCACCACACTTGCATCTCTTTCATGTTTGACTCTTCTTCACTATATACCTTGGGAACATTTCCTTCGCATTGAGAAATATCTTAATGAACTTTTTGAGCCTCACCAAAATGCTCATCAGTGTCCATCTAAATGTCTGGAACATGGAAAAAGGACAGCCAGGAAATGTCATCAACTTTCATTGAGGATGGAAACTTGTAGTGTCACGCCAGTCATGGTGCCAAACATGACTTTGTTATTTCTTCATTCTGGAAGTGAGTAAGGTCAGCAGACCCGAAGCACTGCATGGCATTTTCTGAGGCAGTAACAGCCTGGAGTGAAGGGAATCACTCGCTGTGTTTCCCTCTGTGTATCTGTATTTTGTGGATCTGTGTGTCTGCATTTTGGGCACCACAATGGAATGAAGAGACTGAGCCACTGGAGTGTCCAAAAGAGGGACACAGAGATGGGGAAGGGCCTGGAGGGGCAATGTGTGAGGGCACTGAGGGCACTTGGTGTGTTCAGCTGCACAAGAGGAGACTGAGGGGAGACCTCGTTGCAGGGACAACTTCCTCGGGAGGGGCAGAGGAGGGGCAGGCACTGATCTCTGCTCTGTGGGACCAGGGACAGCACCCAGGGAATGGCTGGAGCTGTGCCAGGGCAGGGACAGCACCCAGGGAATGGCTGGAGCTGTGCCAGGGCAGGG
>JAJPCS010000410.1:378716-394967 GCA_021164005.1 Willisornis vidua nigrigula | reverse complement strand
ATAACAAAGTCTCAGTTATCTTGACTTTGAGTCCATAACAAAGTCCCAGTTATCTTGACTTTGAGTCCATAAAGAGGTCTCAGTTATCCTGACTTTGAGTCCATCTCACTCCTACTCCAGGTTTTCAAAGGGATGCTCCAAAGGAGCTCTTTGCCAGCAGGAGGAGCCTGTAAAGCACTTCAATGTACCACCAGCATTTCCCCTGCAGTTTGTTCTTTCCTGTGCTCTGTCCCTCTCCCTCTGCCTTTCCATGCCCAAGGGATTTCAGGGCTCCCTTGGGAGCACCTTCCCAGCAGGATTCTGCCTTGAGTGCTTTTTATGGCCCCTTAGTGGGTTTCTGGTTGTGTTTGATGTGGGATGTACAAAAATTGCCACTGGGCTGAATTCAGGGCTCGACAAAAAGGTTTCCCGAGCTCTTATTGTTTTCTGCAGGGAGACATCAAAAGAAGGAAACTCTAATAAAAATCAATTTTTATTCTTAAAGGCATGAGGTTCTATGACACATAAATGTTATAAATACCCTCTGCGAATGTTTACATTTTTCTTCAGAATTAAACATGTGTTTTTATTAAATAGAATGATGGATTGATTAATTAAAGGCAAAGATGTACCCCTACAGAATCCAATACCTGGGAGACTTTTCGTACTAAATCTGCATTAGCTTTTTACTGCCTTCAGAACTTTGCAAAGTGCTCTGTTTAATGCTCAGCTATCATCTCCCCCCGAGTGGCAAATGCACAATAATGGCTTTAAGGCTTCAAGCTATTGTCAATATTGAATATTATGGTGCTAAAAGCAAATTAAACTAGAAATGACATTTTTTCCCCCACCCCCAAAGGGGTAAAACCAGAACTATGTTTAAAATAAGAAACATAAGGGGCATGAAATGTGGTTGAATTACCTCAATTAAATACCAGGCACCGTTTTTCTTATCAGAATGTTTTCCTAATTGAGATACAGAAGCATTAGCATACCAGTCATTCTTTTGTACTGATCTGAGATCATTTCAGAGCAAGTATATCATGATTCACTGATAGACTTCATCTACTATAATGCAAAGTTTCAAATTACAATAATTATGTGACAACACATTGAAATGTTTACATAACCTGTATTAATAAGCTGCTGAAATATGAGACTTTTATTGTTTGACTCTTAAACACGATTGACATACTTGCTCCTCCTGATTCATTCTGCTTGCTTTGACTTCCAGCAGCTTGATATAATTCCACATTAATGTTGTCCTGTGCTCCTGGCAGGTCTCCCTCTGCCCAGCTGTGACTTTTCCCCTTGACTTGCATGGACATTTATTTAAGAGACTCGAATTTCACTGGAATTATGTGATCAGCTACTGGTAAAACACCATCCTTGAGAATTTAAATGGACTACATGGCCAGGGGTTTGTTGGTACCAACCTGTTCAAGCTGAAAGTGTTGTGAAAACAGAAAAAAAGGAAGTAATGTTTGAAAACCCACAGAGAAAGGAAAGCAAACTCTCTGAACAATGGGATTTCCAATCTGTGCATAAAAGAGACATGAAATTCAAGCATGAAATTCAAAATGACATCAGCACACTGATGTGTCCAGCTCAGACTCCTCCAAAAGTCCCAGACCTATTTCAGACTACTGTGGAGCTGAAAGAAATGAAATAAGAAGTAATTTTGTTATGTCACAGGGAATAAAACCCGACTAAGTCTGGATCTCACAAGACTTTCCCCATGACCTTCAAACCCGATTAAGGGTGAGTTTATGTCTCATCTCTGATTTCTTTCATGAAACTTTCACTGTCTTGTTATGTCTTTAATCCCAGAGCATCAGTGTTCCTGTCTCTTAAGCTTAAGCTTATTCCTTGATTTTAATTTAAGTTCAGTGAAGGGAACTTAAAGTCCTGGTTACGTAATTTGCCAGGCAGTTGAAGTTATTTAGAATGGACTAAAAGGGAATGAGGATAATGAACTTAACCAAGTGTGTTTAAAAGTATCTGAATATTTATTTAAAGATGGAGTCATGGAAATGCAGAAATACAGATGTCTGTACCAACAGTAATAATTTTTTAAATATTAATTTATATATATATTTGTAAAAGATGATAAATCTGAACAAATAGAAAGACGAAACTTAAGGCTTTGCTCCATTTAAGCTTGTCCCCTGAACATTATGCTTATAACTCAGGGCTGAACTACCAGTACCAGCCTTTCATTGTTTGCAGGATAGTTCAAGATTCTGTAATTAAATTTCTTAGATATGTGTAGTAAAAATGACCAAGGAAAAAAGACTTTTTGTTCTCTGGCAGGGAAAGGAAAATCAAGCCTTTTCTCCCTGTAATGTTTAATTTTTATTTTTTTAATCTTTGATAATTGGATTTGACACATTCCTCTTAAATAAACACAGACAAAAATATACACAATAAAAAGCTGTGTAAGGTGTTGCTACAGTAAAATCAAAAGTGAGCAATTCAGATCTATAGAAAGCCCTGTGAGTCTCAGCTATCAGCCAGAGGCAGCAAGGAGCTCAGCTGCTGCTGGCTGATAGGGAGGAGGTTACTCCCTAAGAATTCACATAGTAGGAATTCACAAGACTCTGCAGGTGCACGAAAACAGCCAGGATGAAATAATATAAACATGGGACTTGTGAGAGATAAGTTTTAACCAATTGAAGTATCTGGCGTGGTGGTGTGTTAACTCTTTTAGCCAATAAGCTGTAGTCCTAACCCTATATAAACTGTGTGCTTTGTGTAATAAAGGGTCTTCACTATAAACTTCATAAGCTTGTTGGTGAAGTCCTTTCTCTCCGCCGATAAGTTTGTTTACTTTAGTAAGGGAATTGTGTTTTACTCAAAGCAGAAGGAATGGCCTGACTGTTGCTCAGATTTAATATGCATTTTAGAAAGACTTGATTTAAACTTGGAAAATCTGCCTCCAAACCTACCTAAAACCCAGCAAAGAAACAACTCTGTGATGAGGACCAAGGCCTGAGTTCCCTTTGGCCACAAGTCCTTTGGAAGTTCTCCCCTATTCCATGGAAACATGGGGATAGGAATGTAGGAATGGGATAACGCAGGTTGCAATACTTTATATTCCACGTTATTTGAGGTTTGATTAGAAGCAGAACTATAAGGCAAACTGCACTTTCTCCTCATTTCTCCCCACTGAGGTCAACACTTAGAGAGAGTGTTGGAATTTTATTCCAATTTAAAAGAATTCTTTATGCTTATTATTGCAGTGATTTCGTTCAGATCTTTATCAGCTGGGAAGAGAAGAGCCCTAAATGCAGTTTAAGCAGCACTGCAGTTTGCACAGCCAGATATTGGCATCCCTCCAGTCACTTGCTGGAGGTATTTGTAATAAAGATGGATTATCCCCTCCTCATATTCCTTATGTCTTTCAGAGTACAGGTAATACAAACAGATGCATCTGGACACTGCAATGAATTAAGTGGTGGCTTTTATTACAAATCCCTTAAATCAGATACTGCAGAACAGGTCACTGAAAGAAATGAAAACATGGGAATAAAGTAAATTAAAAGTTTATGATACAGGCACTGGGTTTAAGATGGGAATATTATCCAAGGCAAGCATGAGATTTGGTCTAAATCCACTGGCTGGAATCTTATGGGTTTCTTACTTTAATTCACCATTATTATTATAACAAAACTATTTTAGATAAAGGGCAAACTCATTCAGCACATACTTAAAAGTGATATAGAACAATCCAATTCATGTTTCTCTGATTTTCTTTGAATTTTGAATGAAATCTGTGAAAATACAACAGCATATAATAATATATAACATATTGTGGAAGGTCACCATAAAAAGTATATTCCCCATAACCCGAAGAACTTGTTTGCTCTCACACCTTAACATGGTCATTATTTCATTTCATTTAACATTAATGGCTTTAGGAAAAGCTCATAAAGCCCAGGAAGTGTAACAGAGTGATGACAGAATCAGGAACTTCACTTTTCCAGCCAAAAAGCAGAACCAAAATGAGAGTACCAAGCCCAGGCACCCAAAGAGTTCACACAACAGAGTCTTTCCTCTTCCAGGGACTGAGGCCGCTGACTTCAGCCTTTAATTAAGTGTAATATTTGCTCTGCTCTCCTATGACAGTCCATCTGGTTGCTCTCCTGAGTATTCTGTTTGACTGTCTCTTGTTTTGAGTGTTTTGCAGCTCACACCCCACAATTTCCTGCTCTGAAGGTGGTGGTGGGTGTAGGGATGATGCCAACCCATGTTCTGTCCAACCATCTCAAGAAAATGTGCAAAATTATTTCAGGGAGCAGCACAGAGAACCTCTCTCCTAAATATGTAAGCAATGATCCTCACTGCAACTTGCACAATAGATCTGAAATTATTTTAATATACTAAAAAGCATCATTGGACACATACAGAAAACACATTCTAAGGATTATTCACTGTTAAATATTTCAGTGACCTTGTGAGTGTGCCTGGCCCTGCTGGTGTGACCAGATACCCTCCACACAAGGGCTATGAAAAGGCAGCTGCTGGGTTGTATATCCTTTATTTCCTGATAAAGAACCAAAAGGTGTCTTGGTTTGAGATAGCAAACTGCCAACTCCCCCCAAGTACAGAGAGAAAAGCCTCCCTCCTAACACCAGGGAAAGGGAGAAAAAGAGAGGGGAAAGAAAAAAAAAACACTTCAAACCACGTTTATACTAAATCTACATATACTTTTACAGAAAGGAAGAGACAATTAGAAGAGAGTACAAATATAAACTCACACAAGTCTGCAACAACAAATTCCCCACTTCTTAACGAACACACAAATTCTATTGCCTTAACTACACATTACTTAAGAAAGAACTTATTCCCCAGGGAGACAAACCCAAGCAGAAAGCAGAGACCCAGAAGAACACATTTGACTTTCCTGAGATACCCTGTGAGCCAGTGGTGGGCCCTGCCCTCTCCATCCCCCCTGGGACAGCATCATGCGCCCCCCCAAGAGGAAGGCTGAGAAGCGACTGCCTTGACCACTCCCACACTGGTTCCCACTTCCCTGGAGATGATGCCATAATGTGGTATGGAATACAAAATTACTGGCTAGAAGAGGTCAGCTGTAGCTCAGCCCAGCCCAAGTCAGCTGACAGCTTCGGCCTAGTCCCAACTTCAGAGCCCAAGTCTAGGCCCACCTGGGTGAACCCATAACAAAAGGCCATGAATGTGACCCAAAGTCAACATGAAACACAGAAGAGGCCACAGATCACCACTACAATAAATACCAAAGCTCTGCCTCCCTCCTTGCAGAGATAATATTACACAGACATGGTTGTGAGCTATCAAAAACTTGAATTTCAGTGGTGCCATGACTTCCTAAATACATAAAGGAATCCAGATAAATAAAAGAGCTATGGTTTGTGTGCATTCCTCTAATGGCCTTCACCATTTCATGGATATTTGCACTGCAGAAACAAAAGGCTTCACATGAGATTCAGTAATAGAGGCATAAAACTCAGAAATTACTAAATTTGGGGGTTTATATCTTCTGAATACTTAGATTTTGATTTCATCCCAGCAAATAACAATATTGCACTGGATGAAATTAGAAAAACTGTCTGTGCCCACAACTGTGGGCGTCTTTGGGAAGGTTCTTTTGGTCGAGTTGGCAATTTCAGATAAAAGTCTGGGTAATGAAAATGTTGAAATTACTTTAACAGCCCAAATGGCACCACTGCAATAAACTGCAGCATAAAAATTCAAACTCTGTTAGAGCTTATAAGCTTGGCTGAAATAGAGCAAAATCTTACTTAAGTATCATCTTTTTATTTGTTCACATTCAGCATATTTTACAAACAGAAATGTAAGAGAATATAAAGAAAAAGAAATGCTTGTTGGGTACTGAGCTCTTCCCTTTCTTTACTTTAAAAATAGATTGTTAAATGGAGCATTTACTCAAAAACATCTCAAGAAATAGTGGAATGATCCAGACAGCAATAAAGTAATACATTATCAGAATCATTCTTTTCATGAGCTCGATTTTCTTCTTCCCAAAGTCTCCCCCAGAATAACAGAGAGAATGTACTCACTAAAATCCAGAATCTTGGTATCTGCTTTATTTTTTTTTCAGATGTTTCTGCCTACTTTCTTTTCTTAAAAAAAAAAAAAAAAAAGGCAACCCAAACAAAACAAGAAAACAAAACAAAGAAATCACTCCAGAACCCAACAACTGAAAACCAAAGAGAGACATAAATAATTTGCTTTTCTCAAAGCTTGTCTCTGTTTTACATCCTGGCTGTGACCAGCAAAGCCAAGAGCTCAGGAAAAGGGTCTCATTCAGATTGCAAAGGGTCCTCAGGGACTTCTGCATCCCACATGACTCTGTAGGAACTGAGTACCTAAAACTTTCCAGCTGACAAATCCTTACTCTGAGCTGTGATATTTCTGCATCATCATCTCTCTTTCTTCATGTTTTGTGTTCTGGTACTTCATGTTGTCACAAAACCTTTGTGGAAATCAAAAAATCATTCTGCAGTAAATCTCATGTGCTGTGTCTTGGTGTAAGATGGAAATCAATCATCATTAGCAGCCTACACTGATGTGCTACAGTTAATGAAAAACTTCACCTCATTGTTTTAATGTAATTTCTGTGAATTACAAACAGACAGAGACAGAAAATGAAGGGAAAAAATGCCAGTGGTTTTTAACTTAAAGAGCCATTTGTGATGTAACATCACAACTCTATGGTACAGACAAAACCTGAAACCAAAAGGGGTTTGTGAAACAGGGAAAGGAAAGAGAGGAAACTTTCTGGTGTTTTCCCTGATGGGATTGCATTGCTGGTGTGAGTGTGTATGTGTGCTGCAATGTCCTGTTTGAGCTTAGTCAATGGTCCTGGAGCTCAGGGATGGTGTTTCCCTTCCCCTTTAGGTCTCTGAATGCAGCACAGACTCTTTCCAGTATGGAAAATATCACCCAGCCTTCCAAGAAGGATGTGTACAGGGACACACTTCAGCAGGGCAGTACTGAGGGTTGGGCTTGATGATCTTCCACCCTTAAGCATTTTAGGATTCTCTGTCTTCAGAGGTCCAATATCTTGTTCAGGTGTGTTCAGCTGCAGAAGAGGAGACTGAGGGGAGACCTCATTGCAGGTCCAACTTCCTTGGGAGAGGCAGGCAATGATCTCTTCTCTGTGGGGACCAGGGAAAGCACTGAGGGAATGGCTGGAGCTGTGCCAGGGCAGGGACAGCACCCAGGAAATGGCTGGAGCTGTGCCAGGGCAGGGACAGGTTGGATCTCAGGACAAGGCTCTTCCCCCAGAGGGTGGTGGGCACTGACCAGGCTCCCCAGGGCAGTGGGCACAGCCCCAAGGCTGCCAGAGCTCCAGGAGTGTTTGGATGATCCTCTGGGGCACAGGGGGTGACTCTTGGGGATGGTCCTGTGCAGGACCAGGGTTTGGATGGTCCTTGTGGGTCCCTTCTAGCTCAGCATATCCTGGGATTCTGGAATTCTTGTTAACCATCCACAAACTCTGAGGATTTGCTGAAGTCAAGATACAGCTCTAACATTGCTCTTCTTTAGGGATAAATTCCTCCAACAGATAAATTATTCACAAAGCAAACTGCAAAAGTAACAGCTCTAGGAACAGATTGGCACCTGTGCCCAGAGAAGCTGTGGCTGCCCTATCCCTGGAGGTGTCCCAGGCCAGGTTGGACAGGGCTTGGAGCAACCTGGTCTGGTGGGAGGTGTCCCTGTCCATGGCAGGGGTGGCGCTGGATGGGTTTTAAGGTTCTTCTCCCTCGAGCCATTCTGTGGTTCCATGATTCTCTGTAGAAAGACAGAAAAGGCTAAAAGGAGACAGGAATAGCCCAAAATATTTCCTGGAGCCCTGTCCATGCAGGTGCCTGTGTAGGAGGCACTTTGGTTGCTCCTCCTGCCTTTTGTGGTCTCCTGGAGCAAGAACAGACGAGCAAAACAGTGAGGGAGGAGAAGCTACCACAGGGAATAAGGGAGCAGGTGAATAAAAGCAACACAGAAAAAAACTTTTAATGGGAAAGACAGGACCCTGAAGGTTTCTGAGTGGTTTTAAGGGTACTTAAGGCTATGAGAAAATATATTCTCTCCTGTTTTTTAATCCTTTTTTGATAAAACAGTAGAGTACTACCCTCAGGTGTATAATTTACCCTTGTATATCCTGATAGCCATTAGCAGGTCGTGTATCTTGTTTGATTGTCAGCATTTTGGAAGAAACATTTCTGAAGGCTTTGCAGTCATTAAGGTAATATCGGGATATTTCTGCACACAACCTGATAAATAGGAACAAGAAGTTTCTTTCCATTGTAAATTGAGAAGCAGAATTAAGGCAAAAGACCCAGTTTTTCCAATCTTACAGTCTCCAGTCTGCTTTGGGACATCAGGTAATGTCAGGCTGAGAAAATGCATCATAAAATCACGGAATGGTTTGGGTTAGAAGGGTTTTGTTTTATGCACCTCTTTTTTTTTTCTTTTCCAGTCATAATGAAAAAAAAAATCTGAATATTGAGAACTAGTTTCCTGCAGGGTAAAAAAAAGAATAACTGGATGAAGTCAATCAAAATATTAGATTTATATAAGTACAGAAAGTTCCAACTTTTTAACCTTTAATTTGTGAATGTCATAAAATCCCTGACTAGTTTGGATTGGAAGGATTCTTAGAGAGCATCATGACTTGTGCAGGGCCAAGGCTTGGACTTGATCCTTGTGGGTCCCTTCCAGCTTAGGATGTTCTACGATTCTGTGATTTTTCAGAAATCACCAAGAGAGGGGTTTTGGATCAGCAGCTTAACAAAGTCAAAGGATAAGAACAAAACCTGAGAGCAAATATAACCTTTGCAATATGGCAGATTTAATCACCAACAGCTTTGAAAACATCAAGATACTCTTACCAAATAAATGGAAAGAAAACAAAGACAATAAATGTGATTATTGAGTAATAACCCTCATTGAGATGCCAAAATTGTCACCCAGTGAGGTTCAGAAGAGACATCAGCTTCAAATCCAGCATTTGTAGCTGTGGATATCTGGGTTGTAGCTCTCCCTCCTTTTTTTCACCAGCCTAACTGATGTCTTTTGGCCAGATTGTACCCTAAAAGAAAGCAAAGGTATTTCCAAACTGCCTCCAAAGGGAACTCTTTAACACACACAGGGCACAAGAGCCAAGGAGCAGAACAACCCACAGCTCCTCTCTGCAAGGTCTGGGCAGCTTGAAATCTCTGCCCACTCCTGGCAGCTTCATGTTTATAGCTGTTATTTTAAAGGTATTGAGGGAGTACAGGTGGAAAGGAGAAATGTCATATTATACACATAAACTGGGGGTCATTTTTTTGCCAATGGCTCTTAAATAACAGTATAAACCCATTAATCCTGTTCTCATTTTATCTTAACTGCTAAGTGCTTAACTGAGATTGATCCCTCTCAGATGAGGGTAATGTCCATGGGATTTCAAGTGACAAACCCCCCATCTTACAGTAAATTAAATTTGTAGAGCTGGACGTTAGTGGATTATTTTATTATACTAAGTACAGCAGATATTTAGTGCACTTTCTGAAATATATTATTATATACTCATTGGTTATATCCCCAGTGCAGGAATATTCCCATAGGAGCTACATTCCTAGTGGAAGTTAGACCAGGATCCCTCCTCCTTCTTGTGCAACAGCTGAATGAATCTGCAGCTGAAGTTGCCACATGAACAGTCCCAAATTCGAATGGATTTCTTTATGACTTTCTTTCTGCTCACACAGGTAGCAAAGGAGCAAAATCTGCAGAAGGCAGGAGGTTTTGGGGTGATGAAGCTCCTTTTTGCCCTGCAGTCCTCTCCAACAATTTGCCCTGAATTACCATAAAACTGATTTTGGATCAGACCCTACAGCTACTCTTGATGCTTTTCTTATGGAATGAGTCATTAGGAACCCACAGGGAAATCATTGATGGTAATCCAGGGCAAATTGTACAGATGTTCTTAAACAGACAGAGAAGTTATTCTTCATGCAGTCTTTCAGTTGCTGTAAAGCCAGTTTTAGGCCTCTCCAACATTATAGAACCCACGTAAAACCTGGATTCTGCAAAGCCTTTAACTGGAGGGGTTTTACTTCTTTGAAAGCTTCACTTTGTATGTGTGAAAGAACGTTTTTTAACTTATTTTACTAATTTATTCCAGTCCAGCTCTTCCACCTCCTTGTGGCCTTGTGATAACATGAGGGAGCAAGGCAGGCAGAGGGAAACCAACGACATGATCACAGCCAAGGCACCGTCTGACCTCCTGAGGAATCCTCTTGCACTTTGTCACCAACTGGACCTACATCCTCTTTGACTAAGAGGTTGTCCAGTGACCTTTTCAGAAGGTCCTTGTTTTCCTTAAGTGTCAGTTCTATGAGGCTGGAAATGAAACCTGAATTAGGCTGGCCTAAATGCATAAATCTGGGGTGTTTTTTAGCAAGCTAAGCACTTGTTTAAGAGTTTAAGAGCTCAGGATTCCAAAGGAACTTTTGGTTGCCCCCAGTAGGAGCAGCAGAAAGGATTGCTCCTGATGGAGAGAGCTGACTGTGGGAGTAACCAGTCCTGGTGGTGCATCAGCAGGGCTTTTCTGGAGAAAAAAGTGAATAAAGTGGATAGAGGGAGGATAAAAGGTGGATAAAAGTGATGCCACTTGGATGCATGGTGGATGGCTCCTGTCAAAAAGAAGCACTGAAAAATTATTCAAGACACCAATTCAGGAATGAGCAAAACAGATCTAAACATATGTTGTAAGGTCATTGTGACCAAACTGGCACAGAAATTAGGTTAATAACCTGACAGCAACATCACTACAGATTTAGCTGTGTGGTAAAAAAGTTAATAATCATATCAGTCTTCTGAATCTTCATTTCACACCTGGCTTTCCAGATTCTCTTTCCCCCATTTTCCAGTCCACAGCCTCCATTTTCCAGTTGTTACTGAAGATTTTGCATTTTTTTGTTCCCTTTATTTTTTAAGCAATATATTTTTCATAAATGTGTTCCACTTTTTGTCTAGGCAAATATTTGTCTCCCTGTGCCTGGGATTTTCTGTGCACACAGCTAAGTGTAATTTCCAGACAAACTTGTAAAAACAACAGCAGAAAAGCTTTGAAAAGTATTAACTTTGTAGGATCATTGCTGTTGTGTTTTCTGAGCTACTTTAAGACTCTTCATTTAAGTAAATAGGTTTTGTTTTGTTTTTTTTTTCTTCTTTTGAAGCAGGTCAGGTCCTTTGTGCTCAGCACTGCAATGCCACGTCCCTTAATCGCTGGACATAAAGATCTTTGAAGCAGATCAGTGTGAACATGGATGGAGCTGAATGAAAATTGGTTTGCAGCCTTTGCAAATTGATTTTTCTTGGGATCTTTAATCTTTTGCATATTGAACATTGTCTCTGTTGGTAAAAGCTGTGTTTTCCTCTAGTGTCTGATCTTTATTCTTGAGCAAAGGGTCGATGGTTGGATTTGATGATCATAAAGGTCCTTCCCAGCCCAAATGATTCCGTGATCCTTTGATTATTCACCTTAACAAAGAGTGGCAGAATTGGGCACTACAAACCCAATGTTCTATTCTACTTGATGCTACTACCTCAACATTTATACATGAATGTTTCAGTTTTCAAACCATAACATGAGCAGCTCCATTGAGGAATCACCTATGAGGGCATCACCAACCTTTGGCAGAGGTTCTTTGGTCCTTATCCTGCAGCTCCCAGAGCACAGGGACAAAGCTCATTCAATAATTCCAGCAAATCCTCCTTGGCAAACCTCTATTTCCCTCCTCTAAAGAACAGCAAAACATTTAATTTCTACATAAATTATCTTTTTCTTTTAAATAATCATCATGAGTGAGGAGCTGGGAGAGGAATACAGGTTGTGTATTATACATATAAAATGCCATCAGTGCTCGTTGTTTTATTGGGTGAATACTTTGTACAGAATTTCTGAGAAGTGAGTCCTTCAAAATGAAATGCTGCTGTTCCAGAGGAAAAAAAATAAAGGTGGATTCAAGTTCAAGGATGTTTATCACCAATGTGCTATTCAAAACCTGGGGTTGTTGTTCTCTCTCTATTTTATAATTATGCACTGAAGCAGAAATATTTTTTCTAGCTGAAAATCCAGCACAGAAGAATAAAACTGATGACAAGAGATAATTAATTCAGGGGAGCACATAGAGAAACTCATTAAAAGGCAACAGATTGATGACATCTGTTAAAGCATTAAATATATATCCCCAAAGCAATATTGTTGGTCTTTGATCCTTTTCTTTCCAGCCAAATGCAACAGATTTTTATAGACCTTTAAAACCATCTTTTTTCCCCATTCAGATTAGTGGAAAGTTGACTAAAAGGTCTCAGTATTTGTTCAGAAATAGTTTTATATTTGTCTTCCTCGTCAACATGAGGAAGAGAAAGTTGTAACACAACAGGCTGAGCTTTAAAAGAGTTATTCAAAGTCACTAATTAGGCCACATGAAAGCAGGGCCTTGAAAGACTTGGGCTGAAATTAATGAATTTGGTATTAATTATGACCTTTTGGCACAGCCATTTAAGGGTGACCTGTGAGAACAATTCCTACCAATCTCTCTCGGAATCATGTAATAAAATCTCAGTGTTTTCCCACTCCAAATACTTTAGGAATTTGTTACAACCAACCCACTTTGTTGCCTTTACATAGTAGTGTTTGTTCAGGGCAGTATTAGTGCTTT
Source organism: Willisornis vidua nigrigula (assembly GCA_021164005.1). Classification (NCBI taxonomy): domain Eukaryota; kingdom Metazoa; phylum Chordata; class Aves; order Passeriformes; family Thamnophilidae; genus Willisornis; species Willisornis vidua. The sequence continues at coordinate 382,272 of JAJPCS010000410.1, read as the reverse complement.
GGAGTTACTTCAAGAATTAAAAAAAAACAAAGGAAATATTGATATTTTGAAGACTTATATTCCCTAAGATTTGGGAGACTGAAAGGGAAAACTTCTGTTGGAGAGTAAAGCACAAAGGATACCCAAGTTAAATCCCATGAAACACTTTCTAGCAAGAAGGATTTGGAAAATTAGAAAAGAATTGGAGTCAGATTTGTGGAAACCTCCCCATGATTTGCACATTATAGCAAGAATATGGTAAATTATATAATGTGCTGTCCCTGCATTATTTTCTTTCAATACAGGAAATAAATTGCAGGCCATGTAAAACCCTCATTGTTAATAATTAAAGAGTAATGAAAGACTCTGTACCTCTCACCTTGCAAACCCTGAAATGTATTTTCCTAATTAAAGTGGCTTTTGCTCAGAGTGAAACAAGTAAGTTTTGCAGACTGAAGATTTCTAAGTTAAAAATGAATCCCTCATATTGGTTTTTCTCTAATTATTGATATCTCTGTAGGTACACAGGGGCAAGAAGTGGTCTCTACATTTTTTAATGGATAAGAAAAATTAGAATCCAACAAAATTTTTCATGCAAGCAGGGAATGTACCTTGTGGGGGGATTTCTGAAGGTCTCTCTCCATTTGTGTTATCAAAACCTAGACTGAGACACTTCCATGTAGGAATCAAATCAGAGCTGGCAGGTAAAGCCAACAAAGTGTGACTACAAATTAAATCAATTATATGATAAATTAGAAATTTATAAATGAAATATTTATAACACTCACAAATATTTCATGCAGTATAGACACTTAAAAAGCTGGGGGACATATGTGTGCATGGATATATAAGGAAGAAATCTGTGGTGACAGCAGACACATATTCATAATTAGAGTTAAAAATATGTGGGGGGGGTTTCTAATGGAAAAGCTGTCCCATCCCTAAAAATCTTTATCAGTATTATTTATATTTAAAACATCCATAAGCAGGTAGATTTCTTGGAGAATGGATGTCCATTTGGAGGTAGTGCTACAGAGAGTGAAGGAAAAGAAATAAAAAGGAGATATTATTATTTAATAAAGGGAGACCAGAAGGTGGCACTGAATGTTGACTCTTGGAAATGCAGGAACCTGCAGGTGTTTAACAACCAGGGAGAGTGAGATAACCAACGTCTGCAGTGCCAGCTTGGTGCTTGGGTTTGAGTTTGTGTCTCTTCACTGACATCTTGATCTCTGATTCCAAACCATGCCCAACCACTCTGGCTCTGCTGCCAGAGGGAGAAATGGAGCCCTGTTTTTGTAGCGCTGGTGTGCTGGCTTAAAGGTGAACCAGCAGGAGAAATGAACCCAACACAAAAGAGATTATAAATCAGAGTCACAATTTAATAACAATATTACAATAAATGCAGTGACACAAAGAGAAATTGGGTTTAAACCCCAAGCCCAGCAGTCTAACCCAGCCCCCTGGGGCACAAACACAGTGGGGTTTGGTGGCCCCTGTGCTGAGCCCCACGTGGTTCCCCCGAGTCCAAAGGAAAAAGAAGGGAAAATCCTGTTGATGCAGCTGATGCTTGCAGTCTGGTGAGGGTGGTGGGCTCCTCCTGTCGAGGGTCTGCTCCTCCTCTGGATCCGATAAGTAGTTTTTTCAAGTCCCAAACCCCCCAAGACTGTCTCCCCTCAGGTGCAGGTGGGAGCCCCCAGTCCCTCCCCCAGGGCAGGGAGTTCCACACTGGGGGATCTGACTCTGGGAGTCAGGAGGCATTTTGGAATAGTTGCTGGCCCCTGAGCAGAGCTGAGCCCTCAGGTGGGTGTGGAGGTGCCAAGGACTCCCTGCAGGGGAGTTCTCCCAGCTCCTCTGCCAGGCTTCTTTCCCAGCCAGCTCCCAGCCTGAGGGGTCAGGTGTGCCCTGGGCAGCTGCTGCCAATGGGCCATTGGGAACAGTTCCTGGGAAATGAATGGAGGGTGTAGAATGCACAGCTTTGGTCACACCCACACAGGGATAAACTGGTCCCACCTGCTGAACTAGGACAGATGGGGAAAAGCAGAAAGCAGCTGGAACACACACAGACACAGCCACAGGAGTGCCCTGCCAGGGGGGTGGATTGGCTGCAGACTCTCTGAGCACCCACGCCACTGGCACAGGGCACACAGGGCAGGCCATCCTGCAGCACTGCAGGGAAGATGACATTTAACTCAGCTGTGCCCAGATTGTGCTTTATACAATCCTAACAAAAAGACGTGCTGTGGTAGTTTGGCTTTAGTTTCAGCCAGGCCTCAGCTGGGCCTCAATTCAGCAGGCCCAGAGGATGTGACATAGATCAGAAGGGACAGGCATCACCTGACTTAAGCAACCAAAGAGGTCATCTGACATTGTCATGAAGTATCAAGAAGTATAAAAAGAGAGGGAGGTGGAGCTTCTCTCTCTTTTGGTCTTTGCCTTAGACCCCTGAGGATGCCCTTCACTGTCTTGGCCGAGATCAGGCCTTGCCGCCATCCCTGCTGTGTTATCCAGGGTGGTGAACATTTTCTTGTTAATTTTTCTCATTTCTTGCTGGGAGTTTTCTCTAGAAGAACTTTTGGGAGGTTTTGTGGGGTTTGGGTGGTTGGAATCTGCCCAGAGTGGGGGTGGATTCCCCATCCCTGGAGGTTTTTAAACTGAGCTTGGCCGTGGCACTGAGTGCCATGATCTGGTAAAGGTACTGGAGTTGGACCAAGGGTTGGACTTGATGATCTCTGAGATCCTTTCCAACCCAATCAATTCTATGATTCTATGATTTGGTTGGGTGACTCGGTAGCTATTGTTTTTAGTTTAGGTTTTTTTTCCTCACATTTGTATATATATGTATTATATTCTGTTTTTAAAGTTCTTTCTCTTTTATAATATAAGAAGCTTGCTATTTCGGGTTCTGTTTTGTTTTCCTCCCTCCTTTCCCCTTGGTTGGGGGGAGAACCTTTCTCTATGTGTTGGCATTTTGCCAGCTCAACCCAACACACATGCTCAGGAAGGAGCTGAGTGTGCCAGGTTTGATCCATGCCAACACTCAGAGCTCACATTTTCTTGGGCAGGACTCCACAGAGCAGTTAAACCGGCAAGGTGAAGCCTGGATCACATCCAGCCCTGTCCCAGCACACTCAGGGGCTGTGCCAGGCTTTGGGCTCTGCACTGCCCTGGCAAGGACTCAGCACCCAGCTTGGCCAGGCTTGGTCTGAGCTCACCTTGACCTTAGCTTTGTGGAGCTGGAACCACAGTGGGTCTAAAGGCCAGGGGATGAGGGCCCATTTTGGAGGTGCCTTTGAACTTTGAAATAGCCAGGAATGATGAGGAGCCACTGAACACCCTGTTTGAGGTGTCAGCCAAATTATGGCAATGGGAAGGACAATGAGCATGGTCCAGGAGCCACTGAACACCCTTTGTTGTCTCAGCCAACTTGTGGCAGTGGGAAGAACAATGAGGATGGTCCAGAAGCCACTGAACACCCTGTCTGAGGTCTCAGACAACTTCTGGCAGTGGGAAGGACATTGAGGATGGTCCAGGAGCCACTGAACACCCTGTCTGAGGTCTCAGCCAACTTGTGGCA
>JAJPCS010000410.1:357133-371017 GCA_021164005.1 Willisornis vidua nigrigula | reverse complement strand
CTTTTCCTTTTCCTTTTCCCACAGCCTTAGAGGGAATATATTGAACTCTTCACTGTTCTTCAAAGAAGTGATTTCCATGTTTGAACTCAATACTTTGCCAGACAAGCACAAGCAAACAGATCTTTTGGAATGGTGTGGGACTGTGGGCAAACAATTCCTAGAGAGCTCTTGCCAAGTCCACTCTTCTGCCAAATGTTAAACTCGGCCAAAGAGATGTGATTAAGAAAAGGCAATTAAAAAAATCCAGCAATGTGTGTTAACATTAATAGGGAAAATAGTAATACAGCTGTTAGAAACAGGGGCAGCTTTTCCAGCACTGTAATGAGGGGAAAGGAAAATCCCAGAAAAATGGGCCATCTTTTCCTACTAACTGCCATTAATGAGGGTTCCAGAAGGATTTTCCAATCAATAATTTATATCCAGATCCAGATTTTCTTTCTAGTGGAATGGCTGTTAAGGAGGGAGGTAAGACAGCAGATTCCTATCCATGGAATCATGGAATCATTAGAGTTGGAAAAGATCTCTAAGATCATAAAGTCCAACAGTCAGCCCAGCACTACCACCATGTTCTCCACTAACTGTGTCCTCAAGTGGCACCTGAAAGTTTTTTGAACATCTCCAGGGCTGGGCACTCCAAACCTCCCTGGGCAGCCCCTTCCAGTGCCTGCCCACCCTTTCTAGGAGGGAATTCCTGCTGCTGTGCCCCCTGCCCCTGGCCTGGCCCAGCCTGAGGCCGTGCCCTCTCCTCCTGTCCCTGTGCCCTGGAGCAGAGCCCAACCCCCTCCAGCTCCCCCCTCCTGGCAGGGATTGCAGAGCCAGAAGGTGCCTCCTGAGCCTCCTTTTCTCCAGGCTGAGTCTCCCCAGCTCTCTCAGCTGCTCCAGCCCCTTCCCAGCTCTGTTCCTTGCCCTGGACTTGCTCCAGCCCCTCAATGTCCCTCTTGGAGTGAGGGGTGAGCCATCCATCAGTATTTCCTCACAAAAGATGGTGCAGAAATGGCAATCAACCAGCAGAATCAACCTGATCCTCCTTGTGCCCTTTGCCTCCACCATCAGGATCAAGGAGGTACCACCAGAGCCTTGACTTTCACCCCAGAGCCTTGTGGTCACTCCTGGTGTGCTGAAGGTCCCTCCATTGGCAGTGCCCTCTGCAGAACCAGAGGCAGGGAAGGAGTTTTGCAGGTGTTACCCAAAGAAGGAAGTTTCCAGTCTCCCACATCCCTGGAGTTTCCATTTGAAATCTGTTTTCTGCTGTTCTCCTTACAACACAGCCTTCAGGTTCTTGTCCCTGGTGGGGCTCTGGAAAGAACCTGTTGATTTCCTTGTTCATCCCCCCCCCAACACCATTTCCCACAGAAGACCCTGAAGAAGAATCCTGGAAACTCTGCACCAACTCTCACTACTCTGTGTGCTGCTCCCAGACTTAATAATCAGACTTAATGATCTTCCTAAAATATTGCATGTGAGATGCCAGTGACATTAATCAATGTTTAACAAAGGCAAGAAGTGCTGCTGACTGAATATAAATACTTGCACAGAAAGATTTAGCATTTGTTTAGTGAGCTTAATTAAAAAGCTCTACTCGATGCGAGCGGTGCCCTTTGGAGGATCTAAACTCCTTGATGAAGAAATAAACTGGTTTCCCTCACTCAGACCTTTCTTTTCTTCCTACAGGAGGAGTGGTTGCAGAGATCAGAAGATAAATTCTCATCTGCTGTCTTCATTTAAAAGCTATTTTAACATCCTGATAAGCCTGAGAGTTTTGGGGAGGCTTCATTGTGTTTGCCTCAGTTGTCGATGAACAAACTGGAGGTAATTAACCCAAGTTGGATATCTCAGAAAGATCCAGAGCCTTTGCATTTAGCACAGGAATGGGAACATTTCTGTAGGGAAACCCACACCCCTTAATGATTAAACTGCTTTATCTCCTGTTTAATGCAACTGGGTCATTCCAGTGAAGGTCAAGGTGCTGCATTTCCAGTTAATCTTGTGGAATTATAAAAAAGCATAATCAATAATCAAAAGGTGTGGAATTAAACTCTCTAGATAGAAGAGTAGATAACATTTTTTCCACAGCTGCAGTTGAGGAAGATGCTGAGCTTCTCTGAACAAACCCCAATTGATTACACTGAGCCAAGAGTTTCTGAGTCTTTCTGACCTTGCAGTTTTGAGCTTTACATCAGGTATTTATTGGATTCATAAATATAGCAAGCCTGTGATAGGCATTAAAAAAAGAAAATAGAAAGAAATATTCATTCCATGTCACATGAATGAATTGTCCTATAGTGTCAACTGGCTGCCTCTCTTATTTCAGGAATAAAATTACAGGTCATTAATGCCCAAGATTAAAGGCCACAATGTACTTGGTATTAAAAATAATAAAAAAATACAAAAAAAATTGGTATTTTAAAAAGAAGTCCAAAAGTTATGTGGTAATTGAGAAACTAAAAGTCAGTAAGATGTGCATTGACTTTACACAAACAGCCATGGCTCTCACTTCTACAACTCATTAGAAATACCTCAAAAATCCCCTTTGGAGACACTGATGGCTTCTCTAAGGCGGAAGAAAGTCAAAGGTCTGAAACTGTAAATTGTGCAGCCTGAACAATTACAAAATAAATTATGGCTTTAAGATGTTCTAAATATTGACATAGATATTGCTATCATATCATAGGGAGATAATAAATAATAGTATAATGCTGCAGTGAAATAAATCAGTTAAAATCTATATAAATACCCTATATTTCCAAATTATTGAGAGAACATTTGATTTATCCAAGCTTGTCTTTCCCCCACTGCTGGGTAAATGATTATTTCTTTTTAGACTACAATGTCTTATTGGGAGAAAAAAACCTCACCTTTGAATTCTCAAATTTTCTTGGAATGGAGAATTATTTTAATCTGAGCTTGGTTGGTTTTCTATTTTTATAGCTGATGCTGCCAGCAGCATTTGGGGCTTACTTCTTTTCATTAGGAAAAGGGATTTATGACAGCTGGGTATTGGGCATGAGTCCATTCAATTAAAAATAATGCAGAAAAATGCTATTTATCTGAGCAGAAGAATAAAATAATACCAGATAGTTCTTCTGTGGAAGTGCACAGACCTTGTCCAAGTGCTTGTTATAGGTCATTTACCTGTACGGGAGGGGATTTCCAAGCCAAAAGGATTTTATGACCCAGTGGTCAAATTCAAGTTTACTTGATGTCAACTCACATCCTCCTGAAAGTCAAACTCCCAGACTGAAATCTCCAGCCAAAGCCAACTGAAGGCACAGTATTTCCCACCTCTGCTGTGGACCTGGGAAATGCTTCCAGGAATTTCATATTGCTGGGGCAGGTTCTTAATGTTTTGTATTTTTGACCAGTTTTTATCAGAGCAAACTGCTCAGCTGCACCTGAGGGACTGTGACAGGTCTGTGGCACGAAGGCAAATCCTGGCAGGTACAAGCTCAGAGTTCTCCTTTCCCAAGGGATTTATGTGGGATATACACAATGAACTAAAACCAAGAGTGAGAAAACATTGCTATGATTTTTGAAGCTCTAAAAATAAGTCTTAGTTAAATTCCTTCAGGAATTTCATCCAAGCTTAGATTGGAATTTGAATGAAGAACTGTAATTTTTCACTAATGGTTTTGTCATATCAGAAGACCCCTCCTTCTCCAACCTGGCCTTGGACACTCCCAGGGATGGGGCAGCCACAGCTTCTCTGTCCACCTGTGCCAGGGCCTGCCCACCCTCACAGCCAAGAATTCCTTCCCAATATCCCATCTAATCCTGCCCTCTGGCAGTTTGAAGCCATTCCCCTTGTCCTGTCCCTCCAGCCCTTCTCAAGTCTCTCTCCACGTTTCTTGTAGCCCCTTCAGGCACTGCAAGGCCACAGTTGGGTCACCCCAAAGCTTCTCCTCTCCAGGCTGGACAATCCCAGCCTTTCCTCCCAGCAGAGTTGCTCCAGCCCTCACAGGGCAGAATTTGCTCCTTCTGAACGATCCCTCTGACAGCAGAGATTTCCATAGGTCTCTTTGGAGGACTTCACTGCAAACCTGTTACATCCCAAGGACTAGTAAAACCTCTCTCTGTGTCCTCTCTGGAAAATCCATTCAAGCAAGTTTTTTCCAAGTCAATGCTTTAATACTCACCCCTGATTGAAATGGGTGGCTTAAGATTACATGTGGTCAACCAACATAAAGGACACTGATTGTTAGATATTGAAAATACAGATATGTCAGATCCATGGGCAAAGATTTGATTTAAGGAAATAACATCCAGACATCAATGCCTGTGAACTTCAGAGCCCTTTTTCTCTTCTGAGCCCCTTGGCAGAGGCCATGCTCTCTCTTAAGTGAAACCCATTATCTCTAAAGCAAAGGCAATAGACTTTAATTGGGTCACTGCATATCACAAAGAGGTTAAGGGAAAGATATTGAAGCTCTTCAATGAAAATATGTATTATAGAATACATAAGGAGGTTGAATCTCCTGAGATTGTCTTGTATTTTAGAAAAATTTGGAGAGCACTTAATGTGAATTCTATTTTAAAATGCTTTCAGAGGCTGGAAAGTGACTGTTACTGAACATGAAATTAATGAACAAATGGTCGTATCTCTGACAAATGATCCTTCATTCAGCGATGGATCTTGATGTAATTAACATCATGTTAATGGAAATGGCTGGAGCTGTGCCAGGGCAGGGTTGGGGGGGATCTCAGGGACAGATTCTTCCCCCAGAGGGTGGTGGGCACTGACCAGGCTCCCCAGGGCAGTGGGCACAGCCCCAAGGCTGCCAGAGCTCCAGGAGGGTTTGGACAACACTCTGAGGGACAGGGTGGGATTATTGGGGTATCTGTGCAGGGTCAAGTGTTGACCTGGATGGTCCTTGGGGGTCCCTTCCAGCTCAGGATATTCTGATTCTGTGGAACACACAAGATATAACATTTATCCAATCTTATGCTTTCCACTTCTGTGTTCAGAGCTGCAGGATCCTGTCCAGCTTGACTCAGGACAGAACCAACACCTCAAGCACTGAAAACTTCAGGAACTGTTCTCATAGAAGCACCAAACCCCCAAACTGGCTTTGTCAAAGCAGGGCTGTCAAGGCACATTTGAAAAAAAAGGTCCAAATTCTAAGGATTTGAATTTTGTTGTTATGTACCCTTGCTCTGCTTACTAGAAAATTAAGGCTATTCCTGAGCTCTTCTTGCACTTTAAGTGGTCCTTTTTCTGCTTTCTAAAGCAAGAAGTAACCAAATATAAGAGAAAACTGTGAGAAAGTCAATGAAATGAGACCTTTAAACTTCTAGAAAAGAAGAATAAACTTGAGGAAGTTCTGTGCAGACATTGGAAGACAAACCTTCTGCAAACAGGCACAGATTTGCATGTCTTGTATTACATGCACACATATGATATGGTTCTCTATTTCACCTTTCACTGAAATTGAAATGCATGAGGAAGTTCCCTTTTTTCCACCTTTGTTATAAAAAAAAAATACATTTTGTATTGCTCCCTAAAAAAATCTAGTGCTCAGACTAGGAAGAAATGTTAGTCAGAATTAAATATGTAGACATTATTTTGTGATTAAAAATAGTCTGCTCCAAAGTGTATAGCAAAAATCAAGGCCAGTTTTCTCACCTGGCAGATGAGTCTTTGTCCAATTCTCTCTAATAAAGATAATTTTAATTTTTTTTAATTATAACATCACAAGCCAATTCCAAGAGTAACGAGTGGAGGATTTTTGAGCTGTAGATAGGAAGAAAAAAATAAAGATTTTTATTAATCCTGTTCCCTTCAGCATCCCTGTGGCTGAATCTTGACTTTCCAGACACATCCTTGCCCCACCAGCAGCTCATAAAACCACTGTGGTGATGCTCTTGAATGCCATTCTCTCCTCATCCCCATGTTTTGCTCTTTATTTGCAGCAGAAGGAAAAGTGATGCTATGGATTTTTTTTTTTTGGATATGCTCTTTATAGCACTACAGCTGCACTACTAAAACTCTGTGCTCCTCCTCTCCCCACAATTCCAGGAGAATCGGTTATTAACTCTCAATGAGTGTTGCAGGACTGTCTTCCAAAGATTTCTGCTCTTAAACACGGAGCTGGAACGGAAATGGAGGGCTCTTGGGTGCCAGGAATTCCCTCCCAGCTGTGCTGCGAGGAGGGAATAAGCGGGTGAGTGAGGAAGGTTTATGGGGGATGCTGTGACTTGATTTGGGCTTCAGTTCCCACACTGTGTCTTTCCTGAGTCATAACATTACCTGCAATCACCACATTTGCTTTTCATTTTAAGGCTCAGATGATGAAAAATCCCCACTCTGTTGTAATTTTCGCTCCAAATCTCATATTTGTCCCCAGCAAAGTTGGAGGGAAATGAGCAAAAGCCCATAAAGTTTGAAACTCATTTTGGTGTCCCCTGAAAAATGGCTGTGTGTTCTTGGAGCTTTGACGTCACTCTGAAGCACACTGGGTGTTTATGGCATGACTTGAAATAACATTCATTTTTGAAAGTTTTATGCCAAAAAAACCCAACAAAAAAAGCATTGCTATTTCCAATACAATGGCTAAAACTTCCTGGGAATACCAGGTCGTCCTTTCAGGGGATTTGCATCCATGGGCATGCAAACCAGGGCTCTTCAGCTCCCACAGGTGCAAATGCCTTGTCTTCTCAGGCATGCTCTAAAGATTCCTATTCCACTGTAGTTATCTGCTCTTTGTTTAACATATTTTTCCCCTTTTGTTGCAAAAAAGGCCAAACATTTTGCTTGGATTAGAACACAATTTATCTCCAAGTCAATACTTCAGCAGGTAGAGAGGTTGATCTCCTACAATGGCGTTGAAAATCTCAATTCTAGCTAATAAAAGAGCATAATAAAACGTGGGCATCCACAGGGAGGGTCAGGGGAGATATCAGTACAACATTGCATTAAATACAGTTGTTTTGATTAGGCTTTATCAGATTATAAAAACAAGACACAGAGTTGTTGGATCCAGACACAATCTCATGAAAATAACCCAAACAACACAGAAACAAAGCCCTGAGTGTTTTCCAAAAGGAACGTTTTGACCTTTCCCCAGTTCAACTGAGACGAGTCATTGAAAGCAGCACAATGTGTTTTTTTACAAAAATATCACTGCAATTAAAAATATGTATCAGAAGTGCTTTAATGTGCTCTCATCCCTGTCTGCATCCCACCCTATTGCCGTCAGCTCTCACAGTCACTGACACGTGCAGGAAAACATTAAATGTGACTGTCACTGAAAAGAAGTGTTGTGACTGTATTTTCTTCTCTTTGCTTCCATGACTGTTTCTTTATTATCTGCTCCTTTTTGTCAATATTATGTAATTTTGTGGTGCAAACACGCTGTTGTCTGATGTACATAATCCCTCTGTAGCACTGGCTGCCAACTCCAACCACAGAATTCTGGGAAATTCTGGGAATTGTTTCTTATCCTTGCATAGCAAAGCCAACCTCAGCTTGTCCTAATCCACATCTTCATTTCTTTCTTAAATTTTGTAATTCATCTAATTTCTGTAATAATGGTTAAAAGACTCCTTGGAAATATTCCATTGATGTTTTTAGAGACCTTTCTGTTGATATCTCAATTTCTCTGTGTTCTAAATATAATACTGGCAATTTCAAGCAGGGAAAGGTGATAAAATAATAAATGAAAACATTCATAGCTCCTTTCACTCATAAAACTCCACCCTAACCACCTAAAGAAACCCCAAATTGAGTTGTTTCATGTGATGGTCAAACAACAGGTATCAATTTAGTACTGCAAATCATATCCCCCCAAGGAAGGGCAGCCACCTCGTGGCAGCTTCACATTCCAGGTGGAACAAAAAACAGGAAAATTAAACCATGAAAACCAGAAAACACAGCACAAAAGTCCTAACTTCCTAACTGAAACAGTTTTGTTATGTCTTATTGAACAAAAAAATGGGATGCCCTTTTTGAGGGGCTGATTAAATGCCTCTGCCATTGACAGGGGGATCACTGAAGGTGCTTAGAGCTTGCAATTACTGGAAACTGGGAAAATGTCTTATTAAGTGACAGTAGCATCACTTGTAATTAAAAGGTTTCCTAATTCAAATCTTTCTACCTCATGTCCTAAATTTTATCCTACAATCAGTGCCTTAAAGAAAAAAAATCAACATCAGAATAATTGTGAGTCAAAAGGGCCTGCCAGGTTCAATGTATATGTGATTAATTACTGGTATTTATAGGCCAATATGTGAATGAGGCTTGATCTGTTGCTTGTAGTGGATCCATTCTGGTTTGCTTGAAGTCTCTGTGGAGAAGAAAGGATGGGATTTGCTTGGAAGTGGAGATTTGTTGGGACTTTCTGTCCCTTTGCACAGTCACCCTGTACAGGTGAATATTGTCCTGCACTGAAACCAGAGAACTGCAGCTTGACTTCCCACATGCCACAAATATTCCTCTTTATAAAAAGGAATACGCAGCAAAAGCAGGAGAGATTAAGAGGTTGAAGTGTTGAGCAGCATATTGGCAACATCTCAAAAATATCCCGACACTGCTCTCACTTTTTAGTCACTGCACACTCTCAAGATAAAGTTTGTTAATCAACACTCCCACGATCTGAGGGTCAGAAGATGGATTTGACCAGGAAAAAGCACATTTCAGTCTCTGTTCCTTATTTTTTCTTCTGGCTGGTGAATTAAAATGCACATCTTTCATGTAGATATTCTCTCACAATAAATAAAAGGCACCTGGTGCATGCTTCTGTTCAGGAGAAAGCATAAGGAGTAGAGAATTTGGTTTCTTAGCTGGGCAAGACATGAGGAGCAAAACCAGAGAAAGAAATAAAAGGAAAGAAAACAGAATTGAAATAAATAAATAAATAAAGGAATTACAGAGGACAAAACTCAAAGGTCCGGAAGAGTCATGGGAAGAAAAATTCTATCTCAGCAACATGTCTGAGAGAAATTAAGGCAGGATCAAACACTTCAGGCTCCATATTTCATGCAGAGGACTGTGAGCTCCAGGGCACATCACTAAGGGTGAGCAGCTCTGTCTGGAGCAGCTGGTCTAGGAACACAAACCACGAGTAATAACCCAGAGACAATACATAAGTATCTCTCATGCAGAAGAGCTTTTCTCTTCAGCTTGTTCAGAGCTTTGTCCCTGAAGAGCAGCAGCAGCTTTCCTGTGCCTGGAGGTACATCCACACACTTCAGGTGGGACATTAATGAGCCTGTGATGGGCACACAACACTCCAGGTGGTGTTGACAAGTGCCAACATGTGAGTGCCAGCTTGTCTTCACACTGAGTAACCCTTCAGATTTATGGAGGCAGGAGGCACCTGCCCCTGCCAGGCAGGATCCCTTGGGCATGAAGGGGCAAAGCCCTGTCTGGTCCATCCTGCTCCTCCCTCAGGGCCAGCCCTCAAGGAACATCTTGCCTGTAAGAGGCAACAACATTGCTGGGAGCCCCAGAAATGAAAAATTAAAACTGAAGAGCACAAATCGATGTTGCCCACAGGGTTTGCCTTGTGCAACATCCCCCACAGGCCACTGAGGGAGGGGGCACTTCTCTATACTCGGGGACACACAGATGCTCAGTGTCATCCTTCCCAGGGATGGGAGTTCAGTTGGAATAATTGATTAGCATACCAATCAGCATTTTCACCCCAGGCAGTTGTAAGCAGCTGCTTTGTATGTAATGAGTACTTAACTGTACAAACATATCCTTCCATCTGCACTCCCAAATAAATCTGTGCCCAAGGACCCTGATGCTGCTGGAATAAATCAGTGAAAGCCTCTCCAGCTCGAAGGTAACAGCAAAGCTCTCCCTGGCACAAGTTCAGTGCTTGCAAGTGTAGAGTTCATGAGTAAGTCAGCTTAGTAGCACTCAGAGGGAAATAGTGTGTCACAAATGGAGTAAGTAATGCAGAGTGTACATGCAACATTGCACCACTACCCCTGTGTCAGAATTCTTGTCTATTATGTGTAGCTTGGCCTTGCAATCTCAGAAAAGAAGGTAAAATAGCTACAAGGGCTATGGAGGTGGGCTGTGAGGGCAGTGGGGATTGAATTAATTCTTTCACAGAGTGAGGGGAGGCTCCTCACCTAGAAAACGAGTGCCAGGGGTTGAAACAGTCAGTGCTGGGAGGAGAGAAAGGGGTCAAAATGCAAAATCTGGGAACAGTATTTTAGTAATATCATTGCAGCACATTTAAATGCAGAAAGGGAAAAGTGATTTTTTTTCCTCAGGCTGTGTCATGAAACTTTAGAATTAACTGTGAAAGCTTCCCATGGAATCTAATGCTCTGGAGAGGTTTGAAGAGCTGGAGGGAGGTGGTGAGAACACCCTCCCTGCCCATTACCTGGTACCAAGCAGCCTGCAGAGCCCAAAGGGCTCCCTCTGCTCTCCGGTTCTTCTGTGCCCCCTGTCCAAAGCACAGCAGGGCTTTAGACACATGTTTGTTCTTATCTAGAAAGCTTCTCATGTATTCTTACCTCACTCCCTGGATTCCATTTGTCAAATCACCCCATAGTCCCCTTTACTACATACAGAGCTTGAGGGAAATGAAAATGGAGTGTCAGATGAGTTACCAGTAAATCTGAGGCAGAATTGTCTTCAGGTGTTTTCAGGAGGTCTTATGACTTCAAGCAATATTTTGGTATTTCTTTTTATTTTAAAACTGTACATTGTTTTGTTGTTGTTGTTGTTGTTTAATCCTCTGTTGTTACTGCACATTTGATCTTTGTTTCACCCTTCTCTAAAAACTAGCTCAAAAATGCAAATGAAATCTTGAGGAATTGTATGGATTTGAGAACATACAAACCCATGCAGAGAATTAACAAAAAGAGAACCAACACCTGGTACAGCACAGAAAGTTCATGTGTAAGTGCAAAGATCAAAGGCATGGATAGAAATGGATAATTCAGAGGTTTTTATAGAATCACAGAATCATAGAATGGATTGGGTTGGAAAAGACCTCCGAGATCATCGAGTCCAACCCTTGGTCCAACTCCAGTCCCTTTACCAGATCATGGCACTCAGGGCCACGGCCAAGCTCAGTTGAAAAACCTGCAGGGATGGGGAATCCACCCCCTCTCTGGGCAGCCCATTCCAATGCCTGAGCACTCTCTCTGCAAAGAAGTTTTTCCTCATCTCCAACTTCAATTTCCCCTGGCAGAGCTTGAGCCCATCGTGCCCCCTTGTCCTATTGCTGAGTGCCTGGGAGAAGAGACCAACCCCCACCTGGCCAGAACTTCCCTTCAGGCAGTTCCAGACAGTGCTGAGGTCACCTCTGAGCCTCCTCTTCTCCAGGCTAAACACCCCCAGCTCCCTCAGCCTCTCCCCACAGCACTTGTGCTCCAGTCCCTTCTCCAGCCTCGATGCTCTTCTCTGGCCCCGCTCCAGCCCCTCAATCTCTTTCCTGAACTGAGGGGCCCAGAACTGAACACAACACTCAAGGTGTGGCCTCCCCAAGGCAGAGTCCAGGGGAAGGGTCACTGCCCTGGCCCTGCTGGCCACGCTAGTTTGGATCCAGGCCAGGATCCCATTGGCCTTCTTGGCCACCTGGGCACACTGGTGGCTCCTGTTGAGCTTCCTGTCAATTAGTACCCCAAGATCCCTTTTGATGGTCTATAATTTCAAACTATTAATTTGGGCATAGGCAGGACACTTCTGCCAGTAAAATAATGTCTTTTGGATAGGAAGATAAAAGAGCAAGCAGTTTAAGAGTGACAACAAATACATATGTCAAAAGATAAGCCTGTCGTGTCCAGAAATCCCCCAGAGTGCAACCTTCCCCCCAGGGTGGGAACCTTCCTTGTAGGTTCCATTGAAATGAAAAAAAAATAATTATGCTGTAAGAAGAACCTAAAGCTTGTCTCTGATATATAAACATAGTAGAGAAAAGAAAGAGAGCAAAACAAACAGGGGAAATATTCCAGGAATAAGGACTAAGGAATGCTACTCCTTTGTTTTGGCTAAACATGAGGAAGTTGATTTATTCCTTTGTTGTACCCTAAGCATACATTATTCCAGTGGTACAAGGTGAAGTTGACTTTTCAGGCTGAATAAGGAGACAGCTCTTAAAGAAAGATGAAGGTGCTGTATTTTGCAAATATTGGGACTAAATCTTTTCATAGGGTTATAAAATGCTCTTTAAATTTCATAGAGGAGTAAACTGAGCTGGGCAAACAAAATTTCAGAAGTCCTGATATGCATTACTGAGGCAAGTCCAGTGCCTGTTTTGTGCCAGGAGGAGGGCAGCAATATCAGGGATAGGGAAGTGTGGAAGTGGGCACCTTCCACTATCCCAGCTTGCTCCAAGCCCTGTCCAACCTGGCCTTGGACACTTCCAGGGATGGGGCAGCCACAGTTTCTCTGGGCACCTGTGCCGGGGCCTGCCCACCCTCCCAGGGAAGGATTCCTTTCCAATATCCCATCTAACCCTGCCCTCTGACAGTGGAAAGCCATTCCGCCTTGTCCTGGCACTCCAGGACCTTGCAAATAGTCTCCCTCCATTTTTCCTGTAGCCCCTTCAGGCACTGAAAGGTCACAATCAGGTCACCTCAAAGCTTCTGTTCTCCAGAAGACTGAGCTGAACAAGCCGAATTCTCCAGTTTACAAGGCCATGAGGGAAGAAGGACATCAGGAGTCTCCAGACCTGTGAGTCCAAACTGTGCACCTGGAAATCATCCTGGCTGTTGCTGGAGGGCATTGACAGGACAATGTGCCATCCAAAAGGGTTCACAGAGGGCCAGTCCTGCCTGACTGCTCAGATCACCTCTGTGATAAGGTCATGGCTCCATGGGTGAAGGGATGGCAGTGGATGTAGTTTCCTGGTTCCCAGTAAGGCTTTTGACACTGTCCCTCACAGAATCCTTCTGGACAAGTTGTGGGGTGAGCAGGTTCATGATGCACTGAGTGAAGAACTGGTTGAGGGGCAAATGTCAAAGCATTGTAGAGATTTGGGCCACATCTGGCTGGGACCAGTCACCAGCACTGGAGACCTGGAGACAGGGCTGGAAGGGACACCCTGTGAGAACAGCTAAGGACTCTTGCTTTGTCTGATTTGGAGAAAAGGAGGCTGAGGGGTGACCTCATGGATCTCTGCAGCTTCCTAGGGGATGATGGAGAGGGAGGGGCTTCTCTCTTCTCCCTGGGATCCAGGCACAAGACCTGGGGAATGTTTCAAAGCTGTGCCAGGGGAGGTTCAGACTGGACATCAGGAAGCATTTCTGTACTGAGAGGGTGGTCAAACACTGGACAGGCTACCCAGAGAGGTGGTCAATGCCCCAAACCTGTCACTGTTTAAAGCATTTGGAAAGACCTTTAATAACACAATTTAACTTTTGATCAAACCTGAAGTGCTCAGGCAGAAGGATGATCTTTGTAGGGTCCTTCCATTTCAAATTATTTTATTTGACTCGATATGATTCTAAAAGCTTAGGGATCTAATCCTATGGTAGATATCTTCTCTAATTCTGGAAATTATAGTGGGGGGGGGTGGTGGTGACTAGAAGGAAAATAAAAGAGAAAAGCAAACAGAATTGATGGCAGTTCGTGAACAGCCTCAGGAAATGAATATTTTAGTATGAGTAAATTCTGTCTGCTTGGCTGGATGTGGATCAATACATTCTGGCCATTAGCAAACAACCCCTGTCCTCCATTCCGTTTTCTTTGACACACATTGTTCTATATTTTAAAAGTTCAAGTTAAAAAGAAGTTGACTGGAATATGGTATAGACTCAACACACAGTGATATTGCTATTTTGAAAATACTTTTCAAAAGCTCTTTTGTTCCATAGTTAAGCCAACATCAAAACTCTTTGCAAAGGTGAATGAAACAGAGCACTTGGTTTTCACTGGCTGCAGAGGGATCTGGAGAGACTGGAGAGATGGGCTGATTGCAATGG
>JAJPCS010000410.1:332673-352133 GCA_021164005.1 Willisornis vidua nigrigula | reverse complement strand
GAAAAGAAAAGAAAAGAAAAGAAAAGAAAAGAAAAGAAAAGAAAAGAAAAGAAAAGAAAAGAAAAGAAAAGAAAAGAAAAGAAAAGAAAAGAAAAGAAAAGAAAAGAAAAGAAAAGAAAAGAAAAGAAAAGAAAAGAAAAGAAAAGAAGAAAAGAAAAGAAAAGAATAAATATACAGAAAAAACGAACTTTGCAGTTTGGAATATTTTTTTTTAGATACATATACTGTTATGGGTCTGTTAGAAAAATCTGAATAACTTCCATAAACATCTGTCTAAGATATATGTAATTTACTTAATTGTACCTGCTGAGTTCCTCTCATTAAGGAATTGCAGCTAATAAAGTCTGCCCTTATCTGCTCAAGATGCCAGAGGGTTCCTCATTCTGTTATTCTTCCTGCTAAATTGGGAGAGGGGGACTGGGTCTCCTTTGTGGAATCTTCTGTTGCTGCCAGAATGTTTACAATTTATTCTTAATTAACCACAAAATGATTCTGTAATCAGTGGCAAAGGCCAAAACTGTAGTAAGCTTTTTGTGAGTACATTTTTAATTTCCTGCATTGTGGGTTGTTCTCAAGCCTTCTCTGGTTTGCAGAAGTGTAAAAAAGCCCATTAATTTTATTGTACTCTTGAAGGAATTATCTATCAAATTATAGACTCACAGAATGCTTTGGGTTTCCCTGGAAGTGTCCAAGGCCAGGCTGGATGGGAATTGTGCCAACCTGGGCCAGTGGAAGGGGATTGGAAAGAGATGAGCTTTAAGGACCCTTCCAGCTCAACCAATTTTGGGATTCTGGGATTTTTCAAAGCCTGAAGGGTCTGTTATCTGTTTCTAAATCCATTAGAAATGCCCCAGGTCTGTAGAGAAGTGTTTTACAAAGGGAACCTCATGGTTGGTGTTGGCAGCTCTGACCAAAATGCAGCTGGGAACTGGAAAGCACTGAGAAAAAATAGTGGAGGGAGGACTTTTCCCTTGACATAAACAAGAATTAAAACCCAGAACAGCTCTTTTCATTCTCTGCCTGAAGATCTATGTGCAGTTAATAGACCAAGTTAGGACACATGACCTGGAACTGGCTGAAAATAATCCAGGCTGCACTAAAAAAAAATAAGCAGATTTCCTGCTTTTAATAAAATAAAAAATCATCAGCTTTCAGTGTTAGTGTAGATTTGTATAAAAATATTCAATATTTCCTTCCTGACACATGTCAATAAATTTAGACCAACTAAACCCTTAGTGGTGTATTTTAACTTGTTTTCTGTGCTCAGTGTGTTTGTGTCATCCCTTCTCTACCAAACTGCTGTAAAGAAGCTCTTACCAGGCAGCATTTTCTCTTCCAGAGCCCCAAAGTTGCTTCCTTCCTGCACCAACACCCCCACACAAACTCCATACAGCAGCACAATCACCAGCAGGGAGTGTGCAGCCAGATGCAAGAACTTTCAGATTTAAGTATCTCATTTCTATCTTTTTGAATGATTTTTCTTAGCAAGTTCTCCCCAGCATCCAGCTGGTATTGCCAGTGGCTGAGAGAACTGAACTGTCTGTGTATTCAAATGAGAACCATCAGGGGGAAATATTCAAGTGCATACTTGAGACAGATGCCATTATAAGCAAGCTTAATAAAAAATAAAATCATATTTTGAAAAAGGAAAAAAAAAAGAAAGAAAAACAAAACAAAACAACAAACCAAACAGAAAGGACTAACACATTAATAAAAAGAGTAGCCCTTGGCAAGGGCAAGGTGTCTGATACAACTCAATAACGGTATTCATGGGGTGTTTAATGAGCCCTATGTTATTGTGATATAAGGGAAAAAAGTACAGAAGTGTTAAATGGAGCTTGAGGCTGTTTTGCAGATTTCTCAGAGCTTCAATTATTGGGAGCCGGGAGAGCTGAGGGGAGGGACAGCTAAAGAGAAAAGTTTAAACATTAATTGTGGCATTTAAAACAAAGTCAGCTGCAAAATATCCTTCATCTTGCTCTGGGTTGGTTGCTGAGCAGCTTGTTTTCTGCAGTTACCTTTCTAAAGCCTCTCCCAATGTGACAGGAATGCCATCCTTGGAAACCAAGGGATATTGGAGATGGCATCTCCTGGGTTACTCTTCAGTGTGACCTGCAGTCACTGCCAGGCTCCAGCACTCTGGGTGGGGGCAGAGTCACCCTGAGCAGTGCAGTGCCCAGAGACAGCATTCCCATGTTGTGCCCAGAGACAACATTCCCATCCCACAGGAAACCATATCCTGAGTTGGAAGGGACCCAAAAGGATCATGGCATTGCAACTGCCCTTCCCAGTTACAGGCAGAGAAACAGGGCTGGTCATGGTTGACAGGGCTAGTCAGGGATGACAGGGCTGTGCTTTGCTCCTGAAGCACAGGGAGCCTCACTGGCTTAATTCACAGAATCCCAGGATATGCTGAGCTGGAAGGGACCCACAAGGACCATCCAGTCCAACTCCTGGCCCTGCAGGGAACCATCCCCAAGAGTCACACCCTGTATTCCAGAGGATGATCCAAACACTCCTGGAGCTCTGGCAGCCTTGGGGCTGTGTCCACTGCCCTGGGCAGCCTGGCCAGTGCCCACCACCCTCTGGGGGAAGAACCTTGTCCTGAGATCCAACCTGTCCGTGCCCTGGCACAGCTCCAGCCATTCCCTGGGTGCTGTCCCTGCCCTGGCACAGCCCCAGCCATTCCCTGGGTGCTGTCCCTGCCCTGGCACAGCTCCAGCCATTCCCTGGGTGCTGTCCCTTGTCCCACAGAGCAGAGATCAGTGTCTGCTCACATCCACAGCTTCCTCAGCCCCTAGGGGTGCCATTGATCTTGTCCAACATTAAATACCTGTAACCCTGGCTCCTTTATATCCAGTCTCCAAATCTGAGTATTTCCAGACTCTGGTTTCCTCCTCCACTAGTCCTGCCAGCTGGTGCAGATGGAAGTTTGTTAATGAATCACACACAGATGAACAGAGTGTGAACTTTCAGGAAAAACTTAAAATTTAAAGCAGTTTTTCGTGTGTCAGGAGAGGGTTATGTTAGATCTCCACAAAAGGCTCTTCCCCCAGAGGGTGGTGGGCACTGACCAGGCTCCCCAGGGAACTGGGCATGGCCCGTTGTCTGCCAGAGCTCCAGGAGTGTTTGGATGATGCTCTGGGGCACAGGGTGGGATTGTTGGGGTCTCTGTGCAGTGCCAGGAGTTGGACTGGATGGTCCTTGCGGGTTCCTTCCAGCTCAGGGCATCCTGTGGTTCTACCTCATTAACCAGACTCCCCCTAAGCAGATGTCCCTGCGACCCACCCATCCCCACATTCCAGACCCCCTGCCACAGTGGACATCTCTGTGCTGACAACTTCCAATTCCTTCAACACCATCATTCCTCCCCTGCAGGAAACCCATGTTTCATGCATTCCACCTGCTGCTCATGAATATTTGTCTCATTTTTAAGTGCAATAAACCCTGGAAAGAAGAAAACCCAGAGGAAACATCTCACAACTGCAACTACAGAAATCCCTGACTCTACTGTCTGTGTTAATACTTGCAGTTATTCCTAAATATTCCTGCCCAGATTCCCAGCATATGTATTTTCTGAGATAGGGAGGGGATTTTTCCAGGGATTTTTTGTTCCTTAGATTCACTATCATTTGTACTCTCTACAGATAAAAGTATCCATGTTGTTGGGTAATAAAAATGGATGCAGGGCCAGTGAATTGAACAGAGAAGTGTGGAATGAAACATGAGATCCTTGTTTCAAGGTTTTCCACTTGTTAGATTGGAATCATGTTATAAGGTGTGTTATAATCCAGCATTTCCATGGTGTTCCTCAAAGCTGTGCCTTGGGGGGAGCCATCCAAAGCTGTCTCCTGTGTCTAATCTCCAGCCACTCTGTGCCTTAATCCCATTATTTTGCATGTTTTTGCCATTCATCCCATAATTCTGCATAAAGCATGTTTGCCACTTTACATGCCCATATGGAATGAAAGATTCACTTTATGAAGAGGCTTCATTTTGAGATTTGCACATTACCCAATTTAGCATGAAAGTATTTTCTCCTCCTGACAAATGTTAGATTGGGAAGATACATTATGCAATAAAATCCAGGGAAAAATGCCAAATCTGCAGGAACTCAGCATCATGAACATATTTAAAAGTGCCTGAAAAATAACTGTAACATTTACACTCTCAACTTGGAAGTATGGAAATAAACTTGAACTTAGAACCAAACAGCTTCTGCCTTCAAGAAGTCTGACATTTGCATCCCTAATAGTCCTAAAATTTCTAACAGAAAATCAAAACATCCCTATCCCTACACTGAAAATTGAAGATATAAATACAAATACATAGAGATATATGTATGCATCTGTTCATATATGCATTAGTTAGAAACAGTTTAAACTGCTCAGAGCCTGTGGCAAGACAGAATTTTTCCATGGATACTTAAAGAGGGCTGCAAAATGTGTCATCCCAGATGTAATGCTGAACTCTTTCATGCCTAATAATCATATTTAAATAACTGGATATTTCCTAAACAGCATTTTCCTAAGAGCCTTGTAAGTGCAGGAGTGTGTCCAGCAGCGTTAGAGGTTATTACCCAGAAGAACTTGTGAACTCTACAAGACAAATAAACCCCCAACTATTCAACATTTGCAATGGCAGCATGGCAGCAACATAATTATCCAAGTGATTTCACTAAGTATTTTTTAAAGTCTTGGTGCAATGACTTTTTTCCAAGATTTTTCTCCTGCTATTTTACTGCCAAACTCCATTTTGTAAAATGAAGTAGCAAAGCTCTGTGCTTATCACCAGTAACTTTTTGTGTGAAATGATCTCAAGTGAAACAAAGATTGCTGTTCATTTTGGGGTTCATCCTTGATGCAGCCCCCAGATGGGGTGACACCATGGAATGCACTAATCATGTTACATAGAACAGAATCCCTGAGGTTGGCAAAGCCCTCCCAGGCCCTGGAGCCCACCCTGTGCCCAATGCCCACCTTGGCAAAGCCCTCCCAGCCCATGGAGCCCACCCTGTGCCCGATGCCCACCTTGGAAAAGCCCTCCCAGCCCATGGAGCCCACCCTGTGCCCAATGGCCACCTTGGCAAAGCCCTCCCAGCCCATGGAGCCCACCCTGTGCCCGATGCCCACCTTGTCCCCAGCCCAGAGCACTCAGTGCCATGACCAGTTCTGCCTTGGGCACCTCCAGGGCTGGGCACTCCAAACCTCCCTGGGCAGCCCCTTCCAGTGCCTGCCCACCCTTTCCAGGAGGGAATTCCTGCTGCTGTGCCCCCTGCCCCTGCCCTGGCACAGCTTGAGGCCGTGCCCTCTCCTTCTGTCCCTGTGCCCTGGAGCACAGCCCGACCTGCCTCCAGCTTCCCCCTCCTGGCAGGGATTGCAGAGCCAGAAGGTCTCCCCTGAGCCTCCTTTTCTCCAGGCTGAGCCCCCCCAGCTCCCTCAGCCCCTCCTGCTCCTCCAGCCTCTTCCCAGCTCCGTTCCCTGCCCTGCACACACTCCAGCCCCTCAGTGTCTCTTCCAGGAGTGCCCAGAACTGGGCACAGCCCTCGAGGTGCCCCAGCAGTGCCAGCACAGGGACAGGCAGTGCCCTGTGGCTGTGACACCCCATGGCTGGCACAGCCCAGGGGCCATTGGCCTCCTGCCCACCTGGGCACCCCTGGGCACCCCTGGGCTCATGTCCAGCCACTGTCACCAGCACCCCCAGGACCTTTTCCCTTGGGCAGCTTATTAGAAACTGCTCAATGAGCCTTCACTGAAGGTTAACCCTGACTTTGGGGAGAGCTGGGACTCACAGGCACAGCCTGTGCCCAAGGAACTGCCCAGCTACAACCCAGAGTGCCTGCAAGTGATATTTTCCTGATTGTTCAGAATGAAATGCAGAGAGATCATGAGGGTTTGCCAAGACAAAACCAAACAGCTGCCTGAAAGCAAAGACTTAAAGAGCCCTAAAGGTCCGAGGGGAGCACCCAGAGCACCCCAAGGTGGGAAAGCTCAGGAACAATGTGCACCCCCAGATCTGTTATTTACACTCCTCACCTTGGAAGTTTTATCTTCCAAAATACCTATGGATTTTTTTTAAACTCCTGAGCAAGAACATTCAGACCGACATTAGAGGACAAGGAGAAAATTAGTTTCAGAAATTAGATCCTTCTAAGAGTTCTGGACCAAGACAATTTTTAATCAACTAAATATTTTCAATTTGACATGTAATTAAATGCTGTGTTTCATTTTAGACCTAATTAACTTTTTTTTCAATCAATTAAAAATGAAAACACTACTTTAAAATGAAGGGGCAGGTTTCATCTAGAAAATGCTGAAACATTTCACATAAACCCCCTCTGTTCCCATATGAAATTAATGACTGCCTTTTATCTGTGTTTATTGGTAAAATAAACTTTTCAGTGATCTTAATAATCTTAAAAACACTGTGCCCACCTCTATACAGGGTGTCTCTAACTCCTCTCAAGAAGTTTGTGTTCCCTCTGCCAAATTGTCAGAAGTTCTGTCACCATTCCCTGGGGCTACAGATACAAACAATAGTGCTTTAAAATTACTTATTGCTGAGATAACATTTGGAAAATAAACCTAAGCCAATGCAAGCATAAAAGGTAGGGGGTTTTTTTGCCACATTTATTTCCAAGAGGAAGCTGAATGTAAACACCCAATTCTGAAGGCTCGTGCCAGAGACCTGGAAGTGCACAAATACATTGGGAGCTTATCAGTGCAGCCAAGGATCAGAGCAGTTTTCAGCAAGCTGAAAGCTGATGGCAAGTTCTGTCTGCACTTTGAAATTGCAGCATTAGAACCTGAGTCAGATTTGATCACCTTCTGGGTAAATATTTGTAGCACAGTGTTAGGACAAGATATGCAGAAAAATGATGTGGAAGTTTTAAAATGCTGTTTGCAGAAGATGTAGCAACATTTCCACGTGCCCCACTCCTCCTCCTCTCCAAACAACCCAACCAAACTCAACACAAACACACAAAGGGCGTGGATCAAACACACAATGATCTGTTGTTATAATCAATGGAGATTTGTTCCTGCAGAGCGGCTCTGGGAGAAGGGCCTTGGGGGCCTGGGGGCCAACCAGCTGTCCCTGCCCAGCCGTGTGTCCTGGGGCCAGGGAGGGCAATGGGATCCTGGGGGCATCAGGGGGAGCACTGGCAGCAGGTCAGGAGGGGATCCTGCCCCTGTGCCCAGCCCTGGCAGGCACATCTGCAGGGCTGTGCCAGCTCTGGCTCCTCACCCAGCAGGACATGGAGCTCCTGCAGCGGGGCCAGCACAGGCTGTGCAGATGCTGAAGGGCCTGGAGCAGCTCTGGGAGCAGCAAAGGCTGAGGGAGCTGGGGCTGGGCAGCCTCCAGAGCAGCCCCTGAGAGAGAGGGACCTCCCCATGGCTGGCAGTGCCTGCAGGGAGGGGGCAGAGCAGGACCAGGCTCTGCTCGGGGGGCCCAGCAATGGCACCAGAGCAACAGGCAGGAGCTGATGCCCAGCAAGTGCCACCTGGACAGGAGGAAGAACCTCTGTGTTGGGCAGTGCCCCAGCACTGAACAGGCTGCCCAGAGAGGGGTTGGAGTCTCCTCCCTGGGTTTATTCCAGCCCCATGTGGGCACAATGCTGTGCCATGTGCTCTGGGCTGGCCCTGCTGGAGCAGGAGGTGGCACCAGGTGACCCACTGTGGGCCCTTCCAGCCTGTCCCACTCTGGGATTATTTTTCCCGAGCCTTCCATGAAGGTTGTACCAGCTCATACCAATCCCATGATGATATACTAAGCTCTGGTTTGCACTAATATTTTTTTGTTTCTTTGTTACATCATCACATAAACTTTACTGGGTGTGAAAATAATCTGGAATCCTCCTATTAAATAATAATTCATATGAAATAATAAATAAATATTTAATAATTACAATAATCAGGAATGTTACTAAATATCCAGGAGTCCTGCTTTTGTTCTGGCCCACACTCTTGAATGAGAAAGCACCTACGAATTTGGAAAGTCTTAGATGTCATCTGCCAACCCATTAATGGTCTAAAGGGATTTTGTAAAAAAAAAAAAAAAAAGAAAAGAAAATTAAGGATAATGAACTTGTGTTTATTTGGCACTGTAGGGAATCAGTCATTTATACCCACCACCAGACCCTCTGGCATAGAGTACAAGAGAGGCTGCTAATTAGCAGTGGTTGGCTGTTAATCACACTTGTTCCTTCTCCATTCACTCCATGAAGTGCTTGCTCTACAAGTGCTCTCCTTGCTTGGAGAAGAACAGCTGTGTCTGTTCCCGGGTATTCAAACAGACAGATGTTGGAGGAACTGCAATTTTCATACATTTTTGTGAAAAAAAGGTCTTGTTTTTACAGTCTCAATCTCAAGCCTAATATTTCTTAAGGTGATTCCTCTGCTCCAGCACTGAAAATAAAGCACTTGAGCATTCCCAAGTATAGCACTTTATAAATTAATTATAGGTGAAATTTGAGGATTGCACATGGAACAACAAAGATAAAATTAAAAGTGGCTCTAAACTCATGGGAGTCAGTCCCTGGAATTGTTCAAAAGTCAAACAGATGTGGCACTTTGTGGTGCAGTTCAGTGGACATGGTGATGCTGATGATCTTGGGGGTCTTTCCCAACCTTCCTGATTCCATGATTGTATGATTCTGTGATCTGTGGGTGGTGAATCCACAGCTTCTCTGGGCAACCAGTGGTTGATTCTCTGTGCCAGTGTTTGATTCCTGGCATGGTAGCAGATACATAAATAAAAAGTATTTCTCTTGTTCAAATGGATCAGGTTGGAAGGGCCTCCTTGAACTTCCAATGCTCTGCTGTTTGAAAACTGTTCAAGGTTAACATAATAATAGGGAGAAATGTCACATGTGTTGGTGTTGTCCTTCCCACACATGAGGAACAACTTGTCTCCCAGTTCCTCAACACTGTGGGCAAGGTGGTATTGGAGGGCCAGGCTGCTGTTTTCCCCTTGCCAGGCCATTTCCACCTTCAGGTGACTTCCAAAACACTTGGCAACATTAGGGAATATACAGGAGCCTCATTTTACCCATTTCTGAAGAGCATGAAATGATTGTGAGTCCACAGACACAGAACTTGACAGGTCAGGACAAGAACCAAAGAACAGTCAATTCTACTTTGTTAATGATCTGAAGAAAATAACACCTCCCAAACTGTGAGGTTATTGCCTGTTCTGTGTGGTGTTATTGACCTCATTAAACTCAGAGACAGCAAATGATAACTGTCAATGGAAATTTGAATTTTTCAATGTGTTATCTCCTTTCTTCTTCAGATTAAGTATTGTCTTATTTAATACAATATAATTGCTTGGAACAGTTTCTTTCAGCTTTCATTGGATGGACATGTTACTGCTGTGTGCCAATATAACTCCTAATTCTCAAACTAAGCATTAGATCAGTTATTAGAATTGATAGCAGAGGTGAGTTTGCCTCACAGGAACAAAAAACACAGCTGGAAGTTGGTGGGAATGTGGCACACATTGCCCTGTTAACTCTGCCATGGTGTTGTTATGCTAAACTCAAGCAAAAAAGAAATCCAACAAAAAAAGCTCTTAAGGGCTTTGGAAAAAATTATGGAGGAAAAATTAAAATTATGCTGCTTGAAATTTATCATTCTCTTAATTTATCTGTTGTTTGTTTATTTTTCTGAAGGAAGACATACCCATTATTTTCCACCCTCTGTTTTCAAAAAAAACTCAAATTCATTGGCAAGTTTTTCTAAAGTTTGTTGACACACCCCTGACCTTCCTTAAGGAAATCTATTCAGTCTTTCAGCACCCATTTATTTTCTTCTGATTCAGACCCACCTGCTCATCCAGTGAAACATGAGAACAATTCTTAGTTAGACATTTAGTACTTTCATGGTTTTGCCTGGCAGAGATCCATCCCTCAGCTGGGGACTGCTGGTTAAACCACACATTGAAGAATTCTTTGACCTTTTACAGAAGGGAACTTCAAAACCACCACCATCTGATACACAAAAATCTAAATCACGAAGTACTGGGGGAAAAAAAAATAAATGGGTAATGAGGTCTCAAAAATGTTAAATAGGAGGGTTGATTTTCAACCACTCTGGAATTTGCTTGATTTGAATATCACATGATTGTCAAGAACACAGTCATGACTCCTTGATCCTGGGATGTGCTTGAGGGTGACTGGACAGCTCTGGAGGTCAGGTTACTGCCCAGATGATGGTGGAAACTCTTCTGCTTTCCAGAACCATGCAGCAATCTTGGAAGACTGACAAGTGCTTGTGAGAGACAGGGCCCACCTGGCAAAGCCTGACCTGTCTGGAAAGGAGACCTTTAAACTCAGAGCTGGGAAATCAGCCTGACTCACTGCTTGCTTCTTTGGATTGTCCTTCTTGGAGCATGAGGAGCAAGGAGGGGGAATTGGAGATCTGTGTGCAGTTCTAGGACTACAATCTCCTTGGGAAAATCAGAGGGTGGTGGGAGCTCTGAACTGGGTAGAGAAAGGTCTGTGGGGAAGGGCAGAGCAGGAGGGCAAGGGAAAGTGTTGAGGTCTGCCTTGGAACAGCTCAGAGTCAGGAACAGAGGACAAACCAACATGGGTGATATTAAGATATCCAGCTTGGATGGGGCTTGGAGTAACCTGAGCTGGTGAAAGGTGTCTCTGCCTGTGGCAGGGGGTGGAAGGAGATGGGCTTTGAAGTTCCTTCCAGCCCAAACCATTCTGTGATTCTCTGATTCCATGATTGTGGTGACACTGCTGCAGACCATTGGATTGGGAAGAAATAGATGAGCTCCTTCTGTTTGCAGGAATTCCAACGGGAATTTCATGGAACTGAACAGAGGGAAAGGCTGAGTTCTGCCACTGGGGAGGATTAGAACCATGCCCTAGTCCATGCTGGGGCTCCATGGCTGGAAGTGCTTTGTGGAGGAGGACCTGGAGGTCCTGTTGAACACCAAAACTAAACATGGGCCAGCAACATGCCCAAAAGAAGCCAACAGCATTCTGAGCTGTGTTGGAAAAGCATAGCCAGAAGGTCAAGGGAAGAGTTCTTTCCACTTCCCACAGCAGCAGAAGGCACAGCTGGAGTGATGTGTCCAGTGCTGAGCTCTGAAGAGGAGAGGGACAGGGACTTACCAGGGTGAGTCCAGAAAAGGGCTTGGTTTGCTGTTACTCTAAGGAAGGGGATTTGGACTAGACACATCCAGATGTCTTTTCCAACCTCAACTATTCTATGGCTCAGATATTCCATAATGTTATTCTCCTTAAAGTCCAGTGGCAGGTATCCCTGCCCAAGGCAGGGGTTGGAACTAGATGATCTCCAAGGTCACTTCCAACACAAACCATTCTGGGATTCTCTGATCAAAATACTTTCCAAAGCAATAATTGATGTGGAAAAAAAGCCCTGAATGTGCAAAATTCTGTTAGGTGCAACACCAAGCACTTTCTCCTAAAAAGCTGTAAAATGCCTGATAATAACCTTTGCAAGCTAAAAGCATGGGAATGCTTTAAATATTTTGATGAAAGCATCTGTGAGTGTCCAATGCTTCCATTACAGCAATTCTCTCAAATCTAGTAAGGGGAAAGAATTACAATGAAATAAGCATCAAAGTGAGTGTGAAAATAGGAGCACTTTGACAACAGATGTTCTCTCAAGGGTGAGAGCTGCTGGTCCACAAGCCATTAAATCAAAGAAAGTTGGAAGTGAAGTTTAGGAGTGGCATCAGTGAAGTGGTGGGTGCACCTGCAGAACATCTTCTGCATTCATCTCAGCGACTGCAGGACATCCATCACTTCAGAGTCTTCTCACCAACAAATTGCATAAAGTTCTTTGCATTCTCCAACCCCCATTACTGTACCAGTAGCTCATTTCTCTTTCAGATAATTTATGTTGCTCCTCTTTAGCATGTGCTGCCGAGCCATAACTCACACATTTTGCTACTATAAAAACAACAATGTGCAGACAAGTCTGGCACTTCTTTCTGGAGGCAGGGAGACTGGGGCCAAACCTGAATTTATGGTGGCAGAAACTTTATATTCTAGTGCCAAATCCTTCAAAAGCCTTGCCTTTGGTCAGCTCTCAGAAATTCCAGTTGTTAGAGAGTTTTTTGGTTTGTTTTTTTTTTTTTTTAAATAAACATTTAGTCATCTCAATTAATGTGGTGAATGCCTGATCCAAAACTATAAGGAACTAATGTATGGCAATAAATCAAAAAGATGAGTTAAGTCTTTCCCTCCAGAGAGTTACAATATCATTAAAGGAATCTGAAAGTGAAAAATGTATAAAAATGTATAAATAGTCATTAAAACACTTTGGTCCAACATAGAATTAATTTTAATTTACAAGAATAAAAAAGTTTTCTGATTTATTGTAACCCTGCTGTTTCCTGACTGCTTCTCTCACACAGAGCAGAGACATTATTTACCTGAACAAGCACAGCAAGGTGGATGAAGCAATTGGAGTGCAGTTCTTGTGCTGTGGAGATTATAAAAACCAGAATATTGCATAATTTATACAAACCTTCATAGATACTCCTGCAAACCTGTGAGACTCAACTGTAGACTCAGCTCCAGCATATTTGAGACCATTCCTTGTGGGTGTTCCTTGGTGATCTCTGCCCTTAGAATATCTGCTGCCTCAAATACAGAACAGAAACCATCTAATCATCTATATTTGAGAGAAAAAAAAATTCCCAGATCATGATTGTATCCCTCTGGAAGCGTATTCCTTCATCTCCCAGCTGGTTATTCCCTCTCAGAGGAGTTTGGGGCAGCAGGAAGAAAGGGGGACTGGCTCAGCAAGGCTGTTCCTTCACTCTTGCTGTGTGTAATGATGGCAGCTCTTCTCCCAGCAATTAATCCCTGCCCCCTTAGGTAATTAAGGAATGATCCTACATTTATATCCCACTGAAGAAAACTGGGATCCTTCTTTTTATTCCTGCTGTGTGGGATCTGGCCTTTCTTTCCTTTCTCCACACCCCCATGGAAAAAGTGTAGTGTTAGCACAGGACTGGGATGTGCTTCACCTGCTGGAGAAAGGCCACATGGAATTGCCAAAGGATACTCATGGGCACAGAGAGAAGTTCTCAGGTGACGTGAGAGGGAAGGGAAAATTCCTAGTGAAAGTCCTGGCTTAAACCAGAAAATCAAGGGTGTTCTGTTAACAATGATGGTGAAGGGTAATTAGGGTTGGGGAGGTTTGGGGGACAACTTTTAAATGTTAATATTTCAAAATTCTGCAAACATATCTACCAGGAATAGTTATTTGTTCAGGTTGTGGACTCTCCATCCCTGGGAGTGTCCAAGGGCAGGTTGGGCAGGGCTTGGAGCAACCTGGGCTGGTGGGAGGTGTCCCTGCCCATGGCAGGGGTGTAGGATAAGTTGAGCTTTAAGGTCCCTTCCAACCCAAAGTATTCCATTATTCAATTATTTATCTACTTTTTTTTCCAGTCAGTAGAATCAAAAACAGTGAACAAAGCAAAAGAAAGAGAGTAAATTCATGCAACTGCTCAGATCTATCACAAAAAGTATATAACCTATTGGTGGCTGCCAAGCACTTGCAGTGAAAGCAAGACAAATCACTTCTTAATCCCTATAACCTTTTCAGGAACAATCAGGGACTGTCAAAGGAGCTGCAATTATTTACAAATCGGAGGGTCTTTCTCCTTCCAGCAATAAAATTAATGTAACAACCCTAAGTGGTATTTCACTTTGATTGCCTTTGCCACTTTTACACGTTCCCCTCAAATAAAATGTTCAGTTAAGCAGAAAAATTCAAATGTGAAAATGATGCAGTGTCAGAGAAAGGTCTTTTGCACATATTTCTTCCTCTCTATTTTCAAACAACAAACCAGCAGCAATACCTGCTACCAGTTTCCCTTCTTTGGAATATTGACATCAGTAGTTCTGTGAGGGGTTGTCCTTGGGTGGCTCTTGGATGCTCAGGGAATTCTCTGTTCTCCCCACTCCCAACACCTCAACACCCAAACCCCAAACCCACAGAACGACCTGCCCATATTTGAGAGAATATTTCAAGTTCCAAGTGGCTTGGAGGACCATCAAACTTTCCTGCAAGGCATATTAAATGATAGCTTGTTTTTTGTTTGCCATTGTTTGTACCTGCAGTCTTTAATTTAAAAATAATTATGAAAACATTAAGCAAAATGGAACTTTTCACACTCACAAAAATTAAAGATTACATTATCATTTTTATTGTATGTTTTATTATTACTAAATAAAAGATAATACATCCCCAAAGTCTTACTGAAAGTCTGGAAGAGGCCTCTTATTATGGAAAATGTCCATGTCTACTGATCTATCCATTTCTTTTCTACTGGAACGGGTAAGTTTTCTGTTTAATTTGTATTAGTGATAAGTTTCCCATTAAAATCTAAGTTAAGCAAAGAATAAAAAGAGTCTCCTGTGTTTTGGTGTATTAAACAGGTTTTTACCTTTGCCCAAGATGTGTCAGATCAGCACAGTTTTACATAAGCAAGTTTTAATTACCTGAAATGCAAAATTAATACTTTCCCCTGGTTTTAGAAAGGGCTTTCCACCTGATTTAAACAAACACTTATTTATTTAGATCAAAGAAAGCAATTAAAGGTATTTGGACAAATTTTAATTACACAAAACATATTTGTTTTTCTAACCCAAAGCCAATTCTATTGAGTGTTGTTTAAAAATGCATTATTCTCATTCAGGGAGTATATTAATCCTGTAAGTTCTCAAAAAGCTTAAAAAAAAAAAGACTTTTCACTTTGTTTTCTAACTCACAGCTTGAATTGGACACCCTTAACCAACTGTCACTCTGGCATAAATTTGGGTCTTGGAAATCTCCTGAGCTTGATGTGTTTTATCCAAAAGGGATATTTCCCAGAGGGGTTGGAACTAGATGACCTTTAAGGTCCCCTCCAACCCCAACTATTCTATGGTTTTATGACTTTTCATCCATTGCTTGGTTCAGGTTCTCCTTGAACCCTCGTGTGACATCCTGTGGCAGGAATTCCAGCCCTTCCATGGCATTGCCTGTTTCCCACACTCTGTACCATGGGTGGCACCAACACTGCCACCTCACGTGCCAGCCCTCAGGCCAGTCCAACCCTCTCGTTCTTCTCCCCACTGAGCTGGAACATTTCCAAGGAAGGCGACAAACTAGGAGGGCTTGGGGTTTTTTTAGTCCTGGTTCCTGGCCACGCCTGGACATGGTGGCAGTGGAATTTCCACCACAGCTTCCACACCTCCCTGAGGAAGAAGGAAGCAGACACCAAGGCATGCAGATCCTTAGCTGGCTGTAAATAGTGCAAATAAAATACCCTTTTACTCCACTGAAAATGGTTTAGGCTCTGAGCCACCACATTGCCAGCAGGCTACAAAGGCATCTTAAAGCTTTGGTGTAATCCAAGCAGGAAGCAAGAAACCCACTGAGATATTATTTAAATGTTTAAAAGATCAAATAAAAGTACAAGCAGAAATATGCAATATCACAATTGCCCAGTTAATATTTCCATGCATTTTGCAACACTAGAGCAGGTTCTGTGGTCCAATTAACAATTTACTCCCAGTTCAATCTTAGAACAGCCAACTTGAGGCTTCTCAGTCAGATGAGAAAAGCAAGTTGCTGTCCAGCACTGTAAGGGGGCACTTCAGCAGGGTTGCTGGTTGTCCCTCTGAATCCTATCCTGTTTCCCTCCTGCCTCTTGGAGTCCTTCCTCTAATTGACTTCCCCTTATTGGGATGCCACCTCTTTCCTCTGATGAATTTGCCTCCTACCTGTCATTCACAAAAGGCATCACCCAATTTTCCTGTCTTTCTTAAGTGCTTCTTGTGTTCCCTGCCATTCAAGGCACAGCCCTGCTCAGTCCATGAGTTGAACCAGCAGCAAAAAAAAAAAAAAAAAAAAAAAAAAAAAAAGGCCTGGGTACTGGAAAAAAAAGCTTTCCTGAAAAAGTACTTAGATTTAGTGGCCACGATTAAAGGTTGGACTTGATGACCTTGGAGGCCATTTCCAACCTTAATGATTCTGTGATTCTGTATTTCTGCACAAGATACTTAAGCCCCTGATTACAGCAATGAACTCACAGCAGTGCAAAGTGACAACGTTTCCACAGTGCCAATTTCAGGGCAAGGATAAAAACTTTAATTTCTCTATGCTTGGGGTTGTTCAGTGGTCCAAGCTTTGCTCAGCTCCATCACTGATGTCAGTGGCACTTTATTGAGGGTCAAGCTCTAATTTCCCTAGGAATGTTGATTTATATTTTCCCCTGTGATCTTGTACTTGATGGAACAACATAAGGCATGAAATGCTACTTGATAGGAGTAGAGGTCAGGAATCAACCAGAGGGGTTGGAACCAGATGATCTTTAGGGTGCCTTGCAATGCAAACTACTCTGTGATTCTGTGATTAGATGCATGTGCATAATAATAAAGCATGTTCGAGCAAAAGTGACCCAGAAAGGCTAAGTATAGAAAGTAATTCAATAAAAAACAAGCCACAAAGGAACAACCAACCAAACAACTGCAACTGTTTCATGCCCTGCCAGCAGGAATTGTCTCTTCAGTGTTTTTCCATTTTCAGTACTTGTACACGACTTAGTTTGGGTGTTTTTTTCCCTTCACTTCTGTAGATTTTAATCTAAATTAGTGTGAAACTAATGGATGAACTAGAAAACCTCTGTTAGGAAGAGAGAAATAGCTGTAACACCTTCCTATTTACCAGGAGCAGCCAGCTTGTTATTGAGGAGTGAATTGGCTATTATGCTGTTCTGGCAAACATAAAGAGGCATTTCAAAGGTATCACACCAGCTGCCCCCAGAAATCCAACACCACGCAGCACTTTTGCAGCTGCTGTTGTACATCTGTTTGCAGCAGCTCCTTTAGCACCTTCTCCTGCTGAAATAACGACATGAAGAGACAGAAATGGAGCATTAGTGGCAGGCAGAGTTCATCCTTCTGCTGCTGGGTAAGACACTGGCAACGAGCAGTGAGACACCAAACCATCCCAGCCTGAGCTGAAGAGACCGTTAATATAATCTGTTCCTGCAAACTGTGAGAAATGAAGTTGCTGTGTTAGGATTAAAAATAAAATAAAGTCTTCTCCATGCACAGAAAAAAGCTGTTTTACGTTAGGATTGTTTTAAATTATTGCTCCTTTTTATTTTTAGTATCTGTGGTTAAGTAAAGAGTAAAGATACTTTTGAGAAGGAAAATTAAACTGCAGTCTAAACAAATCCCCATCACTTCCCAGTTCCTCTGGAAGTTATGTCCCAAGGAAAGCATGATGATTAGAGAGTAATTTATAGGGGAAAATGGGAAAAGATCTTCTGTGCCACCTGCTGTAAGAAAGATTCCCAATAAGGAGGGTTAACAGAAAGTTTAAGTAAAAATCAGATATTTATCTCTCAAATACTGCTGGAAGAATAGCATTGATCATGACACAGGACTTTAGTTAATATTTCTACTCAAATGGGCAATAACAGTTCACAGAATCCCAGAACATGCTGAGCTGGAAGGGACCCACAAGGACCATCCAGCCCAACTCCTGGCCCTGCGGGGCACCAACCCCAAGAGTCACATCCTGTGCCCCAGAGCATCATCCAAACCCTCCTGGAGCTCTGGCAGCCTTGGGGCTGTGCCCACTGCCCTGGGGATCCTGGTCAGTGTCCACCACCCTCTGGGGGAAGAACCTTGTCCTGAGATCCAACCTGTCCCTGCCCTGGCACAGCTCCAGCCATTCCCTGGGTGCTGTCCCTGCCCTGGCACAACTCCAGCCATTCCCTGGGTGCTGTCCCTGCCCTGGCACAGCTCCAGCCCTTCCCTGGGTGCTGTCACTGGTAAAAGAACCAAACCCAAATAAATTCCAGAATCAGAACCCCAGAAACCCTGAGCCCTCCCAGCCCATGGAGCCCACCCTGTGCCCGAGGCCCACCTTGTCCCCCAGCTCAGAGCACTGAGTGCCATGGCCAGTCCTGCCTTGGGCACCTCCAGGGATGGGCACTCCAGACCTCCCTGGGCAGTCCCTTCCAGTGTCTGACCACCCTTTCCAGGAGGGAATTCCTCCTGCTGTGGCCCCTGCCCCTGCCCTGGCCCAGCCTGAGGCCGTGTCCCCTCCTCCTGTCCCTGTGTCCTGGAGCAGAGCCTGACCCCCCTCCATGGCTTTCCCCTTCTTTTGCCTTCAACAAAAGACAAATTCAATCCACAGCAGAGCCCTCTTGGGCAATATAATTTAATTCTATATTTGTAATACACCGTATTTGTTAAAGAGCTATCAAGTAACATAATGGCTTGTTGGTGTTCACTCTTAATTTACCCCAATCTCCTCAAAGGCTTCACTTACAAGCCCTTTTTTCCTGATTCAGGCCTGTGAGATCTCCCTAAAAAAGAATAAATCTTTGAGAAAAGCACTGCTTTATTGGGAAACAAAACAGGAGAAAACAAAACACAGCAAATCAACCCCATGAAACAGAGTAGACACACAAGTACTGAGATGTTAGTTCCTTTTCATTGCTGTATTTACGCCAGCAGAGGAAAAAAGGAAAAAAAATTTGATGATAAAGAAGGATAATTTATTTTGATTTTTTAACAGGAATAGCAAAGATCCTTAAGTATATCCTACACTGGTCTAAAATGTATTTCATTTTCAATTCTTTGAATACAGCTTTTTCCCCCCCATAAATATGGTCTCTCATCTCTATAATTTTGTCTGCACTGTTCGGCAGGAGCAGAGACACACGTCAACAATGCAGGACAAAACAATGGTATCAATTATTATGAGTTTATGGAAAGGGAAATTCATCTGCATGGCTTTGCAACTTTCCCTTTCCCACTAAAACCACAGCACAATTTTCACAGTGGGAACTCAGCACCTACAGGATGCTCCTTTAGAGCATCAATCAATGTGTTTAATGTTTCTCAGAGCAAAACTGGATTAGAATGCAAATGAAGTCGAGTGAATTGGAAGCACAGTCCAAGTCTGTGGTGATTTCACATCAGAGCAGCTCCTTTCATATCATTTCCTGCCACTTTTCTGAGGGCATTTTAGGAAGTTGTGTGACAGCTGGCACAGCTGGCAGAGCTGCTCCTTGGCATCCTCTGTGCCAGCCACTGAAGTAGCAAGGAAAAAAACCCCTTGTCAATGTAGCTAAAAATACTTTTGCCACAGTCTGAGCATTGCAGATTATTAATGCATTTCTTTAGCTCAGAATCAGTTGCTGCCTGTTTGAAAGTAAATAGTAAAAATCATGAAAAATATGTTATAAAAGATGCCACTCATTTTCAAGGGCCCTCAAGCCAACTAAGCTTAGATGTTCCTGTAGCCACACCTGGCAATAGGACTTAGCAATAGGACTTAGATGGCTCTGCTGTTCAGGCTGGTTCCAAAAGCTTTGGGATTCCTCATGATCTGGAGGATGCTCAGAAAAGGGGAGGTGGGAGAGGGACCTGAGCTGCTGCTTACAAGGCTGGAGGATTTGCC